>CM040117.1:3227101-3772251 GCA_022559845.1 Amorphophallus konjac | reverse complement strand
TTTGTGAAGTCAATGTTGTATAGACTTTGAGGAAGCCAATGTATAGACTTTGAGGAAGTGAATGTATAGACTTTGAGGAAGCCAATGTATAGACATTGAGGAAGTGAATGTATAGACTTTGAGAAAGCCAATGTATAGACTTTGAGGATGTATAGACTTTGAGGAAGCCAATGTATAGACTTTGAGGAAGCCAATGTATAGACTTTGTGAAGTCAATGCTGTATAGACTTTGAGGATGTATAGACTTATGGAGTTGCTGGAAATGTGAATTAAGATCTTACTCAACATAAGGTTCAATCTCGAGGCTTCTGCTTTTCTTGATCAATAAGGTAATTCCCAAAAAATGCTTTTCTTGACCCAGTTGTGATCCTTTCCAAAATTAGGGAGTTGCCGTGTGCTACCAGACAATTGAACTACATCTGGTAAATTGTGCACCCGTGACGCCATATGTAGACCCGACACCCGTTGCAAGTCAGCTTCATCCATTTCAACAGTATTTTTTTTAAACGAGTCTTTTTGCCTTCGAAAAGGATGGTCACTTGGTAGCAACCGCCGATGGCAATCAAACCAGCAGCTTTTCCCCCCATGTTTCAATACAAATGATTTGGTATCTTCCATACAGTAAGGACATGCTAGCCTCCCATGTGTGCTCCAACCAGATAGCATTCCATATGCAGGGAAGTCACTTATTGTCCACATCAGTGCAGCCTTCATAATAAAATTTTTCTTCCTATATGCATCATAAGTAACAACTCCATCAGTCCATACAAATTTGAGCTCATCAATCAACGGCCTGAGATATATGTCCAAATTTTTTCCGGGACTTTTTGGACCAGGAATTACTAGGGACAAAAACAGATTTTCTCGCTTCATGCACATGTGCGGCGGAAGGTTGTACGGTGTCATGAACACTGGCCAACAAGAATAAGCTGCCACTGAACCACCGAATGGATTAAAGCCATCTGTGCATAAACCCAATCGAACATTACGTGACTCCCTTGAAAAGGCAAGATGAGTACGACTAAAGTGAGTCCAAGCTTCACCATCGGCAGGATGACTGATTATATCATCGGCACGACGTACTCTTTCGGTGTGCCATGTCATATGCCGAGCCGTCTTTGAGGACATATACAGTCGCTGCAGCCTAGGCACAAGAGGGAAGTATCGCAACGCCTTGTAAGGTACATCTTTTGCCTTTGAATTGACCCCCCCCTTAGGTTTGAATCTGTCATGGCCACAAATGGAACATGATATCTTATCTGCATCATCTTTGTAATATAACATACAATGATTCGGACATGCATCTATTTTCACATATCCAAGTCCTAAGTCATTGACCATCTTTTTTGCACGGTAAAAAGTTTCTGGCAACTTCTCGTCTCGAGGCAACATACTCTTGATCAAGAGGAGGAGACGGTCAAAACAAGTCTCACTGATGTGAAATTCAGATTTCAAGTTCAACAACTGTGACACTGCAGACAATCGAGTGTGATTTTCACAACCATCCCACAGCGGCTCATCAGCATCCCTAAGTAGTTCATAAAATCTTCCGGCTGTCTTATTCGGCGCTTCATCGTGAATATTAAAACTAGGACCAGCAGCATCTACAACCATATCCACGTACCCACTTGTGCCTGCAATATTGTCGGGCTCATACCTCAAGAATTGCTCACCATGACACGTCCAATTCGTATAACCATCCACGAACCCTTTCGTGTACAAATGATGTTGCACATCCCATGTTGAACACCACCTCAAGTTTCTACAACTTGAACAAGGGCATCGAATGTGACCGTCGCGATCTATTGCTGCATTTGGATTCCCCAATGCAAATTGAATGAAACTCTCAACCCCAAGCTTAAAGTCATCTGACACCACCCGGTCAACTATTCTACGATACATCCATGAACGATCTGTCGACATTTTGCCTGCACCCAATAAATGACAATACACATCCTAACTTTCAAATCATTACTCATAATATTACACCCGACCCTTTCCTCACATCGTTCATCATAGACCATTTGCAGTTGGAAGAGGAATATTGATTAGATTATCACTTTTTAACCCATCCATGAAGGTTTGATCGCACAATCACTTACTATATGTGCTGCACGATTTGCTAAAAATTTCGGCATCATCTCCCCACACTTCTCCGATATACCAAATATATTTATTGATTTTGAAATTTTCTTAAACACTTACAAGTAAGTGGTTAAGAAAACACTCAAAATCAATAATGGTATATCAGAGAAGAGTGAGGAGACACCACCGAAATTCTCAACAAACCATACAAACACATATAGTAAATGACTGCCTAAGTGCGATCAAATATTCCACAGACTGTCCAAACGGGACAATTCAAGACTTTGAGGTAGATATATATATTCTCATAAAACAAATGAGAACATATACATCAAACCCAAAGTCTTGAACGGGAAGGCACATTGACACGGTTTTAACGCGCTCTCCTGAGGTGCGTGTAATGTTAGGTCGCACCCACGCACCTCAGCTCACAGGGAATACCCCATGCATTTATATAACATAAAATTAAATAACAACGTAATTATCATTATGGACATATCAAATTAAATAACACCCAAATTACAAAATTTTTCAAATGAAGAACATCGAAGCTAAACAATCTACATTTTTTAGTCAAATTAACATCAAATTTCTATTAAAATCAGATTTAAAAATATATTTACATGCAATAAAAATCCACAAAGTTTTAAATCACAAAATGAATTTTTGGGTATTTACCTATTGCTATAGAGAATTCTGATTTCTTTGCATTTATCCACATCTTTGTATATATGTACTACTTAAGATGTGTGGTCATTCCATTTCTCTATATCTTCTTATCATCATAAAACAAGGTTCAAATGGGATCACTTTCAGCCTCAGTGGAGCATCTATGGCCTCAAGAATGGCAGGCACGACCTTTTTGCATGAGAACTGCTCCCATGCCAGTTCCACTAGCATCACACTCGACTACAAAAGTTTCTGAAAAATCAGGCAAGTCAAGAACTGGGGCAGTTGACATAGCCTCTTTAAGCTGTAAGACGGCTTGATGAGAAGATGGGCTCCAACTATAACTGTCCTTCTTAAGAAGACTGGTCAGAGGTGCAGCAAGAGATTTTACTATCAGCTCATGGAGGAAGCACTTAACTGTTACTGATCAATCCTTTCCATACTCTCTCATTTGGTCTACCTACATTCCCCCCAAAGTTTCTCTATTCCTATGGAAGCTCATCCATGGAATTTTACCCACTGATAGAAGAGTCCAGCAGAGTGGAATATCATTGTGTTCTAAAAACTTATGCTGTCCAAATGCTTAGATTGAGTCAACCACTCACCTTCTCTTACATAGCAAGCTGTCAGCTGTCACTTGGGCTCTGCTTAAGCCCTGCATTCATATTGATCCCCCCTCATGATGGCTGCCAATGCCATCTTATTGGAGCCCCCCTCCCCAGTCTCTTCCCACTGACCCCCACCACACGCCGGAGTGGCTCCGGTGATATTGCAACCCCCACCCCCACCCTTCGACCAAAAGTCATCCCAACCCCTCCCTACCCCCTTTCTCCCTCTAGCAATATTCGGGTGAGCTCGCGGCCCCACACCCTCCCAACCAGCAGTCCCCACCCCGAACCCCTTGTAGCACCTCTCCCTTAAGCCCCCACTCCAGAGTAGCCCCCCTAGATCCGCCTGAACTCTCCTCCCCCGGACCCCCCACCCTCCCAGAGATGAGCCCCTACCCCAGACCCTCTGTTGGATCCCCCCTCTCTGAACCACCCCACTCCTAGAGCAGCCCCCCCTCGGACCTACCGCAATCGAACCCTCCTCCCCTAGACTCCCCCCCACTGGAACTTCGCACCCTCCCAGCCAGTAGCCCCCACCCGGACCCCCCACCGGAGACCCCCTCCCTGAAATTCCCACTCCCAGAGCAGCCCCTCACCCACCGAAACCCTCCTCCAGACCCCCCATCGGAACCCCCCCACCCTCCTAACCCACAGCCCCCACCCTGGACTCCCTGCTGGATCCCACTGCGCGCCTGAACCGCCCTCTGCCAGAGCACCCCCCGGCCCCCTCCGCCTCTTGACCCTCCTTCCCGAAAACCGCTGCTGGAACCCCTCTCCCTGCCAGACCAACCTCCCCCTCCCGGATCGGCTAGAACCCCCGCCCTCCCTGATGATCCCCAAGCTTTAAAAAAAAAGGAACAACAAATTCAACAATGGCGATGGTGGAGGCGCGTCAGGTAGGGAGAGTTTTACAGAGAGAGGGTGAGGGAGGGGGCTTACCAGATGGCTTGGAGGATGGCGACAACGCGACACTGGCGGCGACAACGAGGACGGCTTTGATGGCAACGACGAGGACGGCTTCAACGGCAACGGTGAGGGGGGCTCTGCGGGGACGACGACGACGAGGAAGGCTTCGACGACGATGGCGAGGGCGGCTTTGGCCGCGACGGCGAGCGAGTACGGCACCGGCAGTCTCTCCTTGGCAAGGAGATAGTGGAAAGAGAGTGAGAGGGAGAGTGGGAGTGAGACGGAGATCGCGGGGGAAGGGGGGAAGAAGGGGGGAAAGCTCCGTCGTGGGGGAAGGGGGGAAAGTTTCGATGGAGGTAAAGAATATTTGTAACGGATTTCAGACGGATTATTTCCGTCTGAATATCCGTCTCAAATCACGACGGATATAAAGACGGAATATATTCCGTCTATAATTATAGACAGATCTTCAGAGGGAATATAGTATGTCGTTAATAACAACGGAATTTGTAACGGAAACTAATCCGTCACAAATACAGACGGATTTTACGACGGAAAAATATCCATCTGAAATATCCGTCTGAAATCCCTCTTTTTTTGGTAGTGTAAATTAAAGAAATCCATCTATGCACTTAAGCAAGCTTCTCGTCAATGGTATTATAAATTTCATCAAATTATCATCTCTTTTATTTTGAGATGAATATAGTGGATGATTGTATATACTATAAGTTCAGTGGGAGTAAACATATTTTTCTGGTTATATATGTCGATGACATACTGCTTGCCAGCAATGATATAAGCTTATTATGTGAAACTAATAAGTTTCTGTCAAGAAATTTTGAGATGAAAGATCTTGGGGGTGCCTCTTTTGTATTAGGCATACAGATATACCGAGATCGCTCTCGAAATATCCTTGGGTTATCACAAAAGGGCTATATCGAAAAGATTCTTAAAAGATTTGATATACAGAACTGTAAACCAGGTGACACCCCTGTTGCTAAAGGTGACAAGTTTAGCCTCAATCAATGCCCCATAAATGACTTTGAAGTTAAAGAGATGCAGAAGATTCTGTATGCATCAGCCATTGGAAGTCTTATGTATGCTCAGGTTTGTACGCGTTCAGATATTACGTACATTGTTGGAATGTTAGACAGATACTTAAGTAATCTAGGAGTGGATCACTAGAAAGCAACCAAAAGGGTCATGCGGTACTTACAAAGAACAAAAGACTACATGCTCATATATAGAAAATCAGATCAACTAGAGATCATTGGATATTCTGATTCTGACTTTGCTGGATGCCAAGATAGTAGGAGATCCACATCGGGCTATATTTACTTATTGACTGGAGGAGCTATTTCATGGAAGAGTGTTAAGCAGACACTTGTAGCTTCTTCCACAATGGCTGCAGAGTTTATAGCATGTTATGAGGCATCAAATCATGAGATATGGCTGTGAAATTTTGTCACCGGGTTGCGAATTGTGGATGGAATTGAAAGACCACTTAAGATATTTTGTGACAATAAGTTAATAGTGTTATATTCCAACAACAACAGGAGTTCTATAAAGTCTAAGCACATAGACATCAAGTTCTTGGTTGTTAAAGAAAGAGTATAGAGTGGTCAAATATTTATAGAGCATATTGACACAAACTCCATGATTGTGGATCCACTTACTAAGGGACTTCCACCCAAGGTTTTTCATGAGCATATGACTCATATGGGTGTCTTGTCATTTGATGATGTGCTAGTTTAGTGGGAGTTTGTGTTTATATTTTGGAAATATTTTATATTTAGGGATATTTTCTATAGAAATAAAGAATTCAGTTTGTTCTCACTCTGTTATTTGTTGATCTCGATAAAGAATAAAGTTTGACCAGTTGGAAATAGGCATGATTGAATCACATTGCATATAATTTTCATGCTAGACATCCGTACTTGATCCATGTCGTTCATTATATTAACATATGTGATTATTGATGGGTTGAATTACGTCAAATGTGATGAAAACCTCTTTAGTCCTATGTTGATATGATTAATGGACCGGATTGATTGAAGATGCATTTGATGATGATAGCAAATTTTGAGCTCATAAAGTTTCAGTATACAATCGTAAAAGTGAATATATATATGTTGCCCAAGTGGGAGATTGTTGGATTTAATCTAACGTGGGCATACATATATATATAGTAAATTGTATATGTATGGGCTATCATAAAGTTTATCCCTATAAATGTGATTAATTAAGGATTTGGGGATATAAGCATTTAAAGAAAAGTATGGGTCATATTTTTATTATGTGTAGAGACTAGGGTGTTATTTCTATTTTTTATGATGGGCTAAAATAAAAAATGACACCAAAGGGTGTTTAGCACCCGTACGCACAACATAGGTCTCTTGGGTTAAGAGGCCGGGTCATGGTCCCCAATCCACACACAGGATTTCTCCTTCTCCTGGACATCCTATCATCTTGGAGTGCCGTCGGAGAACACTATACTGGATTGGAAGACTGTTTCCCATGGATCCAAGTATGTTTTCGCTGCATATTTTCGGTGTTTTGACATAGAGATCATCGGATAAAACTCATGTTCTAAAATTTAATCTCCCTCTCAAGAATCCCAATAATAAATGTTGCCGCTATCTCATCTCAAGTCAATTCAGTCGATAATTTACGTAATTCTCAATTTATATGAATAATGTATGCACGAAGCGGCCACCGTGTCTTTGCATCAAGTTCCTTAAACCCCACAAGCTACACCTTTGCATGGCCCACTTCACGGTGCATGTGTACAAACGTGCATGAGCATATAGGTTGGTAAATGTACGTATGCAACCCATTTTACACTTGCTGCCAGCCTATTCCACCTCACCACACAATATAATAATCACGCATGGGTTCAACCACCGGTCAACTCTATCACATATGTGAATAAAAAAATATGCATGCATAGTTACCTAGTTTCCCAACCACTGACTCATGTTGGTGTATACATGTGCACGTAACATCCACGACACCTATAAATGCATCATTAGCCCACTTAATCATGGGATTAACCCATATGCATGCCAGCCTCCAGCTTACAACATTGCACACGTGACTAAGTTTGTTTATGAATAAAAAAATGTTATGGACCCGTCTCGGCTCTCCGTGGATAGGTATCCTATATATCCCTTGGCACATCCCGAGATAAGGGGAGATGCTGTCGGAATTCATTCAAGAGTCTGATATATCATACTGTATTTTCATAATTACCCCTTTGGGTCATGGAGGTCCGCCGATTCCTATGGCGTGTTCTTCGATGGCTTCATCAGGGAAATAATGAATAAATCACTTTAACAGCGGACAATGTCTCATTGCTCTCGCACTTGTGGCCCTCGAGCTTCGATATGCCCATGGATTATGGAACCCGTCTCGACTCTCCATGGACGGGTATCCTATGTGTCTCTTGGCATGTCCCGAGACAAGTGGAGATACTGTCGGAATTAAACGGGGAGGCTGTGTTATCCCATGCCTTCACGAGTGTTCCAATCATCGATCCCACTGAATCAGGAGGCTTTGTTACACATTATAATGTGAGCTCCGATGATCCCGCCAGGGAAATAGAACATTGACTGCCTTAAAGGCGAACAATGCCCCAATTCTTTCAGACCCTTCGGCCCATAGTTGTGCCGGCTTCCCTCAAAGCCTTTGTGTACACCCTATGGTACCAAAATGGGTGAAGACTAATCGGCAAAGGGTTCATTACCCACTGTTGGGTCCGGGCCATCATTTTGATATGCCCATCTTTTCGGAGTCCGTTTGAGCTCACTGTGGATGAATTTCCTATACATCCCCCCAACATATTCTGGGGCAAGGGGAGATGTTGCCGAAATTCGTTAAGAGTTTGTGGTTTAACTCCGCACCATATTTCTTGGGTTTTCCGTTCGGTTTTTACCCCTCATTATGGTAGCGACCTCACGGCTACTCACAACAGATTATGAGAGCCGCGTACCCAATTTAAGGGAATAAATTATTAATAGGTGCCGTTCCCGGCATACATTGTCCTGGAAACATACGAGTCCAACCAAACGTGGTCATGCCAGGTCCACACTTGTGGACCCATATGTGTGCACCGCAATGCCATGAGCAGTCGCAAAATAAAAAGGTAGCTATTGATCGATGACCCTGTGAGTAATATGGACCATTTAGAGGGTTAGCCCTCGGGTTCCCCACTCATCATAGGGCACGGGATTACCATCTGGGCACGATCATCTTTTCGGAGGTCATCCCAACTCTTCATGGATGAGTCTCTTATAACCTCCCCGACACTCTTTGGCACTGGGGAGGTGCTGCCAAAATATTTTTTTTTGAAGTTCACTTTCATTGAAGATGCATGCAAATGAATTTTGAATAAAGTAAACGAATAATAAGAGTAATGTCAAAGTCAACATCTACCTGTTAAATTCTTGAATAAAAGGAATAAACCGCTACACGTTTTGTACTCGTTTGTATGAACCCGTGCATTAGCATCCGCACCTGCCCCATTCTCCGGTATGTCAAATGGTGACTAGTCGAAAGTCAGGTTAGGCCTGGCCGGAAGCTATCACTAAGCATGAGGTGGTCTTCGGATCTAAGTTCTCTGCCACGTATTGAGAGCCGATCTAACAAATGCTACTACACTTCCTGCTTGCATGTGCTTGATTTATGAAGCGAACATTACTTTCATACGTTTTCTTCGGCCCTGAGGGCTCTTCTACTTTGACGATTAATCAAGGGTTTTCTTTCTTTCGGAAGGATGTAATTAACGCCATAACCTTTATGGTATGGCGAACTTCAGGTCCGGACACGATCACCCACCATTGTCTGATTAGTCAGACGAACACACAATAAACTTTGTCACTGAGTGACTGGCACGCCCCACGTTAATAAAATGAACCAATATATAAAATAAATCAACAAAAGAGATTTTCTCATCGTCCACAGGCACTCAACATGATGGGGACATCGAAACATGGAGGGACATCAAGTACTTCCAGGAAGATAGGAGGCTAAGGCCCATCGAGTCATGGTGGGATATAAAGAGAGAGCTTAGGAGGGTCTACCTTCCCCGTCCACCTACCTCCAAACTACGGGGGTCATACCACTAGCCATCCCCACCAACTCACCTGCAATCAAGTGGGCCACACCTCCAACCAACCCCGCCCCTTCACCCCCATCCAAGCCCTCCAAAGCAACCCCAAACAAGTGGTCCGCCCAGTCACCTCCAACCAAGTGGAAGCCCCGCTTCTAGTCGAGTCTAGGTCCACACCCGAGCCGAGAGTCGAGAAGCAAGTCCACTCCGAGGTCCCCACTCCAACCCGCTCCTTTGAGGAAATCGAGAAAAAGTTTTGGGATTGGTTGGAAAGGACACGTGCTTCTTCACCATCCGTGAGTGCTCCATTGCCATCTACTTTCGAACTTTATTTGGAACCATCTTATTTGGAGCCACCAAAACCCGAGCCACCCGTGTTTCTTACGGGAACGCTATACATAGCCGAGCCGCTTCTAAGTTGGCTCAAGGATGGCTTGGTCCCACCTCCATATCCATCAATGGACCCCACCTTACTTATAGTGCCCGTCAACTCCTTCCACACTACCTTTCGGTCTAGTCACCATGTTGATACCTTGGATGATCTTATTATGTGATTAGATTCACAATGGAAGTTGACGCACTTATTGGCCTGAGACTTTGACCAACCCACTAGTCTTAGCTTCACCCACCCAGCCATAGGGTCCATTACCTCCGTGTGCACCATGGGTTGTGTCACCACGGAGATTCTATTATTCCTCCCTATGTTGGCCGAATTCGACTTCATTCCCTTTTGCCCAAGGGAGGAATCTTATTTTTTACATATTTCCGTCGTCCCACCGATCATAGTGTATGATGGTGACTATGAATTCCAAACTTGGGACCATGACATTTCGGAACCCATCTCACGGGGTCATACCTTCTTCGACCCTTTTGACCCCTTCACTAGTGAACCTCCCGAGCTTCCATACACACTCCACTTCTTCCGCGGATTTCACTATCCCACCTTTTCCACTCGGGCCAAGAAACCTCTACATAGCCATATGTCTGAACCATCATTTGGGGGTAACGAAGACTTTGGTTTCCCCGGCCACCCTAAACCCATCCCCGCTACACCCACACCCAGCTCTTCCACACCCGGCTCTCCTAGCCCTCTCAAGTCTCCCAAATCCAAAGGGTCGTCCATGCATGACTGGGTCATACTTGGACATTTAGGTGTTCCCCATGCCACCCATCTCCGGTTACATAACATGCATGCATGGCACACATTCGGGTGTCCTGGTCCGCCGTCACCCATGTACGGGTCGAACTAACAATAGGTTTGTCTCGAGTCATGCATGAGTCAGTTTCTTGTTTGTGTGATTTGCATACGTGTATTAGTTCATGGTAAGTCTACATGTGTCTGGTGCAAGCTCGTCGATGTCAGTCTCCTATGAGTGAGAGGCGAGTGGACTCGCTCGATGAGTGTGATAAGTTCTACATCTATGCCCCGGATCTAGTCACCTACAGGGACCCAGCGGTGATTCCTAGTGAGTCTTCGAGTCGTCTCCTTCCCCTTGAGAGTGACCCCACCCCGGAGTGTTCCACCACTAGCCCCTTCCTATAGCAGCATGCGCATATCGAGTATATACGGAATGAGCAGGTGACAATCACTTAGAATGGAGCGTGCCCGTGCTACTTGGTACGGTGACGGATCCGCCGGAGCTACTCGAGCAGTCACCCCCTTTACTCGACGCGGTCGAGTTCTTCCCACCCGAGGAGAATTGATGGGGACATCGAAGCAGGACCGTCCACCTTTTGTTTGCATTTATGTCCTTTCATATTTGTATGTATACCCTTGTGTTATATGGGTACGCAATTGTAAGTCTTAGTGGGTTTTTGTGCAAATGTGTAGTAGGTCCAGCTAGGGGGCCCTCCCACCTTTCCCATTGGTCCACCTAAGCCATGTGGGGCTGGTCAACCATCTTAGGTGGCCATCTAGAAGGGTTGAATGCTAATTGACCACATGGGAGACAAATGGGTTGGAAAGTCAAGGGTAGGCCACCTACCCTCCCCCTTGGTCAAGGGGGCGCCCCCCCTTTAGAATTAATTAGGATTTCTTTTTTTTATTTTGTTTGAATAGAATGTGATGTTCCCCTTTTGACCCTCCAAACCCTAGATCTGGGGGCATTAGTGGTCTTTTTCCATTTATTACATATAGCTTGTATTTACCTTTTTTGTGAATTAATGAAGAAAAAAAAACTTGTGTAAGCATCGGAGCTTCTTGCGTCCCCTACCTCTCTCCTCTGGTTCCCTCCCCCTCCTCCAGCTTTCTAGAGTGTTCATCCCTTCTATCTCCTCCTCTCTACCTCTGGAATTCATCTCCGGTGCCGCCGCCGCCGTTCGTGCCGCCGCGAAGCCGCTTCTGCAGTTCTGCCCATCCAGGATAGATCCCCCTTCCATGATTTTTGGCTCACAGCCACGAGCTCATATGGAGCCCTAATTTTTAGGGTGTGTTCTAGAGGTCCCCTCCACGTTCTAGAAAAATTGGTTTGGCCTCTAGTTTCGGATTTCTATTTTTACATTTTCGTCCAACTTTTTCTTCCAATTCTGCTAGGTTTCTGTCTACAGTGACAGCAACCCTGAGTTTCCCATCTCCGGACCATCTTTTGATTTTTGCTGGAACCCCCAAAATTACTGGAGGTTCTATTCCCGTCCACCCACGAATTTTCATGGAATTTCTAAAGGCCATCTCATATTTTCTAAAAATCATCTTCAGGTTCCCCTACAGTTCTGTCAGCCAGTATCCAGATCCGATCACCCATCAGTATAAAACCCACAACAAATCCAAACCTCCACCAATCCCTTCACAAAAATTATTTCCGTTTTCCTCTCTTTCCCCTCTATAACTTTCATGAAGAGCTCGAAGCCTGAATCGGAGGTCTACCCTGCGGTCAAAGGCAGTTCTCAAGAAACTACTCTGCGGTTCTGAGATTTCAGGAACTGTCCAATAGCAACTTCAAAAATCGACAAAGGCCAGATCCGTACAGATCTAGTTCATCTCTCTGGTCCTAGATTGAAGGACTTCGAAAGAGCTTTCCAACGGTACCTCCTGTGCTTCAATCTGACACCAGGATTGATCGCAGCAGCTGATCTCGTCGGAGCGCGCTCTGAAAAATAGAAGTAGCAGATCCGTGGGCACTCTTTCCGACCGGTGCCGATCGGAGCCGCCTGGCCTCCGGCCGGCGAACCAGCGCGCCGCCATCCCAAGAAGCACTTCCCCAGGCGTTCCCAACACAGTGGTGTCACCCCGGCCCCACACGGCCCCACCGGCCAGTGCGTGGGCCCCACAACCAGCAGCATACGCCGTCCGAATCGTGCCGACGGGGTGATCAAGTGCAGCCCGTCAACCCGAGATTGGTCCTCCCGGGCCCACTTGTGTAGCCCTTTACCTCCCTGTGTGGAGTGGGCGATATTTCATTGCTGTAATCTAACTCATTGTTATTACCGAGAGTGACTGAATTCGACCGGGATCGTCTTCCCCACGCCGAGAGCGTGGAGGTATCGTATTCGCTCCTTGCTTGGCACTTTGCTTTATTTCATATATGCTTGTTTATGCCGCTGCTAGATAGCATGTTAGGTTAATCTAGCTCGCTATATATTGATATTCACCGCTGCTGCGAGAGAGAGCGAGACCGTCCCGTGACCCGATCCGGGCACAAGAGAGAATTGACCACCCTAGCTCTTGCCGGTTTCTCAACCGCGCACGTCCGACGCTTCCCTCGAAAAGGGACGATCGCGAGCTTGTTTAGAGTCCAAGGGTTACTTTCCTAATTGGAGTCGAGTCCGTGGTCCATCCCGCATCACAACAACTCCAGTCACAATGGTGCCCACAACACCCGACTCCCCAGTCCAGATGGTTCCCAACTACTCCAGCCCCAGTAGCACTCAACCACTCTAGTCTTGGCGGTTTTCATTGCACCTGATCATTCCAGCGACGGTGTCCAGGGTACCCAATTCTCCCAGTCTTAATGGTGCCTAGTCGCCCCAATCACAGTGGTGCTTAGGACGCCCGACTGCTCCGATCACAACTGTGCCAATGGCACCCATTTACTCCGAACACAGTGACCCCTACGGCCTCGACTGCCCCAGTCACAACCGTACCCACAGCACCGGACTGTTCCAATCTCAACGGCACATGGTTTCTCCAGTCATCGTGCTACTCACGCCATCTGGCCGCTCCAGTCTCAATAGTACTTGGCCGCCCCCTCTCTCAACAGTTCCCAGCCACTCCAGTCACAGTGGTGCCCGCACCATCTGGTTGCCCCGGTCTCAATAGTGCCTAGCTGCTTTAGCACAGCGGTGCCCAAGGCACCCCAACTTCCCCGATCTCGTCGATGGCCCATATCGGGAATACATTATGACACCCCTCGGGTGACATCCTGCCGAGTCATGAGTCCTCCGATGGACACTATATACAAAAGTGGAAATACCCGCATATCAACGTAATGACCCGGGGACCGTCACAAATGATGGAATTGTCTCATGGCTTGCACACATTTGTAATCTGGCTCTCACGCCCCCACATAATGCACTTTTACAGCATATAGTGATATAATCTAGTGAGGAAATTGATCCCCAGCCTCGCTAGCTACCAGTCTCAATGCTGCCCAACAAACTGCCATCCGTCTCCTAGTTTAGTCCCAACTCCTTTAGCCGGATGGACCCTATACTTGAGGCAAGACCTGCCAGCTTCGTGCCCGAGCTAGAACCGGCCTGCTCCCTGTTGAGCTAATGTCCGTTGCTCCTCTGTCCAAGACAATACCTCGTTCTTATAAACCCAGAGTCCATACCCTCTCCAGTGTCCACACTGGGACAAGTCTCTCTGCCTCTAATTATCCCTTCTATATTGCTATTGCCCTGTCACTATTGCATGGACGAAGCCCTCCCGACGTCGCGGCTCCGAGGGTCCCTGACTCTCCTCTTCGACAGTAGAAACAAAGGTGTTCGAGCCCCGCCCAATGTAAAATAAACATCGATTGCTTACGATTGGTTGGGAAGACGTCCAGTGTAATACCCTGGATTCTTCGGATTGGAATCGGAGCACTTTCGTGGGTCCCTAATTGTGTTTTATGATCCACTCAGGTTTTTCCCTTGTATAACTTGTAGAACCCCGTGGAGATTGAACCGTTGAGTTTTGAGACTCCGGGATGCTACAGGTGCGTTGTGCTCTTTCCGAAGGTCGCGGAGACTATTTTTTCGTATTTTTTTGAGTTTATGTAATTTCGTGTCATAAATTAGATTTTAGGAAAATTTCTAATTTCTTTTCCTTTTTAACCCTCACCCTCTCTCCTCTCTCTTCTCAAGATTCTCACTCTCTCCCTCTCTGTTCTCTCTCCACCGTGGCGGAGGTGGACGAGGTGGTGACGGCATGGAGTTGACCTGGTGCGTGATGGCGCGAGAATCGGAGCGTGGTGTTGGCGCGATCCCATTCGTGGATTCGAAGCCGGTGTTGGTTATTCGTGTGATGATTTTCAGCATGGTTTGGGCATTTCGACATGCAAGATCTTCAGTGGAGGTAGGGGGATGGATACCCTACTGATTTCCTGCTTCCTCTCGTGATTTGGAACCGAACGGTGTGAGTTTGAGCGGGTTTTCCTGCTTTAAGGGTGAAATCATGTTTCGTGGGTGTGAGCTGTGATCACCGTTCCAGGCGACAGTTTTAGTTTAAATGGTATCATTTGAACCCCTGCATGTTGGGATTCGTTTCCCGCCAGTTTAACTCCATTTGAGCGTGATTTGGGGCCGGTATGAGGCCGAATGCCCACGTGACTCGTTTTGGGTCGATTTGTGAAAATCGCCTGTTTCTTACCATTTTGTGGTTTGTTGGCCCCTTCTGGTTCATGGAAGGTTAGCATTGAGTCTATGGGTGTTTCCCCGTCGTTCCAGGATGATTGGGGTGTGGAAAGACTGAGTTTTGAGCCTTCCTAGGGTTTTCGCACCGGTAGGAAGTAGCGGTCAAACCAGAGACCGCTACTTGGAAAAATGGTCTAAGGAGGACCACTATTTGGCTCGTAAAATGTTTTATGTCGGTTTCAGGTTGCGGTCTCGCGATCGACCACAATTTGGTAGTGGCGGCCCTAGTCTGATCACCACTTTCGTGTAACGGTCCAAGGGAGACCGTTATCTGGTTTCAACTGTTTTAAGTCGATTCGGGGTAGTGGTCTAGCTCCCGATCGTAACTTTGTAGTGGCGGCCATAAGAGGACCGCCATTTCCTAGAAACGACCCTAGGAAGACCGTTATTTGATTGAGTCAGTTCCTAGTGACGGTCTTGTGGCTGACCACCTTATGAAGTGACGGTCAGGCAAAGGACCGCCACCAGGATGGCTTATCATGCTTTTCAAGAAGCTTTCGAGGTGGTTTGGAGATGGCGGCCTGGCCATGACTACCAACTTCAAGAGACGGCCATAGGAGGACCGTCACTTCCAAGAGACGGCCTTGGGAAGACCATTTCTTGCATGTTCTATTCTGTGAGTAGCAGCCAGGCTATGATCGCCATTTTTTGTTTGCAGCCACAGGGGTGACCGCCACTTGTTCAGAGTGTTCTTTCGTGTTGGTTTGGCTTCCGGTTGTTGTGGCTTCGACCCCTTGGTTAGCCCAATGTTCTGTGGATGTCTTGGACATCCTATGAGGGCTATGACCGTGTTATAGGGTGTCTGGGAGTGCCATTATATCGAGTGGCGTTTCGTGTTGTTTCAAGAGTCATTTTGGGTCCTGGTCAACCCGGTTGTGACTTCGTGGTTGACACGTGACCTCGTGAGTGTCTCGGTTATCCTGTGAGGATCGAGACCTTGTTTTTGACGCTGGAGGTATTGCCTTACCTCGATTTATGTGTCCATGTATTTTGAGGGCTTTGGTAATCCCTCATATTCCGCGTTTCATGTTATACGGAATTGTGAGTTCGGTGAGTGGCGCGGAGGCTGAGGACTCATTATTAATGATGTGGATCCAGCTATTCTGTACCGTCTTCCATATGTTTTACCGTGATCTAGCTTAGGGCCTAGGCTGATTGGCAGCGTGTTACCGCTTTTTACGACGATCTTGACTCGAGTCTTGTGACCCAAGGATCATTGCGTTAGCAGGTCTAGTTAGTTGTCCTGAGTCTGGTGGCAGTTGTATGCTACCTTGTGTTCCGAGTACTGGTGATAGGTGCGTGCTTAGCCTGTCTGTACTTAGGAGTTTCTGTTTGAGAGTCTCTATATCTGGTGACCCTCCACTAGTCATAGCCTGATGACACTTCCATGTATCGGCCCACCTGGGAGTGGTGGCGGGGCGAGTTACCGATAGAGACGGTTTGTAGGCTGGTTGCCGTGGGCCCCTTTGTCTAGCCGTGAGAGTCCAGTGGGAGGGGAAAACCAGTTAGAGGCTTGGCTCATGACATCGGGCTTGTGTGTGCACATGTGGTCAAGAGCGTTTGGACAGACACCGACGGGCCTGACCCTGACTAGTCACTCGTTACTGTTGTTCCTTGGTTCTTGTTCAATGTCTCAGTTACTACATTCGAGGTGTGTCGGAGACGCTTGAGACGCAGTGTAAGACGTCAGTGGACGCATCTGGCTTTTCTACTAGTGAGGAGGTGCTTCTGTCACATGACACATGACTTGTGGCTTTCGTGACTGGTTTTCGTCATGGTTGACGTGACTTGGCGGGTAGTCTGTGTTTGGATTCACCCATGGTCAGTGTATGTATTGGTGCTTTTAGACCGTGTGGTCTTGAGTTGGGCTTTTGTCTCGGGAGACGAACCTATACGGCTGAGGTGTCATGATGTTGTCTTGGCAGTGTAGCCAGATTTTCCTTGTATCAGTTTCGTAATTCCCGACTTTGAGTCTGGGGATTCATGTTCTTACCGATAGGAGTAGCTTGCGGCTCAGCTGTGGTTCCTTCGACTTCTGTCGTCACGACTGTTACTTCCATTTTTGTTGTTGTTCCTACTCCTGCTATTACTGCTTAGCACTGCTGTTACTGTGTTGTTTCGTGGTGGGGATTCGCGGGACCCCTACTGAGCTAGTGAGACAAGGCTCACCCCTGACTTTTCAGGTGTAGCAGTTCTTCCTCGTGCTTGGAGGTGCAGTGCGGTGGTTCTTAGTTGCTAGCTTTGCCAGTGTCAGGCTTCCCCGGACTTGAGAGTACGTTCTCTTTCCTATTGTACTGTACTTTAGTTAGATTGGACTCTGTTGTAGCTTGTAAGCTACTGTAGCTTTAATTTGTTTAATAGAAAATGTAATTTTATTTCTGCTATTTTAGTAATCCTAATCATAGTAATTAATTGTTTACTATTTTATCTGGAAGTTTAATGTACTTACACACACCTTTCTATCCCCTCGGAGCTTTCTCACTCTTGGGAGGCCTCTAAGAATCCAAGTGGTATCGGGTTTACCCGGTATCTAGAGTCTGGGTCGTCACATCCAGTACACGAGCCCCCACAATCGCCTACACTTGTACCAGCGGAACCTCCTTCTCTTAACGTGACGCATGACATCTCGTGCCCATGTATCGTGCCCTGGTGGCAGATCCCCAGTCAAATATTTGGTTCCACAGGTGATCATCAAGAAATCGATTGGCACGCCCGCATTCCATCCTGCCATCTACATCTCAGTCTTCCAGAACTATTAACTATATGCCATTCTTTTCTGTGCAATCCTATCGTTCTTTTTACCATCCTATCGATACCCTCGGAATCCCCGTGTGCCAAGTCAACCCATTCTCGACCTTTCGTAAAAGGTGAGTGTGTGTCACCGTCGCGAGAAAAATAAAAGAAATTTCTTGCGAGCCAACACCAGTACATGGCCATGACCCAATAAGAATTTAATCGAATTAAATAGATAACTAAAGAATGCATCAGAGCTATTTAGTAATAATGCGATAGAGATTTAAATCAGAAAGCAATCACACAATGGAACACAACAAATTTAAGACTGGTTTGGTTATGACTTCTTGTCACAACTATGTCCAGTTCCTCAGAATAGCACCTGAGGTTCAACTAGTCATTCCAAGACAAACTACAATGGGCTGTTTTCTTAGGTGTTCAGTAACAAGTACTCCCTCAATCAGAGTCCCAGTTGAATTTTCAGGTAACAGCCAAACCTTACATAATATTGTCCTTCTGCACGACACCCTTGCTAGCAAGCAAGTACTACTCCCTTTACAACGAGATAGAAGCAAAAATTAAACAAAGTACATCAGTGCCTCTAAGTAGGCTTATGGTGTACAATGTAACCTTGTAAGTTCAAGATAAAAGATCAGAATAGAAATTTGCAATCTTGAACTATAAGAAGCCTTCTAAAGAATTAAATCAAAGAAATGTAGAAGGCATGAAGAAATAAGCAGAGAAAAATTCAGAAAGACTGTAGTTGTTGATTTGCTTTGTGTAGAGGCTTTGAGCAGGAAGAAGAGTTGTAGGTAATTTGCTTGCTTTTCTCAACTCTTGTAATGTGAAATTCTAGCTAGAGATTGCTCGAGAAAGTTCCCTTATTCAAATCTTCATGTGACTTACTTATTTATAGTCTGCTCAAGCATACTATCGTTAGACTTATTCCTGAAGCCATTAGACAGAATAGTTAATGTTAGACTCTAAATATGACCGTTAGTCATAAAGAGTAGTGGGCGTTAGGCTCTTAATATATTCATTAGAAACAGGTGTCTCGAATCTTTAATTTCTTCAATAGATCACCTTTGTCTTCATTAGTCAGTCAGACTGTAGAAAAGATTCATATCTATTGTGATATCCTGAAGTTAGAATGTCTTTTCAAGATATGTCTGGTTTTCTGATTGTTACTTCTATAGAAAGTAATTTATTAGATGAATAAATAATTTAAGTAAAATGTATTTCTTCCTTTGATTTGGCTTTGAAATGTGGCTATATAGTCTTTGTGTCATCGTCCTTCTTTTTGGTTGCTTTTACCTGAAATATCGTAAAGAGAAACTCGACCTTTTTAGGTCGTCAGATGGACGTGATACGAGAAGAGAAGGCTTACATGACCAGCATAATTGTGAAGATGTTTTTGCATGTTCTACAATAAATGTCTATACGTGTACATTAATTACTTTTAGAATTCAAATCTTGTTAAGATAGTCGAGGATAGAAGTAAAGATAGTGGATGTATTGTACTGTTTAGTCAGTTCAACTATAAGGCATCGATTATGTTATCAAACTATTTATAGCTAATTGTTGAGATAGTCGAATGAATAATCGATTAGATAATGTGTTGACTATGTGAAATGCCTTTCGATAAAAGTTATCTTTCTTATCAACTTAGTTTCCAGATAGTTGAATGTATCGACAATGTGAACATTTCTAGATAGTCGCTGATTTGATCAACTAAGTTTCTAGATAGTCGAATGTATCGACTATGTGAACATTTTTAGATAGTCGCTGATTTGATCAACTATGTTTCCATATAGTCGAATGTATCAACTATGTGAACATTTTTAGATAGTCGCTAAGTTTCTAGATAGCCGAGTGAGTCGACTATCTGAACATTTGTTGATTTGATCGACTAAGTTTTAGATAGTTTAATATATTGACTATGTGAACTTTGCATGATTAAGTTATTCCAAGCTTTGCAACAACCATATCTAATAATTTCCTCGTCTTTTCAAATAATTAAATTAAACAGAATCTATATATGATTTAAAACTAAGTTATGTAGTGATTAAGCGAAGCATGTGCTTATGTTTTTGTTTAAATAACAATTAAGTTTTTCATGGATTCAAGTTTATCTAATTCGGTGAAAATTGTTGATTAGTTTTGTCATTAGTTTTATTTGTTTTGTTATCACGAAAATCAGTTTTATTTTCATGGGCTGCTTATGATATACAGAGATGTCGGCCTAACAATTTCACCCTTTTTGATGATGACAAAATTAATATGGAAATAAAAGTATAGAGAACATTTTTTGTAATTCATACTACACATTGCATTCGATTATATCTTATGAAAGGAATCATTTGCATATTTTCTATAATAAGTGACTTTAACTTGCATATGAAACATCTTTATGAAACATCTTTCTCCGCCTTTTTGTCTGTAGCAAAAAGTCACAACAACACACATATATATAAAAGTGGACAGAAATGGGGAAGTACAATAAGATATAACAACACAAATAAAAGTCACAAGAACACACATGTCTGATGAACTATAGGCACTGTAAGAAGTACAATAAGAAGTTGAAACAAAAAGAGGTCTTAGGTGTGCTTCCTCTTTCTAGCACACTGATGCATAGATGTGATAGTAGAAGGGGAAGTGGGAGATGGTTCTGATATTGGTGGAGGTAAGGAGACGATGGGAGGTTCATCAATGGGTTCTATAGAAGGTGGTGGTAAAGCTCCAATTTTCTGAAGTTCATACTCATAAAAGGTCTCCCGATCAAGAAAGTCATCATAAGAGAGAAAGGAGAGTCATTGCTACTCCCTTTCCTAACAGATTTGAATATATAGTTCAAGGAATTTTGGGGCCCTTGCAACAATATTGGCAAATTGTCTGAAGGAGAACTGAAGGCACCTGTTAGCAAAATGGATCAATGGTTAGTTCAGGGCCATTCGTTTAGCCATTTCTTGATGATAAATTGGTGCATATTTGCATTGACATCACCATTCTAGAAGGGAACACTTATAGCAGTAAAATCTAATTTTGGTAAGAGTGTCCAGAGTGGTGTGTTTTTCTCTAACAAACTTTAGAAGAAAATCATTGAAGCCCTTTGGTTCTGGAGGAATAGAGCAGTGTTGATGCAGCGCATGAGAATGAACAAGGCTTTGAGATGGTCATCTCTCACAAATTGAGTTTGAAAAAGAGGAATTTCTTGATCATCACCGAGAGGAGGAGATACTATTTCAAAAGAATGCCTAGCATCAAACTCAGGATATATGAAAGTAGAAAACCAGTTTGACGGGAGATGGCGTGACATATTTATCATGTATCAAGTGAGGGAATTAGGTGTACATGGGTGTTCAGAAGGAGGTGCAACAATGGATGGTGTGGCTAGGGAGGAAGACTCAGGAAGTAAAGAAGGAGGGACAGATGAGGGTTCTTCGGAGGGTTGGGCATCCCTATATAGGGAGGAAACCCGACGAGTCTTTCTAGGTGGGGAAGAGGAGGAAGGAGGATGTGCAGGTGCAGGAGGGGTTTGATAGATGACTAGTGCAGTAGAGGGATCAGAGGGTGGAGTAGAGACAAGAGAGGTAGGTTGTATGACAGGTGTAAAGATAGAAGGACCAGCTTGGTCCTATAGAGATTCAAGTAGAGCAACCATTGGTGGAGTCGAGCTAGAAGGATCGGTAGGGTGGTGAGGAGAAGGTAATAGAGAGGGAGAAAAGGAAGGTGAGGGAATGTGGGAAGGAGAACCAAGAAGTGGTTGTGTTGGTGTTTTGGTAATACTAGCAGCAATGGCTTGGACTTGAGCCATCATAACAATCAGAAGATTTTGACTTGTCTGGGCGGCAACTTTGACTTCAGCAATGTCGTGGCATTGACTAAGTAACTGTGTATCATCGCTCTGCTGCAAGTTAGTCAACTTTGCTTCAATAGAAGTAGTTGTGTTCCTAAGTTGATTTACTGTAGACTGTTGAGAGGCGGAGTAGGACAACAGCAGATTCTTCATTCGCATAAAATCTGCATCCTAAATCTTGAGTGATTCCCCAACATTGCTTAGAGCCACAAGCATCTATTTTTCAAGTTCTCTAGATGCTCTATGGTTGGCTTCAAAATTGGCTGATAAATCATATTGAGATGTGACTAGCTTTTGTTCAATCTCACTATGTGACTCAATAACTGTCATTTCTATTCCTTCAATTGTCCCATTCATATGTTCACAAAATTTTTGAAGAGAATTTTTAATTTGATCAAGTTCCAAAGCAGCTTCCAATTCTTCTTGGGAGGGTGTTGACGCCTGAAATTTGGCATCAAGAGCAATGAGCCTCACCAAGTAGAACAAGGGCAGTTAAGAGGAAATAACCCGAAATCATTAAATGGCATCAGTGTGTCAACACACTCACAAAAGTGTGTCGAACTAGCAGTGCTACATATGGGCCTTTCGGGATGAAAAAGCTCCTTGAACAATTGAGTGTGTCGACACATGTCTGAAGCGTGTCAACACACACTTGAAGACAAAGAAGAGAAGCCTTCTAGGCGATCAGCAGTTGCGTCGACACACCACACAGAGTGCGTCGACACACTTGAAGAAAAAAGAGAAGCCTTTTAGGCGATCAGCAGCTGCGTTGACACACCTCACAGAATGCGTCGATGCACTTGAAGACAAAAAAGAAGAGCCTTCTAGGCGATCAACGGGTGTGTCGACACACCTCACAGAGTGCGTCGACGCACTTGAAGATAGAGAGCAGTCTTCTTGGCAATTAAAAAGTGTGTCGACACACCCTCAATGGAGAGAAAATCGTACCAGCCATGGGACCTACTCATGGCACAAGGTCTAGGGGCCAATAATTAGGGAATCCTCTGTATGATAATACCAGCTTCCAGAAGAGGATTTTGGCAGAAGATATTCCTTCCACTACCTTAGAAAAGTTGATCAAAAGGGGCCCCTACAAAGCCTATCCAACAGGTCCTTGTTGAATCGGCAAACAACCACTCATCCGGTAGCTCCATTGGGCTTTATCCGGCGGCGGTGACCCCGATCCGATAGCATCACCGAACTGGCAGCCCCACTGGTTGATCCATCAACACCCTAAAGCTCCATACGACAACACTTTTGCCATTTCATCTGGCAGCCCCCTAGCGGGGCTCGTCCGATGGCGCCAAAAATTGCTTATCCGGCAGCTTCATTAGGAGCCCGATCCGACAGCATCCTTCAGTCAGAAACCTCATCAAGGGCCTGATCTGGCAGCTCCCTTTATCTGGTGACAGCGACAGCGTCTTTATGCCACACTAGTAGCAACATCTCATCCAGTAGTAGGGGTCCCATCTGGCACCACTTTCAATCCGGTAGCACTCTCACGCGCGTAGGGCCGTCCCCATCCAGCAGCAACGGTCTCTGTTCTGCCACTATGGATGCCTAGAAAAATTGGCACATGAAGGCCAAGAAGAATCAATTGAAGAGGAGGAAAACGACCCCTAGACAACGGTCCATGTCGACGCAGTTTGTCGCTGCGTCAACGCATCTGAAGACAAAACAGAAGCGAGAGCCCCTGGTTCCTTGACCGCGTCGACGCATAACAGCCCTAGCGTTGACGCCACTGAAGACAGAAGATGAGCAGTAGCCCCTGGCAGCGGGCTACGTCGACGCACTATGAAAGTTACGTCGATGCAGCTGAAGACGGTGAGTTGAAGAATGGCCTATGGCAGCTGGCTACGTCGACACAGCCTGCAACCTGCATCAACACACCCTCAGAACGCGAAGAAGCCCGTATGGGCGCGGGTCACACGCGTAGCTTATGCTCTCTCTCAAAGCCCGATCGTAGCTCCTTCCAGAAGGTCGTACGACCGTACCAAGATGCGTGGGGCAATATTCTCCAATCATTGGAGGACATCCTTGCCCTCCCTTGCCTTAGAAAAGAAGAAAGGTGGCCTTTTCTGCTATAAAAGAGGACCAAATAGCCAGGAGAGAAACGGTCTCCTTTAGCAGCTCTATTTTCTCCTCCAGCTGGTGCTATTCGAAGATCCTTGAGTGCCTTCCCAGAAGTCTTCTGCTATGTGAAGAGAAGAGAAGAAGAGAGAGAGAGAGAAGGTGTGCTGTCCATGGGGAGGGAGAGGAGTCGATTCTCTGCCCTCCCCCCTTTCTTTTTCCTTTCTTCTCTTCTCCGCTGTATTTAGATTTTCATTTCCTTTTCTGTCTGATGGCTCCCTAGACGAACTAGTTCTTGGAGAATGTATTACTATTATGAAGAAGCTAATGAATGAAAATCCCCCTTTGGTTGTGTTTAGATATAAGTGTGTGATGCAGGACGACAAGGGACACGAGACCAATTGGATGCGAAACTGGGACTCTAGGTGACGACGCGACTATTTGGACGACGTGACTAGCAATGATGCGAACAATAGAGCAAACGAGACGTGACACCAAGAGCTCCTACGGAGAATATACCGTGAACAGAAACGTACGCTCACGAGTCATCCCTTGCGAGGGAAACACGAGATTTACACGGTTGAGAAACCGGCAGTGAGTCAAGGGTATTCGGCTCTTTTCACATGCTCAGATCGAGTCACGGGATGGGTCACGCTGTAGCACCTTGGATAAAAATGATAAAGAAATAGACGTTTTCCCCAAGTAGATAAAAACCTTAAATAACTCTATAAGAAGGCCAAATAAAAAGGTAGAATACCCAACGAGGGCCACTATATAAATATACACCAATTAAAATTCATAATATAAACAAAACATATAAAGGTTTTCCTTTTCCAAACACAAGAGAAAAGGGCGCCCCTTACCAGGGCGCCATTTACCTAAATGAAGCCCTTCTGCAAGGGCGCTAATTCCCAAGCCACAGGGCCAACACCCAATACATATAGATATATATATTTCTCTCTCTTAAGACCCCACCAACCAACCAATCCTACATATATATATATATATATATATATATATATATATATATATAATACATCTTAAACAACACACCTCAACATCCAACATGGCAAGAAATAGCGCCCCTGACCTGGGCGCTATTCTCAATAGGGCACCCCTATCCCAGGCGCCATTTCCCATACCATTAAAAAAAATAGCCATAGGAAATGACGCCCACATGCATGGGCGCTATTCCTCTAAACAGAGACCACTTATAAGGGCGCTATTTCCTTAAGGGGCCACCAACTTACCCACGTGAACGTGCCAGAGTCACCCAGCTAAAGGGCGCCCCTTACCATGGCGCCATTTCAATAGGGCGTCGCTGCCCAGGGCGCCATTTCCCATAGACGCACTAATCACCGGAGTTGGTGGAAATAAGAACAACCTACGTTTGCTAGCAATGGACCTATGAGGGAACATATACAGCAAGGCTTTCAGGTTTGGTTTCCAATGGACCCTTGAGGGAACACTAACAACAAGGTTTTAGGATCTTGTTCCCAATGGACCCTTATGGTTTTATTCCCTATAATTATTCCCTCTATTGAGGGCAAGCAGAGGCTATTGCTGTCAACCTGCTACCTGCAAAAGGGAATATCTCCCTTCTTTTCTTCGGAAGACATGAAGGAAGGTCTTCTTCCTAGATTCTACGTCTTGTTGTTGAAGCTTTGGCTTTCTTTAGTATTTGTTCTCCCGAAGAAGAGAACGTGCAGAGGAGCTTGGCCTTCTTTATTTTCCCTCACCTGTACAACATATATCACTCCAAAAAGGTAGGTGTTCTCAAGATCTGGCCTAACCGTAGCTAATAGGGTAACATACATATCATGCATGATTAGTATAATCCATTTATGTATAGCCTGTTTTACATGCCTTACGTCAGATATATAACATGTTTTACATGACCTATTTAGCATGTCACAATGTTTTACGGATATTAAAAATATATATAGCATGTTATACATGTTTTACGTCACAGATCTCAAATATATATATAGCATGTTTACATGTTTTACATCATAGATATCAAATGTATACATATATAGCCTGTCTTACATGTTTTACGTCACAAATAACCTATTTTACTTCAACCATTATAGCCTATTTTACATTAGAATTATAAGTAAATGGTGACCATCACTTTGGACATCATTTCTGAATGGCGCCCCAGGCATGGGCGCCCATTAATGGGAGACCCTGCAAATAGTCATTAATCCATTCCATGTTTAATAATCACCCATGTTTAGAAAATTAATATCTATGAAACTAAACCATAAAATTTTTTTGCATGAGTATGATTCTGTGATCTCGATAATTTTCTCTGTCTATCCATGTCCTTAGATCCAGATTCTTGAACCTTTAATATGGTAAATAGTGTTTTGTGTCTCAAAAACATCACCAGAGAAGGGCGCCCTGGCCCAGGGCGCCATTTCCCTGAATGGTGACCCCTCAGAGGGCGCCATTTCTTCCTTATAAAAAAAAATTCTGGAATAGGGCGCCCTGCCCACAGGCGCCATTCAATTAAAACGTGGCACCTGTGGGGGCGCCAATTCCTCTGATAGGGCCACACACATATATATAAAAGGACATAAAGGTGCCCCTGTTCAGGGCACCATTTAAAGAAATAGCGACATCCCGCGGTGTCTTCATTTAAATGAAGACATTACAGAAGGGCGCAATTTCTTTAGCCCATTGAAAGAAATGAAGACACTGCAGAGGGGCGCCATTTACAGCCATGTACAAAATTGAATTGCAGAATTGAAGACTCTATGCAAAGTCTTCATTTAAATGAAGAGTATGCAGGGGGCTTCAATTTGCTATATAACGGCAGCCCCAAGGGCGCCATTTTCTTCAAGCCCTGATTCTCGGGTTTTATACGTCAGACAGTCAATTAAAATGGTGGCAGCCCTTAGGGTGCCATTTCCTGATATAATGGTATCCAGGCAGGCACCATTTCAACCCTGATTACGCACCAATTCAACAATATGTGGCTCCCTCCGAGGGGCCGATCTCACACAGATTCCTGATATATCGTACATTGGTTGTGATTTACTTGTGGTTAGTCCTTGCATGATAAATGACCTTGAACTCCATTCCAATGAAAATCTACCTTATATGTATCCTAGAATGGTCAAACCCTTGGAATTCTATATTGGCTATTAAAATGAGAATAGATGTCTACAAATATACATGACTCAATTTTGTGCATATAGAGCCCGGTCTGGTCCTGGGAGGAGCGCCCGAAGGTACTTGTGCCCATGGGAGTTTGTTGACCACAGTGTTTAAGCATTGCACCACAGTACTTGCTTGCTTGACTGTAGACAGTCCCACTCACTCTCGCGTGACACGACTTGTTTGACTTGACTTGACTTGAGGCCTACAGAAGGGCAAAATACTTGCTTGAATGAAATAGCCAATTCCATTACACGTATTTGATATTACATGTGCTTGATATTACTTGCTCTTGCTCGAACATGAATTCTTACTGTTCTTTGAAATTGTCATCACTTGCTAGTGCCTTATTAATACTTGAAATCATGCGATACTCCTTCTATACAATTCTTGATATCTTGCTCGTCTTTTTATCTAGTTCCTATTTTTCTCGCTTACCTAACATGCTGTTGACACCGAAAATATTACTAATTTTCTTGACCTTTGCTTTTGCAGGTCATGAACGCTGGGTGAGTGCCCCTACACCCCAAAATGGGGAGCCGAAGGCTCAATCAGCGGAAAACCCGAGTGATCCGATCAAGACACGCGGAATGCCGAAGTGGTCCGTAAGTAGCCAGAAGGACGTCCGATCAGGACAACAATGCTTCGAGGGATGGACCTCCAAATGAAGATACCCCACGTGTCCACAGCGTGGAGTTGGCGACACGAATCAACGTGCCAAACACCAAATCAAGAGAAAACTCGGGTTACCCGATTCGAGTACACATGGCACCAGAAAAGGTCCGTAAGTGGCTGAAAGGACGTCCAGTCAGGATGAAAATACTTCCACGGGTAGCCCACTTGATAAGGATGTCCCACATATATGCGAAGTTGAGTTGGTCGCATGAATTATAGTGTCGAAGGCCGAATCAGTGCAAACCCTAGGAAAATAGGTACAGTTTCTGCACGTCCCAGAAATCTGCAGAAGCCCCGAATCAACACTTCAAAACGTAGTCCGGGACTACTGTACCAACCCCGAAGCTACTCTGGACGAAGAGCTCTCACCGGGTTAATTTCAAGGCAAATTGACAAAATTACAAAAATGCCCTTGAATGGCTGAGTCGGTGGCACCATTTCGTTTGAGTCGACAGTGGCCTTTATAGCTGAGGTGGTGGCCTTCTTTTGGAAGTTAATCAATGGCCTTCTCATTTGAAGGGAATCGGTGGAAGCCTCGCGTGCGAGCCGGTGGCGCTGGAGCTCGAGGCGGTGGCCTATAAAGGAATCAATGGCCTTCTTTTGGAAGTTAATCAATGGCCTTCTCATTTGAAGGGAATCAATGGCCTTTCTTGGGCATTTGCCTATAAAAAGGGCCCTTGGCCCTCAGAAAAGAGAGAGCATTCGGGGACCGAAGAAGAAAAAGGGGGGAGAATCAGAAGAAGAAGGGATCCATCGAAGGAAGAAAGAGGAGTGATCGAGCGAAGAGGAATAGAAAAAGAAAGAAAGGAGAGGAAGAGAGGATCAGGGAGAGGAAGAAATAGGTGGGTCTGAGAAGGAGTTCTACACTATCCACCGGCTCCGTGTTCTTCTCCTATTAGCTCTTCTCTTTTCTTTTAAGCAATTTCTTTTCATATTGGAGAATTCCTTCGAGTTCTGTAATCCCCGTCCCCCATTCTACTGTAATCAACAGAGAAGGTGAATAAAAGAAGGCTTCAGACCCCCTTTTGCTGTGGCTTGAATATACTTCGCTCCTACTGCTCTATTTCTGTTGAACTGCCATTGTTTCTATCGAATACACTTCGAGATTCTTGACTTTCCCCTGAGCGTAAGGAGGCCCTCCGGGCCAAATCAATGACAGATTCTATGATCGCTCACCTTGGGGTGTGTTTCCTTTCTTTATGTGGGATAATGACTTGCAGCCACACCCTTTGTGGGCAACAGTAAGTTACCCCTCCCCAGGGGCTATCCTTTTACTGATAGCGTGGTTTCGTCTGCGAATATGAGTTTCGCTTGATCGAACGATAGAAAAGAGATTGCTGAGTGCCCTTTCACTCGTTTCTGTCAATTGTAAGGGCACCAGTGTACTCTGATAGTCAACAAGATAGTCTTCTACTGCTTCTTTCTGGAGTTGCCATATACCCCCCCTCTCAGCGTTTGATGATTTATCCCTGAGGGACTCAGTCCCGTTCGGCTTATCTCTGATTGCAATGAGCACGAGTTGCCTATGGCAATCATGACCGCTCATGGAACAGAGCTCGTCTCATGGCGAGGTTCAATGGTATGCTATGCCCCTGAAATCGTTGCTAATCGATGAACGATTTTCTTCGAATGTTTCTAATCGTCCCTGACTGGAGAGGGGTACAGTCCCTTGATTCATTGCTTAACTTCCCTCAACCAACTCCACTCAGGGTTCCAGGGGGTCTATCGTATTGTCACATGTTCCCTTGGAAGTCCTTTGCATCGAGTGAGCAAATGAAACCGCCATCTATATGGCTACAATCAGAGGTCCATTTCAACCCTGGATCATCATGAGTCTTTAGTAGGCCGTCCCTCGAGACTCTGTTCATGATGACCTCAAGGGCTGAGGTAGTCCACCTGGGCTCCTCATTGTTTACGGTTTGGCACCGTCTAAACGTGTGCCATTCCATTTGTCTAACTGAACATCTCCCTGTACTAGGGAGATGCTGCCCAAATTTCCTTAGATGACCTTATGTTTTCATGATGATTTTTCCCTGAATCTCTGACACCTGTCTAGTGCTGGAGTATGAACCTCGCACAGACGAATAAAAGTGGGGAGCGAAATTGAATAAGAGAAGAACACATGTATATATATATATAAGATGGGGACAACAGAATTTCGCTCCACACTTGGGCAGACATGCCTTTGAGCTCCTCAATCCTCACAATTACTCTCATTCAAATCCCCCTTACTTGGGGTGAAACAATAAACTAGACTCAGATGGCGAGCCTTGTGACTCGATGGCGTCGCCACCGGATCACCTTTCCTTGCTGCTGCATCGGTGCACATTTCACCAACCTCGCCACTTGCACCGACCTCCTCAGTCCTCTTGCCCTACTGCATCGGTGCACATTGCACCGACCCCCCCTTCTTTTCCTTCTATTAATCTTGCATCGCCCCTAGCGTCGGTGCATACCCTGCACCGACCTTACTTCCCTTCCACCCTTGCCTCCCTCCTCATCTTGCACCGACCTCCACCGGCATTGCACCGACCCTCATCGCCCGCTTGCCAAAGCTGCATCGACTTCACTTCGCCCGCTCGCCCATTGCACCGACCCGGCCATGCGTCGACGCACATCCTCAACACATCCAACCCATTCTTATAAGCCCAAACCACCATCCCATTTGATGCGGTGGCAACGCCATCGAATGGCTCCCCTCGCCACCGATTCACTAATCCAAAACAACAAAAATAATCGGTCACAGATAATGCTCCACCTACTCATCCGCAGCGTTAGTCTGTGGGGCACCCAAAAGTTAATAAACCAAAAAAAGCACCCCCCCCACGTGAAAAAGTGACTCTTTTGCCAATATAAAACATCCATTGTCATAACACCCTTTAACTATTAAAACACCTGTTAAGCACACATGCCATGTTCCTTTACTTAACAAAACACAAATCACACAATGGTAATACAACCATACAACGTTTTCCCCCCTTCTGTTGTTAAGACCATGGGCATTTCTTAAGCTTAATAATTCACGTTAACATTAACGCTAAGCACACATACGTTCAACCCCCACTCCATATACATATGCGTATATATAATATAAAAAAAACAAATCAAAACAAATCAATAATGAGATAAATAAAAATACACTCATTTAAAACTGGGGAAATAAAAATGGTTAGAATAAAAAATAAACATATAATAATAATAAAAATAGGATAGAACCATGCTGTCACGCCCCAAGCCTTTATTACAGCGGAAGACTAACTCGAGGAACGTGAACAGCCGGCATGGTAAGCCTATTGCAAGCAAGAACAATTAGAGCGCAAGACAATCACATATCACACAAATCCAATTGAACAAAGGATTCACTCAACTCCAACTTTATTTCATTAATAATCAAAATATTCAATTACAATAAATCTTCAACCTTCTACAATCTATCGGACTCAAGGAAAAAGAAAATTACATGAACTCGATCTAGACAATATGGACTTTCCTAAGTCTTCACTCTCATTTTGATAAAATTTTCAATCGCTCTCGGACCTGCTACTTGTATAACCCGAATCCGAATTTGAAACACTTCCATCTCTTGAAAAAGATTGGAAATAGGTAATGAGCACATTTGCCCAGTAGGTATCTTCGCATCAACATGATTAGTAATATTTAAGTAATTAGCATTTTAGCTCTAAAGAATAAAGTAAAATCATGTGATTACGATAATCATGCGATTAAACCAAGTAACAGGATAATTCCTTGATATAGAATGAGCAAGTATGATCTAGCAAGAATGTAACAAGAACATGATATGGCCTTTCATGAACAAGAATGTACCAGAAAGTTATGTAACAATCAAGCAAGTACTTCGTGAATTTCTGTGGAATACCATCTTGTGGATAATTTCCATAAATTCTGAGATTTTTCGTGATGTCGTCGATTTTCACTTATTTATAAAGAATGTACTCCCAGCGCAATGCGACGCCAATAACATCATACCCCATGGTTTATAATAGTATGTTTCCGGTAATCAGCCGAGGGGACTAGCATAGAGCCCTTGAACACAATCAGTGCTCGATCACATCTTCAAGTATAAATCAAGCTACTTCCACGCATGTAAACAATATGGCCAATAATATAACGAGTGCAATAAGTTCATGATATCAACAATTCAATGAATGAACGCTTCAATTAAGAATTCGAGGGGTCAAGAATGACTTAAACAAGGTTATGCTTATGGAAATAGCATAACGGTACATTCCTTATTTTCCATAATTTAAAATTAAGTATCTTGAACAATATGACAAGTTCTAGACCATCAATAATTCATCTAGGAACCTTGGAATATCAACCCTTAGGTCAAACCTCGGGTTAAATGACTCAAGCATTGTGACGGTCAATCAATGGGCCGTTACATGGACATAACGGTCGAATATTGAGCCGTTAGAATGGCTGAATCTAAAAGAAAATAGCTATGGACTCAAAAATTGTGACGGTCATATATTGGACCGTTAGATGTACTTGACGGTCGAATATAGATCCGTTACATATGCAGAATCCGAAAACATCGATAGTACTTTCTAACAACTGGGCCTTCATGGTACAACCAACTCGACGTCCTAGTGGGAATCCCAGGCTCGCGGAGAATTACAGAGGCCTTGAAACAGGATTTCCTAGTCCATTGGAATGAATATCCAATAGAGAGGTCCTCAAGTCCAAGAATATGTTCCTATAGTGCAAAAGTGTGAACTAATGGTCATATACCAGAATATATGTCATGTACTAAGAGAAATTGACTCTATAGATAGAAAAGAATGTGTAACGATATAAAACCATGATAAAACTCCGTCAATACAACATGTAAAATCATGTTTAAATACAAACTATAGAGTTTTAGCACATTAAATTAACATAAATTAAAATACTCAAAATGCTCAAAACATGCAAATTCCTATCATGAATTGATCAATAAACTCAAAGTCATGAAAAATAGGTCACAACTTAGATAACTAGGCTTATTTATAAGTAAACTTGACTGTTCTTATTTCTGTCTCGGGTAGATAGAACACAGACAATTTATCGTGGGGTCGTTACAGTGTTGTAACGCTCCAATGATGGTCCGTTAGAGACAACAGAGAAATTTAAAGGTAACAGGGAATGTGACGGCTTATTGTAAGGCCGTTACACGAATGTGACGGTCTAACTCTGATCCGTTAGAGCCCTGTTGACAATATATAAAAAGATAAAAGATCATGCTTTTTAACATATCATGTTTTAGAGAAGACTTAACTACTCTAGCATGATAAAACGAAGTAAAAAGGCTATCTGGATGCATAGGTTGTAGTGAATGAACAAGAGAGTATCTTTTAACTTCAATTAAGGCTAAAGATATGTATGTATGCATAGTTCTATTAAAACATGAAATTCATGGTCTATAGTGCAAGAAATCAAACAAAACCAGAGGGCTTTTACTCCTAACTTGATGTTCTTGCTGTTCATGAGATGACCTACCTCTTAACTGAGCAGTAAAACTTCTAATTTGAGTCTTCAAGGGTCGCCATAGTTCTTCTCTTCCTGTGATTTTTCAGCAACTTCACATTGCCCTAACTCTCCAACCTCTTGACCTAAAGATGTGAAATTTGGAGGTAAGAAGATGAAACTATTGGGAACAAAAAGTTCTAAATAACCCAACTCTAATTACCTCGTTTAGACGTCCTAATTTCCTAATCTTCAGTGGACTTTCGTTCAGTTTCCTGGGTTGCTATGGTCGAACCAGTAACTTTGGAAGCTTCTAACTCCTGGTGTACTTAATCTCCTAGCACAAAATTTTTAGAGCTATTAGTCAAAAGTATTATAAACGAAAACTTCTAAAGAACTTACCCAAAATTATGACTCCTTACCTTGATTCCACGCGAGCCAATGTAGGGGTCGCGCAGGTCAAAACTAGGGTCTATTTATAGGGTTTTGGCTAGGGTTTGAGGATTAGATCAATTCTAGAGTCCTTATTAAAGCTTAGATCGACTTCTAAGAGTCCTTAACACGTTTACTAGTCCTCCCATCTCGATCCCAAAGTGATAGACTAGTAAAAATCTAATCTTTTTGCTTGTTCTTCACTTCGCGGAACTTACAGAGCGTAACGGTCGAGTGCTGGTGCGTTACATGCATGTGGCGGTCGCATGATAGACCGCTACATCCACTGTGTAGAATTCAAGCTAATTCAAACTCTTTTATTTGTTTATCCACATAATTATCTTTAAAAACAGTATTTATCCTTAAAATCCGTGAACAGGCTAAATAACCTTCTAGAATATGGGCCAAACTTAATCGGCTTGGTCCTTGAACCTATTGGGCTTCAGTTATTAAAGCTGTATTAATTATTTAACATTTGTTGGGCCTTAAAATCCCATTATCAAGCAATTAATTCCTAATAAATTCTAGGAAATTTTAAAATAATTTAGAAATTATTTATATAAATTTTGGGGCACTACACATGCTAACCAAATAATGGCCAAATAAATGACAACAGAAAATAAATAAATAGATAAACAACAATAAATAAACAAAGAGAATAACCAATGTTAAATTGAATAAAAAGATGCTAAATGAATAATAATCAAATAAAGGGCAATAAAGAAAATAATATATATATGTATATATATATATATATATATATATATATATGCAAGGGGAAAATAAACAAATAAACAATACAAAGGGGAATAACATAAACGAAATAAGAACAAAGAATTAAAAGAAGAGACATATTCATGCATCTAAAATAATAACAAGAATAGAAAACAAATGATGAACACGACTGTACCCGCTTCGGGGCTCTCACCTCCTCTAGACCCGAGTATGGGGAATATTAAAGGTGCCCGACAAGTCATGCCTAGACCTCGGGATTCATCCCATTATGGTCATGGCATAGCTTCGCTCCGGGCCAATAATCCGCTGTCTTCAATTCGTTCTGATCGGATTTTAACCGCATTCCCTCGGTTCTTGAACAACAAATTTACCATATCCTGACATACATTGTCCCAATTATACATGAGTCTGCCCGAACACGGTCACGCCAGGCCCACCTCAGGGGTCCATATGTGTGTACCATAATGTCATGCGCAGTCTCAAAATAAAAGGCCCCCATAACTCTCGAAATAAGAGAGATGTTGCCGAAATCTCCCTTAAAATTAAGAATAAACGGTCAAATAGATAATAAACGACAATAAAACTTAATACTTCTACCCTGTATGCTTGCATGGTCCGGTTCTCCGATATATCAAATGGTGATTAGCAGAAAGTCGGGTTATGCCCAACTAGAGGCATTCACTATGCGTGATGATGGTCTTCGGACCTGAAGCTCTCCGCCTTGTACCGGAAGCCGGTTTAATGAATAAATGCTACCATGTTGTATGCTTGCATGCAAATACGTCTTTCATGTATTCTACGGGCCTCATGGTCCTTCTATTTTGGCGATTAATCAAGGGTTGTCTCTCTTCCGGAGGGACGTAATTAACACCGTAGCCTTTACGGGACGGCGGGTTTTGAGTCCCGACACGAACCTCACAACTGACTGACCAAGTCAGATCGTGCGCACGATAAATTTTGTCACTCCAGTGACTGGCATGCCTAATGAATTAAAATAAAATCGATGTCACCAAAGTGGCACGCCCGGTGGGACCGAGTCTCCCTTCATCTTTTCACCAAAATAGAGGGACCATGGGGACCCCACTCAAATATTTTAAATATGAACTATTTCGTTTGTCTGGTTTCTCCCCTTTGCATGTTGGAGTGATGATAAGCGGACTGTCTGGACTTGCCTTCGGCCCCGCAATCGTGGCCAACCATGCTGCATACGGTTACCTTGCCGTACCAACTACCTTCGATAGCTTTCCCCCGGCTGTTGGCTTCCTCAACTTCTTGGGATTTACATTTGTGAGTTTTCTACATGTGGAGGGCTCAGAACCTACGAATCTAAAGAATGATGAAGCTGCGGCCCGCCAAAGTAAGGGCCAAATTAACAAAACTCTACTGAAGAGTCTAGTGATTGTGAGCTGCCATGTTCACCATATCGCTTGCCCAACTGGGGCACCTGAAAAGAAGCCCACTGGGGGAAACAAGAAGAGCTCCGGAGTGAGAATTACTGCTGCTTCGCCAGGCCGATTGTCAGCATCCGGGAAATCTATGTTGATCGGGGGCGTCCGAGTCTACTTTAGCGGCCGCAATGTCGAAGTTTTGCCAGACCGGGTCAAACCAACCATCCCTATCCATAACAACTTCCAAGTGCTAGCAAGCTAGAACGTGAATTTTGATGAGAACAAGCAAGGGAGGCTTCTTCCAAAATTAATGAAAATTAAGCAAATGTGGGTTCCCAAGAGGACCCGAGATGTTGCACTAGCCCGACAGAACTTCAATAATGCTACTGATGTCCCTAGGAACGGGGCAACAAAATTATGCATGCGGAGGAAGCCGTAGCTACAACTCCTCCATCAACTGTCAGGGCCTGTGCAAGGGAGGCCAATATTCCTAAATATTCAAGGAGTCTTAATCAAGTGGCCAAACTAACACGGCTTTCACACATGCCGTCGGCCAGAATCCAAGCGCTGCCTTCTGCCTTACCTGCGAAGCGCAGCCAAGAGGATATGATTCAGATGGTCCAGGAATATTTCCATAGCTTTGGAAGTCCCGTTGTGGGCCAACAGAGGTCGCTTCATGCTGTCAAAGTTGAAGAAGAAGAAAAAAGCAAGAGGTCACCAGTGGAGGTGAATGAAGAGGGGAGGCGAGTCGAAGCTAGAAGCGTTGAAAGGCCTCCACAAAATGAAAAGATGAAAAGAATTTCCCTATATAAAGAACCATGTTTCTCCCGTCAGGCCTGAAGGGGAGTCAAAAAGTATAATAGAAGAATTCAAATCCTCACCTGTAATATGACAGGGGTGATGAGTGGGCAATGTGCCATGCTTAATGAACAAGAGGAGCCGGTTGAGATCGCTGGAAGGAAAGACCCAATGATAAGACAAGACAAAATTACCACTGAGCTGCTGCAAGTCGCTAAGAGCAAGCAGATTGTTGATGAAGACATCGCTATCGTCACTGCCAGAATAGTGGCGTCTGTACAAGAAGGAGCATTCCCATCTCCTCCATCTAAGTGTGCCTCCAGTGGCACACTCAAAGGCACCAGTAACGAAGCAGCTATGGACCCCGCCGTCCTGATGATGCTACAAAAGTACCAGCAGGAGATGGAACTGCTGAAGAGACAATTAAATGAAAGGACTGAGCATGCTATGGCACCCGAGCAACCGGGGACACGAGCCAAGCCGTCACGGGAAGGTTCCAACCTCACGAGTGCTCCTTCACCGGTCGTTTTATAGATTGCTGATCAGAACTGGCCTACTCCCTAGCATTGTTCCCAGTGGCTTCAGCCGACACGACCAATCCTCCTCAAATGCAGCAGCAGGATCCCCTATTAGAGCCTATGCCACCTCATGTTGCGACTTCAGCCTCACAATTGATGTAGCCCGCCCACCTCTGCCCTCAACCAGCAGAGCCAGTTATGGTGAATGAGCTGATGGTGGAGCAACTAATCGAAGCAAAGCTGGCAAAGAGGGGAAGTGAAGATCATGCCCCCTTTGACATATACAAAGTGCCATATCCAGCCTATCATGCTGCCAAGAGACTGCCACCTGGCATTAACAAGCCCCCTAAATTTGACAAATTCAATAGGCAGGGCTCCACGAAAGAATATATTGCACACTATATAACAGCCATGGGCGACTTGGCGGCTGATGAGTCATACCTACTGAAGTTTTTCGGGTCTTCTCTGACAGGACCCGCCTTTGAATGGTATTCTACCCTACCGGCCGGATCTATTAAAGACTGGTCAGATATGCAGTATAAATTTAATGAGAGATTTCACATTGCCGAGGCAGAGGTGACCGTGGCTGAGTTATTGGCAACCAAACAAAAAGATGATGAGCCAGCTGCAAAATATGTTAACAAATGGAGGGATCTCAGCATGAAGTGCCGACGCCCTCCGCATCCAGAAGATGCAATATAGATGTGTAAACAAAATCTATAGAAAGAGATCTTGGAAAAGATAATTGGAATAGAAGTCCAGTCTTTTGACCGATTAATTCATGTTGCCACAGAAGTTGAAGACTTCTTCAAGAGATACCCCTCACTTCCTGCTAAGTCAAGTTGTCAAGCTAGGCAGGTTAATAAACGGCCGATGTTGAAAGCGGTCCATGCTGTAAGCCTCAGGGCGAAAAGGCACAAGTGGGTGCATAATTCTCCCCCTAATGAACTCGTTGGATGTCGAGAAAGTCATCCCCAACAGAACAAAGAAAAGAAGCTCTATGCCTTCCCCAGGGACAGGACTCGAGCATTGTTTGAATGGGCTATCAAGTATAACAAGATTACTCTTTCGAAACCAAAGAGGCCTGATGATCTCAGGCGAAGAGATGATCCTTGCTTCCGCCTCTACCATAGGATCCTCGGGCACCCCATTGAGGATTGCCAAATATTCAAGGACATCGCCCAAGGCCTAATTAAAAGAGGGGAACTACAGATGGGGGAGAACAAAGTCAATCCCTTGTGCCCGCATGAATTGCCTGCTCTAGGGGCATCAATCAACATGATATCTATATGTCAACAGCTACCTGAAGAAGTGCCAGAGGCCTACAATCGGCGCACCAATGCGGACGGTGCTCCAGCTCGTAAATAAAAACAAAGGAATCGGCGAGCAATGCCAACAAGAAAAAGAGCAAGGCCGACACCTTACCCGGCTCTTGAGATCCATGAAGAAATCAACTCAGCCGTGCAACGGCTTCAAATCGTAATAAACGGGTCATACGAGCATGAGTAGCCCGAGGGCCAGCCTATGCAGCTCAAGAAGTCTGCCCCTCAAAGATATAATAAGCCCCATCGGCTAATAAAAAGAACCAAAGAAAAGGCAAAATGCTGAATGCACCAAGCAACCCACTGTGGGGGCAGACGCCAACCCTAAAGGGGAAGAAAAAGAAGAATACAAAAGTTGAAAGGAGGCATATGGCCCTCTCCTGCAACACATTGTCAGTCTCGTCTGGCCGGGCGTAAACTACTGATGAGGAAAATGAAGAAATCTGCTTTGTGCCGAAAAGAATAACTCAGGCTGAAGCTTCCGCCTCGCACTCATCTATTGGGTCTGGGAGAGTGTCAAAACGACACCTGTCAGCTAATAAGGGGGCTCAATACCACATTCCTCCTCCATCCGGAGGCATAAAACACAAGGAGTTCATCTTGAAGGAGCTACCTGCAGTCGGCAATGATGGCAGGATGCCACACATCTTATACAAACCAGAGGCGGAAGGCAGTAGCACGCCCGGCCCCTTCTTACAAGACTCTACCTTGGTGGCGCTGCTACACCAAAAACATTAGGAGATTGAAATGCTACAGAGGCAGATAGATGAAATGAATGTAAGTCCACCCGCGCCTCAATCGGCAGAACATCTATAGGAAGCGACACAAGCTGGTGCTGGCTCACCCGAAGCCTCAACACGGCCAGCCATGCTCTGAATGATGCCTAAATGCACAAGGGGAATTTCCCCTTAACCATTCCAATATCCACTCCCCCAGGCATGTCAGGGGGCAATCAAAGCATCTCAAACGATGGTGCCAATAGGGCCTCATATGCAGCCAACTGCCTTACATCAAAGTCCAACAAGTCTGGTGACAATAGACAAACTGAGGACAGAACGAACAATGAGCATGAAGATGGCCGAAGAAGAAGTCACTGAGGCTGAATTACAAATAACCAAACAAAAAGATAATGAGTCTGCCCTGGACTACATAAGAAGGTGGATGAATCTCCATGAAAGGTGTCGGCATCCGCCAAGTTACGGGGACTCTATTCAAATCTACAAAGAAAATTTAAGAACAGAAATTATATGATGGGTCATTGACATTGAAGTCATAACCTTTGAATAGTTAAGTGATATCGTGGCCGATGTCGAAGTAACCCTGGCCAAGCTCTGCCCGGCTTCTACAGCCTCAAGTCAAAAGAATAAACCAACTGGCAAATACTCGGCGCAAGAAGAAATTTATGCTTCAAATTTTGAAGCCTTCGAGCAATAAAAGAAGAAAATGAAACAGGCAGCCAGCCTTTCTTCCGCTGAGTCGAAAAAACAAGGGTCCTCATTAAGGGGCAGAATGATGAAACCATACTCTTTTTCAAAAGATAAGAGTCAAGCTCTTTTTGAGTGGGCCTGTGAATGCGGCAAAGTGGTGCTCCCGCAGCCGAAGAAACCAGGGGATTCTACAATAAAAGATGATCCATGCTTTTGTCCTTATCACCAAACGGTGGGGCATCCCGTTGAGGATTGCTATGTGTTCAAGGACATTATTGAACGCCTGATCAAGAAAGGTGAACTGCAGACGGGCGAATACAAGGTGAATCCACCACGCCCTCATCAAATGCCCATCTTCAAAAGAGCAGCCCCATGCAGCATCTCTCCCCCAGCTGCTTCTCACAGATTTGGCTGAAGCCAACATTTAGTATCATCCCGCAGCTCGAATGCGGATGTCTGCAAAAAAAAAAGAAAAAAAAGAAGAAAAAAGAAGGAAAGGAAATGGCATGTTCTGGGGCTAGGCATCAAAAACGAATGAAGGAGGTCTTGATGGCTGCATCTGCTAGGGGAAATATCACTCCCCTCGTGACTTGGTCTGTGCCGATTAAGAAACTACCATTGTGGGATTGGTATGGTGGAGCGAACCACTCATCCCCTTTCTGAGGAGGTGAGCGCCCTTCTATGCACCCGCCTTGGTCTGTTAAAAAAAATGCATGAATGAAAAAGGGGAAATTGTGAGGTCAACAAGGCCTTCCCATCCGCCCCGTGGGCAGAAGACTCCCTAGTAGCATTGTATGGTAAATGTTCAAGGGAAAATAAAAATGGCTATGCCATCTGCGGAGGTAGGAAGATCCTGCAACCGCAACTTCTAAGAAAAAATGGTCAAGGGGATGACACTTGGCGTAAGCACCGGAAGCCCGAGTCGAAGCTACTCGGAGCGTCTCGTGAAAAAATCAATGACAAAAGAAGATAGATGTTGATCTGATGTATGTATGTCATTAATACCCCAAAGGGGACCATGTTAGTAAACGGTCCCACCGACGATGAAGAGCCCTCATTGGCCACTAGGCCTATACGGGTCCGTCCCCATCAAGGGGAGCAAAGAGAATAAGTCGGAATGACGCCCCGTCCTACGGGGATACTCCCCACCTGTCCCACCGGGGCTGACCCTCTACCCTTAATTTGGGATCTATGCCCCCGGCCAACGTATTCCCATTTCCCTTCGACATTCAACCAAGAATCACCCAACTATGCCAATAAATGCCATATTTGTCCCACGGGACTCTCCCTTTTCTTGGCATATGGCACTCCGCCCTTGTTGAGCTCAAAACATTGCCTATCAGTCCCATCAGGCCGGGTTCACAAAATCTTTCCTTGGCCTGAGGCGCGCCACCCTAGCCGAGCTTGAAAATTACCTTTTGTCCCATCGGGCAGGGTCTACAAAATCTTATTCCTTAGCCCGAGGTGCTCCGCCCTCATCGAGCTCGAAAATAACCTTTTGTCCCATCAGAGTTGGGTTCGCAAAACCTTATCCTTGGCCTCAGGCGCTCCGCCCTCGCCGAGTCCTAAAATTACCCTCTGTCCCACTAGGCTGGATTCATAAAGCCCTTTTCTCTGCTTGAGGTGCTCCGCCCTCACCGAGCTCGAAAACTATCCCTAGCCTCACAGAACCGGACACTTAAACCCCTTCCTTCCTAGCTCGAGGCACCCCGCCTTGGATGGACTCTTGGACATTGATCCCTAGTCCCACCGGCGTAATAAACAATGAAAGTCACCAATAGTCCCACCGAACAAAATGTCCCGCACCGCTAACAAGTCTGTGCCAGGGAGACCAAAAACAAAACAACAAAAAACACAACAAAAAAAGAAACAAAAAGAAGAAAGAAATAAACAAAAAAATGAAGAAATGAAGATGATGATTTAAAACCAATAAATTCAACAGATTTAGCAAACTCAATAAACTTAATGAATCAACAAACTCAACAAATTCAACAAAACCAATAAATTCAACAGATTTAGCAAACTCAATAAACCCAATGAATATAACAAAATCAATCACCAAAATAAATCAATCAATCCGGTGAATTAAACAAACCACGATAAACTTAATCAATTCAATAAATCAAACAAGCCCAATACACTCAGTAAACTAAATAAACCCAACGAGCTCAATTGTCACACCCCGAGCCTTTATTATAGTGGAAGACTCGCTCGAGGAACGCGAACAGCCGGCATGGTAAGTCTTTTGCAAGCAAGAACGATCAGAGCGTAAGATAATCACACATAAAAAGGCAATTTGCACAATAATTTAGTCAAACTCCAACTTTTATTTCATTATCAATCAATATTCAAATACAACCACCAATTTAACTTTCTTTCTGGTACTAGACTCAAAAAATTACATAGACTCAATCTAAACAATGTAGACTCTCTAAGTCTTCGCTCATTCGTCATTCACTCTCGGATTTGTTACTTGAACATTCCGAATCTGATCTCGACTCACTTCCATCTCCTGAAAAAGATTGGAAATAGGTAATGAGCACACTTACCCAGTAGGTATCTTCGCATCAACATGAAGGCACTATTAAAGTAATTAACATTTTAGCTCTAGAGAAAATAAGGTAAAATCATGCGAAATGTGATCAATCATGTGAATAACCAAAGTAACAAAGATGATAGAATGAGCAAGTAAGAACTAGCAAGAATGTCACAAGAACATGATATGGCCTTTCATGAACAAGATTGTAACGAGAATGTACTAACAATACCACGTAGTCATCATTCAAACATCTTTTGCTTATGAGCAAGTATTTGGTGAATTTCTGTGGAATATCATGTAACAAGCAAGAAAGTCATGTACAAGCATTTTTCACGATTCCGTGGATTTTCACTTATTTATAGAGAAAGTACTCCCAGCGCAATGCGACGCCAGTAGCATCATACCACATGGTTTATAATAGTATGTTTCTGACAATCAGTCGAGGGGACTAGCATAAAGCCCTTGAACACAATCAGTGCTCGATCGCATCTTCAAGTATAAATCGAGCTATTTCCACGTTTCAAGCAATAAAATATGGCCAAAAATGTACAATTCCAATAAGTTCATGATAACAATAATTCAATTGAATGAATGCTTCAATGAAGAAATGCGAGGTCAAGTATGACTTAAAACAAGGTTATGCTCATGGAAATAATTCGGTAGCATAACGGTACATTTATTATCATTCATAATTTAAATTAAGTTTCTTTGGACAATATGACAAGTCCTAGACCATCAATAATCCATCTAGGAACTTTAGAATATTAACCATTTGGTCAAACCTTGGGTTAATGTACTCAAGAACTGTGACGGTCTTATACTGGGCCGTTACATAACGTGACGCTCCAGTATCGGGCCATTATAATGATCTGAATCTCGAAACCAAGAAATTGGACTCAGTAAAATGTGACGATCGTTTATTGGACCGTTAGATGAGCCTGACGGTCCAACATTGATCTGTTACATCTCCAAAAACCAAAAACCATCGATAGTGTTTTCTAATGATTGGGCTTTCATGGTACAACCAACTCGGCATTCTAGTGGGAATCCCAGGCTCGCAGAGAATTACGGAGGCCTTGAAACAAGATTTCCTAATCCATTGGAAGGAATATCCAATAGAGAGGTCCTCATGTTCAAGAATATGTTCCTATAGTGTAAAGTGTAAACTAATGGCCATATGCCGTAATATATGTCATGTCCTTAAAGAAAATGACTCTATAGATAGGAAAGACTGTGAAACGATGTAAAACGCCATCAATACATCATTTGAAATCATACTTTAAATACAAACAATTAGAGTTTAGCCAATGAAATTAACATAACTCAAAATAACTTAAAATGCTTGTAATCATGCAATTCCTACCATAAACTTAGATAACTAGGCTTATTTATAAATAGACTTGACTAATTTCCATTCCGTCTCGAGTTGACAGAAAACAGTGTTCTAACGGTCTAGCATAGGCGCGTTACAGTCCGTGTGACGGTTTGTCGAGGGGTCGTTACAGTATTGTAATGCTCCTGCTATGGTGCGTCAAAGACAATAGAATAATTTAAACACAACAGAGAGTGTGATGGCTTATCGTAAGGCCGTTACAATCATGTGACGGTCCTACCCTAATCCGTTAGAGCTTCTGCTGACAGTAAAGATAAGTAACTATGTCCATGCAAGAAGAATCATAATCACTAACTACTCTAGTCATGATAAACGAAGTAAGGGCCGGATACATGCATAGGTCGCAGTGAATGATCAAGATGATATCTTTTATCTTCGGTTAGGCTAAAGGTATGCATGTATACATGAACTTACTAAAACATGAAATTCCTATTCTATAATGCATGAAATCAAGTTAAATCAGAGGGCTTTTATCTCTAACGAGATCTTTTTGCTGTTCATGAGATGACCTACCACTTGACTGGGTTTTAAACTTCTAATTTGAGTCTTCAAGGGTCGCCCTAGTTCTTTTCTTCCTATGATTTTTCAGCAACTTCACGTCGCTCTAACTCCTCAACCTCTTGACCTAAGGACGTGAAATTTTGAGGTTAATAAGATGATACTAAGAGGAACAAAAAGTTATAAAGCATCTAACTCTAATGACCTCGTTTAGACATCCTAATTCCTTGATCTTTGGTGGTCCTTTGCTTTGAATCCTGGGTTGTTAGGACAGAATCAGCAACTTTAGAAGCCCTTATCTCCTTGGTTACTTGATATCCTAACATGAAATTTTGAGAGTTGTTAGACCTTAGTATTGGAAATAAAAAGTTTCAAAGAACTTACCCAAAATTCTATCTCCTTACCTTGATTCTTTACGAGCTAAAAGTAAGGGTCGCTCAGTTCAGAACTGGTTCTATTTATAGGGATTTGGCTAGGGTTTGAGGATTAGATCGATTCTAGAGTCCTTAGTTCGCCAAAACCTGATCTCTAAGAGTCCCTAGTAACCTTACATGTTCTCCTAATTAGGTCTCTTGCAGATAGGATCCCAAAGTTCAAATCTTTTTGCAAGTTCTTCAACTTACGGAATCAGCAGGGTGTAACGGTCGTGTCTAGGTGCGTTACACCATTGTAGCGGTCGCCCGATAGACCGTTACATCCAACGTGTGCAGAGTTTTAATTTAATAAAACTCTTTTATTTATTTTATCTATATAATTTTTTATAAAAATAGCATTTATCTTTAAAATTCATGAATAGGCTAAATAACCTTCTAGAATATGGGCCAAACTTAATGGGCTAAGTCCTTAAACCTTTTGGGTCTTAATTGAATAGGTTAAATTAATTGTTTAACATAATTGGGCCTCATAAATGACTTATTAATTCATTAATCCATTAATTAAACTATTTAGCCCTTATAAGTTCCTAATAAATTCCAGAAAATTTCATAAATAATCCAGAAATCATTTATATAAATTTTGGGTCACTACACCCTCCCCCACTTAGAAGAATTTGGTCCCCAAATTCAATACATGGATTATGGAGAGTGTACTTATAATTAAATAATTATGGAAATCTTTTTCGCATAGCTTCTTCGGTTTCCTATGTTGCTTCATATGGCTATATTTTCTTCCATTGAATCTTGACCATAGGAATAACTTTATTCCTTACTTGACGCACTTCTCGTTCTAGAATCTTTATTGGTGTTTGCTCGTACGTCATGTCCTTCAGAATTTCTAAATTATCATAGGTGATAACATGGTCAGGATCATATACATACTTTTTCAGCATAGAGACGTGAAATACGTCGTGAATTCCTGCTAATTGTGGAGGTAAAGCCAGTCTATAAGCCACTTCACCGACCCTTTCGAGAATTTCAAATGGGCCAATGAACGTTGGAGTTAGCTTGCCTTTGATGCCAAATCTTCGAATACCACGACCCGGAGAAACCTTCAGATATACAGGATCTCCATCCTGAAACTCCAAGTCGCACCTTCGATTATCAGCATAAGACTTATTCCTATCTTGTGCCATCTGCAGTCTTTCTCGTATGAGCTTAATTTTCTCTATAGAATCCCTGATAATGTCGGGGTCTAGAAATTACTTTTCCCCTGTCTCACTCCAACATATTGGTGATCTACAGCTTTTTCCATACAAAGCTTCAAAGGGTGCCATCTGTATGCTGGCATGATAACTGTTGTTATATGCAAATTCTACCAGAGGCAAGTGGTCATGCCAACTTTCTCCAAAGTCCATAGCACAAGCCCTGAGCATATCTTCTACTACCTAATTTGTCCTTTCAGTTTGGCCATCAGTTTGTGGATGAAAGGCTGTGCTAAAGTTCAATCTAGTCCCTAGTGAATGTTGTAGACCCTTCCAGAACTGCGATGTAAATCGAGGATCTCTATCATATATAATAGTAATAGGGACACCATGTAATTTAATAATTTCTTTTATGTATAAAGCTGCTAGAATATCCACAGACCATCGACTTTTTATTGGTATGAAATGTGCAGACTTAGTCAATCGATCTATGATCACCCATATACCATCGTGTCCTCCTCTAGTCTTAGGTAAACCCATGATGAAATCCATCCCTATACTCTCCCATTTCCATTCGAGAATATTCAAAGGATGTAATTTACGTGCAGGTCTAAAATGCTCTGCTTTTACTTGTTGACAGGTGAGACAACGGTACACGAAATTAGCTATTTCTCTCTTCATATTGGGCCACCAGAAGTTTCTTTTAAGATCTTGATACATTTTTGTACCTCCTGGATGAATAGTGTATTTAGAATTATGTGCTTCTTCTAGGATCAGTTTCTTCGTATCTTCATGATCTGGTACACACACTCGGCCCTTGAATAGCAATCTTCCGTCATTGGAAACAGAGAAATCTGGCCTCTGATCTATGTTAGCTTTAATCTCTAGTAACGCGGGATCATCATTTTGCAGCTTGACCAGATCCTCTATCAATGTAGGTTGAGCTAGGATATTAGCTATGAAACAATCTTCTTCCTTCATGTCAATATCTAGATTCAACTGAGCAAATTGAGGAATCAGATTAGTCATACTAATCATAAGACTTGATAGCATTCCCATTGGTTTTCTGCTGAGTGCATCTGCTACAGCATTCACCTTGCCAGGATGATATTAAAAAGCAAAACCAAAGTCTTTGAGATATTCTAGCCATCTCCTCTGTCTCATATTTAGCTCTTTTTGAGAGGATAAGTATTTCAAGCTTTTGTGGTCCGAGTAGACCGTGAACTTTTCTCCATAGAGATAATGACACCAAATTTTTAAGGCGAAAATAACTACTGCCAATTCTAAATCATGCACGGGGTAATTTTTCTCGTGACGTTTCAATTGTCTTAACGAATAGCAGATTACCTTTCCATTCTGCATGAGGATGCATCCTAAGCCAATACCAGACGCATCCGTATATACTTCAAATCCACCACCTTCCACTGGTAGTGATAGAATAGGAGCTGTAGTAAGATGGTTCTTAAGAGTTTGAAAACTCTTTTCACATTCCTTGGACCAAAGAAAAGGATTTTCTTTTATTGTGAGTCTTATTAAAGGAACTGCAATCTTTGAGAAGTCCTTAATGAACCTCCTATAATAACCAGCTAAACCCAGAAAGCTGTGTACTTTTGATACAGTCAATGGTCGACTCCAATTTCTGACAGCTTCCACTTTCGAAGGATCACAACGATACCTTCCTTGGAAATAATGTGGCCTAGGAATGAACTTCCTTGAGCCAGAACTCACACTTGTTAAGCTTGGCATAAAGTTTATGTTCTCTAAGGGTTTACAAAGCTATCTTCAAATGTTCTTCATGTTCTTCTTTTGTCTTGGAATATATCAAGATGTCATCGATGAAGACGACGATGAATTGGTCCAAATATGGTTGAAAAACTTTGTTCATGAGTTGCATAAATGCTGCTGGGGCATTTGTTCACCCAAACGGCATTACCACGAATTCATAGTGGCCATAACAACTTCAAAAAGCCGATTTATAAATATCTTCTTCTTTAATTCTAAGCTGATGATAACCTGATTTGAGGTCTATTTTAGAAAAATACTCTACTCTTGAAAGCTGATCGAAGAGCTCATCAATACGCGGTAACGGATACTTATTTTTGATTGTAAATTGATTCCGTCGCCGGTAGTCAATACATAGCCTGAGAGAACCATCCTTCTTCTTGACAAAAAGAACTGGCACACCCCAGGGGGATGTGCTAGGTCTGATGAAGCCCTTATCGAGCAATTCTTGCAACTGCCTCTTTAGTTCCTTAAGTTCCGTGGGGGACATCTTGTAAGGGGCTATAGAAATAGGTGTTGTTCCTGGAATGAGTTCAATAGTGAAGTTTACTTCCCTTTCGGGTGGCAAACTAGGTAATTCGGGTGGAAACACATCTGGGAACTCATTTACAATAGGAATGTCTGCTAGAATGATTTCCTTGGACTCGGTAACAATGACAAAAGTAAGAAAAGCTTCACATCCTTGTGAGATAAGTTTGCAAGCGTGAAGAGATGATATGATAGTGGGGTGTTTCTTGTATTTAATGCCAAGGAAAGAGAATCTTAGAAGACCGAGTTTTCGAAAGGATATTGGAGAGGGGGATTTCTGCAGCCCATTCAAAGAGCAATCCAACTAGGCCCAGTAGGACCAAACGAGGCCAAGCTCGCCTAAGTGACAGCCCACAGGGCCCACTTAGGATAGAAAGCCCAATAAAAAATTCGCTCGAGGATACAACCTTCCCAGGCGGCCTATAGTGTCACGCCCCGAGCGCGGAAGGAACCCGGGGAGAGCGTGACGAGTTTATATCGATCATGTCAATCAGAGCGAGTAGAATTTCTACATCATAACAGAGTGCGCAATAGGACAAGAATTTAAAACATAACCAAATACTGATACCATTGACAACAACTTGATCCTTTGAACAACGTCATGACTTAACAAGTCTAATCAGGCCCACAGCCTTTAAATGTTACAAATTTGAAATAACAAAGTTCTAATGACAAGACTTCCAAGAATAAACTAAAGATGACTTGACACGATAAGGTGTAGTAGCATGACGCTTGCACATTCTACGCTCATCACTCTTGCTCCTGCCCATCCGAGTCCGAGTCAGGGTCCGTATTACCTGAAAAGTTTGGGAAAGAACTTGGTGAGCGAACGCTCAGTTGGAATTATATCTCAAGAACTAGCAATTGGTTTAAGTAATTACCTTTTCAAATGAAAATGCAAGTCTAGCATGTCAATCATGTAAAATAAAACGCTATGGAATTGAACATGCTAACGAGAGGAAATAACATGTACTGTTGATCTAAGATAGGGAATTTCAAGTATTCAAGATTTCAAGTATTTGAACAAGTACCAAGTATATCAATAAAGTCTTTCATGTCATAAAATAATGGCTATTGACAAGTAAGTACTTTGCCCATTCCGGGCCACGCAAGTCATGTTAAGTCAATCAAGTCAAGCACGAGAGAGAGAGAGATAGTGGAGATGTCGTAGATTCAAGCAAGCACTTCGGTGCAATGCCACACCGTGATCAATATAACTTCCATGGGCACAAGTACTTTCGGGTGCTCCTCCCAGGACCAGATTGGGCCCTATACGCGTAGACATTGTTACATGTAATATCTAGACAACCACTTTAGTGATAGCCATGGAATTCCAAGAACAACTCATGTAGGATATCAAGGTAGATTCGTGGATAGGTTCCACAGAATTTCAAGGAAGAACATTAGATGGACAATGATAAAACCAACGAGAACCATGACATGTCGATAACCTGGGTAGAATCGGTACCTTAACTAGGTAGCCGTGATAACTTGAGTGGATGACTAAACCTGTCACCAATCAAGGGGCATGAATCAAGCTGAGAGATTGACCCCATCTATAAGGGACTCAATCCAAGACACCGCCTAGTGGAATATCATCATTCCACCGGCTAGGTTTATTCTCTCATGGACCAAGATAGCATCATGAGAGGGCCGGTTTACCACAAGATGTGGCATTCAAGAGGTACAAGGTGTTTAAGGTATAACCAGCTCAGTCGGCCTTGAGGGAATCCAAGGTTACGAGGAGACTTACAGAGGTCCCAATGACTAACTTGCCGGTCCAAAGGAACGGAATGTCCAATGGAGGGCTTGTATGTCACCGAGAGTTGAAGGGGTAAAAATGTCGAAACACGTGGGACTATACTCACGGATTGGAATATAGTGCCATATATATATATATATATATATATATATATATATATATATATAAATCCATGGTTACAGGAAAAATCATGAGAAATCAGAAGACAGGAAATTGGCGCCTTAGCCAGTGACTTCATTTCAGTAAATGACACCCTGGTCAGGGGTGTTATTTCGAAATTTGAAGACTCTTTCAAGAGTCATCAATTTGTATATGTAATTTTGTATATAAGTATCAATTTCCAGAATTTGGTAAATGGCGCCTGGCCTGCTGCCATTTTAAAGACATATAGCGCCCTAGTCAGGGACGTTATTTTATCAATTGAAGACTCCACCAAGAGTCGTCCATTTCAATTTCTATATATATATCAGTGTAAATTAGTTAAATAACGCCTGCTCTGCAGCCGTGTTAAAAACAGATAGCGCCCTAGACAGGGGCGTCAATTGTAAGAGACACGACATTGTGCAAGTCGTCATTTCCATTTTTTCTAGATTTGCAATATGAACAGTGGCATTTTCCAACATAAAAATTTTATGACAACAAGTACATGGATAGGTCAAGAAAAATAGCATGATTCCAAAAATATATCCATGCATTAAATCAGATATTTGGTTACATAGATATTAAATTTTTAACATGTGTAATTATTAAATCAAATGAGAATTGACGACCGTTAGAGTGGGCGTCAAAAAGAATTAGCGTCCTGATGAGGGTCGCTATTTACTGTAAAATTTCAAATCTCGACAGAATACAGCGATAACCATATGCATGATATATATATGATTTTTATCTATCATATTGGCCTTTAATCATGATTAAACTTTGTTTGGGCTATGAAACTTGAGAAAACCTACCTTTTAGTGGATTGGAGGGTTTTGGACGAAGCCTGGAGCAGTTCAGCTACTTGAGAAGCTTCAGAAAATGGCACTCTGTTTTCCTGTACGAAACAGAGTGTCGCTTGTAAGGGTGCTTGGTTTGCAGGATGAAGGGATGAAGAAGAAGAAGACTTACCTCTTGGAATTGCTTGGACGATAAATAGGAAGAAGAAGAAAGGAAGAAGACTTTCACGAATCAAGAGGAAGTAGATGGAAGAAAATCTTCCACGGTCGGCAGTAGCAGGAGGAAGAAGAGGAAGACGAATGCCTTGGCTCCTTCTTGCTGTCAACAAGACCACAGGAGGAAGATGGGGAAGAAGCCTTCAACTGCAACAGGAGGAAGAAGACTGCAAGATGTAGAACTCCTCCTTCAACGGCTTCACGAACTACACGTCTCCTCGTTCGGCAACAGCAGCAGGCTGGAGAGGGAAGGCCACTGGTGGTTTGATGTGTGTGTGTTTTTTATAACCATGCAGGGTTCTGGAAGGTTCAATCACTTGGAATGGCATAATTTTAAACCTACCATGTTTTGTTTTCTTCCTTCCCAAACCACAACCGCCTACTTATTTTTGCTTTTAAAGCCCTAAAACTTTTGCCACTGTTCAAGCATGCAGGTGGATTTGGGAGAGGCTCACGTGAGTTGGGTTATGGATACATGGGTTTGGGTTACAGTGGTTTGGGTTTGTTTGTTAGGTTGGGCTTGCTATGTGGGTTTGGCCTCTCTCTATATATATATGTATATGGGCTTGGCCCATTTAAGTATATATACATCTATATATATATATATATGAGTTTGAGTGATTTAAGCTTTTAAGATTTGTTTAAAGCCTTATGTCCATATTTACAAAAGTGAGGCCCATTAGTATACCACTCGATTAAATTCTTTTATTTTCACTTATTTCATTCTTTTATTTCCAGGGGTGCTACACCCTCCCCCACTTAGAAGAATTTGGTCCCCAAATTCAATTGCGTGAAGGGAGACATGGAGGGTATAGAGTACTTACAGTTTAGAATAATTCCGGATATCTCCTTAGCATAGATTCCTCAGTTTCCCAGGTGGCTTCTTGCTCCAAGCATTTGTTCCATTGCACTTTTACCATGGGAATGGTCTTGTTCCTTAAGACTCGAACCTCTCGATCAAGAATCTTCATTGGTTTTTGTTCATAGGTGAGGTCCCTTTGAATCACTAAGTTACTATGATCAATGATGTGGAAAGGGTCGTGCACATATTTCTTCAGCATGGAAATGTGGAACACGTTGTGCACCTCCGACAATTGTGGAGGCAAGGCAAGACGATAGGCTACCTTGCCAACTCTTTCCAATATTTCGAATGGACCAATGAATCTTGGTGTAAGCTTGCCTTTAACTCCGAACCTTCTTATTCCTCGACCGGGTGAGACCTTGAGGTAAACATGGTCTCCAATTTGGAACTCTAATTCCCTTCTCCTATTATCTGCATAGGATTTCTGTCTGGATTGTGCTACTTTGAGTCTTTCTCGGATAAGTTCAACCTTCTCTGTTGTGTTTCTTACCATATCTGCCCCTAGTAGTTGCTTCTCGCCAACTTCATCCCAGCATATAGGAGATCGGCAACTCCTGCCGTACAAAGCTTCAAATGGAGCCATCTGTATACTGGCTTGATAGCTATTGTTGTATGCAAACTCGGCTAGGGACAAATGATCATACCAACCTCCGCCAAAGTCAATAATGCAAGCCCGTAACATGTCTTCAACTATCTGGTTTGTTCTCTCAGTCTGACCATCGGTCTGAGGATGGAAAGCAGTACTGAAATTGAGCTTCGTCCCCAAAGAGTGTTGTAGACCCTTCCAGAAATGAGAAGTGAAACGAGGGTCTCGGTCAGACACGATCGATGTTGGGACTCCGTGCAATCTCACGATCTCCTTAATATACAATGCGGCCAAAACATCAACCGACCATCGACTTTTAATTGGCAAGAAATGCGCCGACTTGGTCAGTCGATCGATGATTACCCAAATACCAACATGTCCGCCTCTGGATTTAGGCAATCCCATGATGAAATCCATACCAATTCCTTCCCATTTCCATTTGGGAATATCAAGGGGGTGTAACTTTCCGGCGGGTCTTTGGTGTTCTGCTTTTACTTGCTGGCACGTGAGACAGCGAGATACAAAGTCCGCTACCTCCCTTTTCATGTTCGGCCACCAGAAAGTTCTTTTTAAATCTTTGTACATCTTAGTTGCTCCAGGATGAATGGTATACCTAGAGCGGTGAGCTTCATCTAGAATTTTCCTTTTCAACTCAGGACAGTCCGGGACACATGTCCTTTCCTGAAACATTAGTCTTCCATCGACTGCCAGCTTGAACCCGGTTCTTTGATCTAGCTTCTCCCTGATTTCAATCATTCCAGGATCTTCATCTTGTAACTTCTTGATTTCGGATAGCAAGTCCGGATGCACACTCATGTGAGAGAGAGTAATACACCCGTCTTTCTGGTCCGTGCTTATATTTAATCTGGAGAATTCCTCTAATAGTTTCCATTCTCGTATCATACAGCTGGCTATAAGGGCTCTCGGCTTTCGACTCAAGGCATCAGCTACCGAATTACCTTTACCGGGGTGATACTGAATAGTGAAATCAAAGTCTTTTAAATATTCCAGCCATCGACGTTGCCTCATATTAAACTCCTTTTGAGAGAATAGATATTTGAGGCTCTTATGATCGGAGAATACTGTGAATTGTTCCCCGTAGAGATAGTGTCTCCAGATCTTTAGTGCAAATACTACCGCGGCCAACTCCAAGACATGCACCGGGTAGTTTTCTTCATGCTTCTTCAACTGCCTAGAAGAGTATGTAGTAACTCTTCCCTGTTGCATTAATACACAACCGAGGCCAATACCGGAAGCATCGGTATATACCTCGTACTTCTCTCCTTCAATAGGAAGGGCCAAGACCGAAGCAGTGGTCAAACGGTCCTTTAATGTTTGGAAGCTTTGTTCACATTCCTCATTCCACTCATATGGCACTTCCTTGCGGGTCAGCCTGGTGAGAGGTACTGCAATCTTCGAGAAGTTTTTAATAAAACACCGGTAATAACCAGCAAGACCAAGGAAACTCCTGATTTTTGTTGCATTTGTCGGTTGTTCCCAGTTCTTTACTGCTTCGACCTTTGCGGGGTCCACTGAGATTCCATCCTTTGAAATTACGTGTCCTAAGAAGGACACGTCTTCCAACCAAAACTCACATTTACTAAATTTGGCATATAATTGATTTTCCCTCAATATCTGTAATGCTATCCTCAAATGCACTTCATGCTCCTCTTCAGACTTTGAATATATCAGGATATCATCGATAAAAACCACAATAAATTTGTCCAGATGCGGTCTAAAGATGCTATTCATAAGCTGCATAAAAGATGCAGGGGCATTTGTTAGTCCAAAAGGCATAACAGTAAATTCATAATGCCCGTACCTGCTTTGGAATGTAGTTTTTTGAATATCCTCGTCCTTGATCCTCAATTGGTGATAACCCGATCGAAGATCAATTTTTGAGAAATACTTGGCTCCAGAAATCTGATCGAAGAGTTCATCAATCCTCGGCAGTGGGTATTTATTCTTGATAGTGAGGTGGTTCAGCTGCCGATAATCGATGCACAGCCTCATCGATCCATCCTTCTTCTTGACGAACAGCACTGGTGCTCCCCATGGGGAAGTACTTGGTCTGATAAATCCTTTCTTCAATAGCTCCATAAGCTGCTCCTTCAATTCCTTCAATTCTGCGGGGGACATTCTGTAGGGTGCTTTGGAAACAGGTCCGGCACCCGGAACAAGGTCTATAGTGAATGAGACTTCTCTCTCTGGTGGCAAACCAGGCAAGTCTTCAGGGAAAACATCGGGAAACTCCGAACCACTTGAATGTCTTCTAGTCGAACTACCTTAGTCTCCGTGGCAGTTACAAATGCTAAGAATGCCTCGCATCCTTTGTTGATAAGTTTATGGGCTCGAAGAGCAGAGATGACTGGTGATCTCTTCTGAGGAGTAACGTAAGTTAACTCCGGGTAATCCACAAAAGTTACTTTTCCATTTCGGCAGTCTACAGTTGCTCAATGGGTGGATAGCCAATCGGCCCCTAAAATTACATCATACTCCTTCAAGTCTAAGCATATTAAATCTGCAGGTAAGTTGTGGCCTTTAACTATAATCTTGCAATTTGGGTAATGGAAAGTGACATCGGACTCATTCCCTAACGGGGTAGAAATCACCAAGTTTATCCATTCCGGTTCCATAGAGAATGAAGTAGCAAATTTCTTTGAAACAAAAGAATGTGTGGCGCCAGTATCAAACAATACTTGAGCAGATTTAGAGCAGACAGACAAAATACCTTCCACCAACCCACCCTCGGTTGGTTCCGTCTCTTGGAGAGCTTGTAAACGTCCTTGCTTCTTTGTCAGACGCTTCTCTTCCTTTGTCTCCGACTCACTTTACTCGTTCATCATTGGACAGTCGGGAATACGGTGTTCCTTACTCCCACAACGAAGGCATGCTCCGAGCCTTCTCCAGCATTCCGCAGCCTGATGACCTGGCTTGTCGCAATGTTTACAATTCTCCTTTGGCGGTACCGTGATGGAGAAAGGTTTGTTGTTGCCCTTCTTGAATTTCTTCACCTTGGAGGGTTCGCCTCCATTATTGGTCCGCTTTTTGAAAGATGGTTTAAAAGTGTTGGGGCTTGTGACATTCTCTCTTTTATCCTTACCATGGATTTTGTCAGACAGTTCCGTGGCGTCTTCTAGCAACTGGGTACGACGCACCATCTTTGAGTACACTTGAATATCCAAGGGAGCGAGCTGGGTGATATACTGGGGTCGTAACCCATTCAAGAACCTTCTTGCCTTCATCTTTTCAGTACAAACTAAATGTGGTGCATATCTAGATAACCTGGAGAACTGGGCTTCATAGTCGGCCGCCGACAGGGATCGTTGCTTCAAGGCAACAAATTCTACGGCCTTTTTCTCCTGAACACGGTCAGAGAAATACTTGCTATTGAAGTGCTCGACAAATTTGGCCCATGTAACGTGATCTTCAAGCAAGGTGGCCTCGACGGACTCCCACCATGCACGGGCGTCCCGTTCTAGTTGGAACGTGGCCAAAAGCACCCTTTCACCATCCGCGCATTGCATGACGCAGAAGATTCGTTCAATCTCCTTTATCCAATTCTTCGCATCCTCGGGGTTTGATGATCCTGCGAATCTCGGAGGGTTGAGGTTTCTAAAACTCCGATGGAGGTCGCCAGCTCCATGGTGTGCCCCACCTTGAGCCACTTGTTGTAAGGCCTAGGTCAGGCCCTGAACAGTTCGTTGCATCTCACGCCATTGTGCACGTTCAGCAGCCATAGTCCTACAAGGAGTTAACCTTAATTAGTTTTATGTTGAAATTTGTAGTCGGATGCCCTACAAGGACTTATACCCACGGCACTACCCATATTCACAGTTTGGGGATAGACCTAGCCTTGGACTTGGGTTTCCTAGGAATTTGAAATCCTAGGCTCTGATACCACAAAAATTGTCACGTCCCGAGCGTGGAAGTAACCCGGGGAGAGCGTGACGAGTTTATATCGATCATGTCAATCAGAGTGAGTAGAATTTCTACATCATAACAGAGTGCGCAATAGGACAAGAATTTAAAACATAACCAAATACTGATACCATTGACAACAACTTAATCCTTTGAACAACGTCATGACTTAACAAGTCTAATCAGGCCCACAACCTTTAAATGTTACAAATTTGAAATAACAAAGTTCTAACGACATGACTTCCAAGAATAAACTAAAGACGACTTGACACGATAAGGTGTAGTAGCATGACGCTTGCAGATTCTACGCTCATCACTCTTGCTCCTGCCCATCCGAGTCTGAGTCAGGGTCTGTATTACCTGAAAAGTTTGGGAAAGAACTTGGTGAGCGAACACTCAGTAGGAATTATATCTCAAGAACTAGCAATTGGTTTAAGTAATTACCTTTTCAAATGAAAATGCAAGTCTAGCATGTCAATCATGTAAAATAAAATGCTATGGAATTGAGCATGATAACGAGAGGAAATAACATGTACTGTTGATCCAAGATAGGGAATTTCAAGTATTCAAGATTTCAAGTATTTGAACGAGTACCAAGTATATCAATGAAGTCTTTCATGTCATGAGATAATCGCTATTAACAAGCAAGTACTTTGCCCATTCCGGGCCATGCAAGTCATGTTAAGTCAATCAAGTCAAGCACGAGAGAGAGAGAGATAGTGGAGATGTCGTAGATTCAAGCAAGCACTTCGGTGCAATGCCACACCGTGATCAATATAACTTCCATGGGCACAAGTACTTTCGGGTGCTCCTCCCAGGACCAGATCGGGCCCTATACGCGCAGACATTGTTACATGTAATATCTAGACAACCACGTTAGTGATAGCCATGGAATTCCAAGAACAACTCATGTAGGATATCAAGGTAGATTCGTGGATAGGTTCCACAGAATTTCAAGGAAGAACATTAGATGGACAATGATAAAACCAACGAGAACCATGACATGTCGATAACCTGGGTAGAATCGGTACCTTAACTAGGTAGCCGTGATAACTTGAGTGAATGACTAAACCTGTCACCAATCAAGGGGCATGAATCAAGCTGAGAGATTGACCCCATCTATAAGGGACTCAATCCAAGACACCGCCTAGTGGAATATCATCATTCCACCGGCTAGGTTTATTCTCTCATGGACCAAGATAGCATCATGAGAGGGCCGGTTTACCACAAGATGTGGCATTCAAGAGGTACAAGGTGTTTAAGGTACAACCAGCTCAGTCGGCCTTGAGGGAATCCAAGGCTACGAGGAGACTTACAGAGGTCCCAATGACTAACTTGCCGGTCCAAAGGAACGGAATGTCCAATGGAGGGCTTGTATGTCACCGAGAGTTGAAGGGGTAAAAATGTCGAAACACGTGGGACTATACTCACGGATTGGAATATAGTGCCATATATATATATATAAATCCATGGTTACAGGAAAAATCATGAGAAATCAGAAGACAGGAAATTGGCGCCTTAGCCAGTGACTTCATTTCAGTAAATGACGCCCTGGTCAGGGGCGTTTTTCTCAAATTGAAGACTTTTTCAAGAGTCATCAATTTGTATATGTAATTTTGTATATAAGTATCAATTTCCAGAATTTGGTAAATGGCGCCTGGCCTGTTGCCATTTTAAAGACATATAGCGCCCTAGTCAAGGACGTTATTTTATCAATTGAAGACTCCACCAAGAGTCGTCCATTTCAATTTCTATATATATATCAGTGTAAATTAGTTAAATAACGCCTGCTCTGCAGCCGTGTTAAAAACAGATAGCGCCCTAGACAGGGGCGTCAATTGTAAGAGACACGACATTGTGCAAGTCGTCATTTCCATTTTTTCTAGATTAGCATTATGAACAGTGGCATTTTCCAACATAAAAATTTTATGACAACAAGTACATGGATAGGTCAAGAAAAATAGCAGGATTCCAAAAATATATCCATGCATTAAATCAGATATTTGGTTACATAGATATTAAAATTTTAACATGTGTAATTATTAAATCAAATGAGAATTGACGACCGTTAGAGAGGGCGTCAAAAAGAATTAGCGCCCTGATGAGGGTCGCTATTTACTGTAAAATTTCAAATCTCGACAGAATACAGCGATAACCATATGCATGATATATATATGATTTTTATCTATCATATTGGCCTTTAATCATGATTAAACTTTGTTTGGGCTACGAAACTTGAGAAAACCTACCTTTTAGTGGATTGGAGGGTTTTGGATGAAGCCTGGAGCAGTTCAGCTACTTGAGAAGCTTCAGAAAACGGCACTCTATTTTCCTGTACGAAACAGAGTGTCGCTTGTAAGGGTGCTTGGTTTGCAGGATGAAGGGATGAAGAAGAAGAAGAAGAAGACTTACCTCTTGGAATTGCTTGGACGATAAACAGGAAGAGGAAGAAAGGAAGAAGACTTTCACGAATCAGGAGGAAGTAGATGGAAGAAAATCTTCCATGGTCGGTGTTGACACCCGTTTTATGCCGATAAGTTGAGTCGTTTCTCTTACTCCATTAGTTGATGTCTTGAGTTGTCCATCATTCATTGGGCCATTTTGTGGCACGTCTTGGGCTCGTTTTATGGGTAGTCTCCCTCCTTGGTAAGTCTGTGTCAATTCGGGGCTTAATGGACCTTGGCTTTGATCAATTGAACGTGTTTTACAAGAACCAAGTGTCCAAAAGCATGAACGGTCCTACATCAGCCGTTCAGTCCTTGGGCGGTTGAACATAGACCGTTCATACATTTTGGTTAATTTCTGAGGATTTTCTGAATATTCACCGACAGGCTGTTGTGCGGTCTTTCTAGGCCCGTTCAAACCTATGGACGGGCTTATTATAACCGCCTATATCTCAGAGTCCTATGCTTGCCAATTTTCTCAGATAATTATCCAATTAGTTGAATTATCACCGACAAGGCTAAAACGGCTTGTCTCGGACCGCTCTATAGTGGAACGGCCTCATTAGAACCGTTCATCTTTGAGGTTCCAACGCCGGGCGTTTCGGTCAGTTCGAGCGATAATTGGGCTGATTTTCTGATTATTTGAATTTCCACCGACGGGGTGGACGGTCTGGACCGGACCGCCCATCAGGTTGAGCGGTCTATCGTAAGACCGTTCATCCTGTCGATTGGTGATTTTTAACAGATTTTTATCCCTTTTATGCATGGTTTTATCCCCAACTTCTATCGTCGATTTCTCCATGGATAATTAACCTTTTTTTGATGCCGTTCGACTGGATAAGAGATTATGATAATATCTACGGTTTATCTTTTATAATCTCGACCTGAAAATGCCTAAAAACCCTAATTTCGAGGCTGGCTTTCTAGGCTCTATAAATAGACCCTAATGGCCGGGCGTCGAAAAGGGGGGAGATTTTTGGTCGACGGCGAAGCCCTGCTGCATTCCTGAGCGACTTAGCACCAAGGAGGGAGGCTCTCTACGTCCTTACGAGCTTCCGATTCAGGGAGTAGTCCATGGGTTGTGTCATAGTATCGTTTATAGATTTCTTCGTTGTTCATTGCATGCATTGCTTTCTCCCCACGTCTTCCCTCGTTCTCATCACCATGCACACATCCACCCACGCTTTTGTCACCCTAGGGGTTTAAAACCCCCCAGGTATCCCCCCTTTCAGTAATTTATGCTTAATTCTCTTATGTGAACATGTACTACGTCATTTAGTTCTAATTTGGGTGTTTCTCTTGTGTCTTTACACTATCTTGCAGGTCAGCACTTCATCAGCACGAGGCCCATCCTCTCTGGCCGGCTGGAGAGGGTGGAGGGGAGCCCTTTTGCAACTCTTGGCGTGGTGGCTTTGAGCGGTTCTTTTGAGCCCGTTCAAGGAGACGAGCGGCCTGCTCTGTACCGCCCTTATTCCTTCTGCGGTCCGTTTCAAGCCGCCCATCTTCCAGGAGTTCTTCTTCCCGCGTGTCCGGCAGCACTCTCAGACGGTCTATCGTAAGGCCGCGCGTCTCTTAGGGCGGTTCTTCCTCGACCGCGTGTCCTCCCAGTGCTGCATCAAGGCGAGTGTCTCCCCTTCCTTTCCAAAGTACGGCGTGCTCATCACGTGCTGCGCTTTGGTGGCGATCACGGTCATTCTCTGTTTTCCTCCTCCTCTCCTTGCTCTTCGTTAACTTAGTCACGATATCATTGTCTTATTCATAGCGTATTGCCCATTGAATGGGGAGAGGAAAAATATATATCTACACCCCTTTTGTGGCGATCACGGTGGGACACCTAATGCCCATCGTGCTGTTGAGTTGCTGACCCTCCTTCTTTGTTGTCCAAGTTTGTTGTTCTTCCCAAAAGTGATTTGCAGGTTGGGGTGCGTTTTCTATCCTCGGGGACTCGAGCGGTTCTTTCCGAGCCGCCCAACATCAGGAACGGTTGACACTCCACCGCCCATCGCCTGCAGTCAGAGCCAGCTTCGTCGGTCTTTCCTGTTACGGACGGCGCCATATACACCGTCCATCCGTAGAGCGGTTTGTCTGTAGCCGTTCATTTCTTCAGCACAGGTGCGCTTCGCTCTGTTCTTATTGTAGGTACGCGGCTGCTGGAGAACCGTTCGAGATTCCACACGGTTGATAACAGACCGTCCTACCAGTATTTTCTTCCCCTCCCGCTGCTGCCTCATCTGTTCAGGTCCTGTGATTGTGCTATAGTTCTGCTTTCTCCCTGCATTATACGGTTCTAGACCGACCGTTCTATTTTCGGAGCGGTCGAAGAAGAGCCGTTCATCTGCTGCCACAGTGTACTTATGTTATGCTTTGACTGTCATATTTCATGTGGTTTGCTATTTCTGGTGTTATTCATTGATCCCCCGGTTTCCTTACCATTATTGCATCACCATTTTTCTTTAGTGCTCGTGTGTGTGTTTACTCATTGATTGTTAGCTGCTAGGCTAGATCGTGCATGCACCCCGGTGCGCATAGGAGCATTCACCGTTTCTCATATTAGTTGCATTCCTACCGAGGTGGGGTTTCCTCTCGTCTCCATATTCCTTGGAGCCGACTAGGGACCTTGCCGAGGACCTCCGTAAGCCCCCGTGAGCCGTGGATTCCCACACGGATGCCGGGCAGGTTGTACCGTATCCACCCCCAGTATAGGGTTGCATTCGCCGGTGAGAAATCCTAGTAGACTCACACAGTTCCCCATTTCCCATCCCAGTTGGGCACCTAGTGGTTGAGAGAATTCATATTGTCATTAATCCACTAAGGTTCGAAAGAGAAATTTTAAGAAATCCGACGAGCATCATTTCAATAACTTGGTTGCACAATTGGGGTGATTCTCCTCTCATCTCTTCCTTCCATTTTGCATGCTCGTTGTTTGATTTATTTATTTGATTCAGTTGGTTTAGGGTTGTCTGCCTTTCCCCTCTTCGGGTCTCTTAGTGCATGTGGGATTGTTTCTGTCCCTCAGGGTCATCTCCTAGGGTCCGTTCTCATTTCCATTCTTACTTCAACCCCTTGTTTGACTCAGCCTACCCGATGTCGTCTTACGACTTCTCTCAGTCTCACGAGGACTCTCTTCCTCGTGGCCTTCTCGAGGACCCACCTCGAGTCGCCCATATGCAAGGGGGGAAGGGAATGCCCCTCCGCTCCCGACCATTCTTGGTGAGGGTTCTCAACCCTCTCTTTCAAATCTCCCCATTCAGAATCCCGCCAGTCAAATTCTCAATATGATGGCTCAGCTGGATCCGACCCAGCTCCATCTCATTCGACAGGCTTTACAAGGGGGCGATGCCCCGACCCCAGTTCTTCCTCGTGGCACGACTGTTGTTGCCACCACTTCCCCTGTTACTGGGACCACCTCCGCGGCACCCATTGATCTCACTCCTCCCCGTCCTCAGATCCTTTGCTCCTCTAACATGGAAATGGGCCAGGCCTCCACCTCGGTCCATCAACAGCTTGATAAGGGGAAATCTCAGATCCCCTCCGTCCCTTATCTTGATCCGTACACCACAGCTTCTCCATCGCCGCAGGCCCTCGTGGCCCCGACGGATTTCGTTAGGTTGCAGCCGGGGGCTGCTCAGTTAACTCGCATGGATATGGGCCCCTCCTCAGCCCATTATCCCTCTTACGCACCGCCACTTCATTCGGCTCATCCCTCGGCCCCCTATCCAAACATTGCTCTTCCTGCTCCTTCTCCTCCTTCCCGGGAACGGGAAATCCTTGACAAATGGGCTGCTATGCAGCAACAGATTGATCTCCTCCAAAGGCGGGTCGGTCCGCAATCCCTTGCTGACGTCCCTATCCCTAACTTCAGGGACATTCATCTTCCGCACAATCCGAGCTCCCAGTGTACCGTAAATACGACGGGAATGGCAACCCGTTCATCCATGTTCGGGAATTCTTGTACGAATCGGCGTAGTTCCAGCGGGACGATCGCTTGATGGCCTATTTGTTCCGCCGATCATTGGAAGGGGTCGCCCTGGAATGGTTCTATACCCTGCCTATGGAGGAGGCCGAGAATTTCAAGACAGTCAAGGAGAGATTTATACAGAGATTTCAGGATCGGGTCGGACCCCAATACTCCTTCACTGACTTAGTGGCAGAGAAGATGAAGCCGGAAGAAGATTTTGCAACGTATGCAGACCGTTGGAGGCAGATGGCCTTACGTGTGCCCGGGCAGATCCCAAAAGAAGAAAAAGTAAAGTTATTAATTTCCAATGCTACGCCAACTTTCAAGAACATTTTAGCAATGAATGATATCTCAAGCATGCACCAGTTATACAGCAGAGCTCGGTTCATACAGACTCAGTTCAAAGACTCCCCCATCCATTCTTTATTCGAGGCACAGAAACCCAAGGCCGCCAGAAAAACCTAAGGCCCCATCACTGAGGGAGTACAAATTAATGAGCAGGTCCAGGCTGTTCAGTTCCCCCACCAAGCCGCTCCGCCTCGCTTCCACAGCCTCAGCGCAACCCCCAGTTCGCCACTCCGCAAGTTCCCCAGCCCACCTTCCAAGTCCCACAATACCCTCAACAGGCACCTCCGCCACCCCAACAGCCTCAGCGGCCCCCGCAGTACAATAATGTTCCTCCACCCGCTGCCTATGGCTCTGCTCGACCAGCTCCAAAGAGGGCCCATTACCCTCCTCTTCCGGAAACCCTGCCTGATATCTTCTCTGCTCTAATGTATACGGGTGATCTTCAGTTGCCTCCTGAGCGCCCAAACTGGAATCCGGCAGCCGACCAGTCTCGATATTGCATATTCCATCGGCAGCCCGGGCACACGATAGAACGGTGTTATCAGTTCAGAGATCTGGTGTATGACTTGCATGAGGGCCAGAGGATCGATTGGGCCCAGATGCACCAGTTGATTGAGGATATCAAGCAGAGACAGAGACAGGCCAGGCCACAGCAGGCGGCACCACAGCAACCCCAGCAACAGTAACCCCAGCAGCAACAGCAACCTCAACCGCAGCAGCAAGACCTTGGGATCCACCAGAATCCCATGCCAATACATCAACCCCCTCCTCAGCAACAACAGCAGCCGCCGGCACCGGCCCCAGCACAAGTGAATATGGTCCAGCGCCCGGCCCCCAACGCTGGGTGGACGTTTGATGATGAGACCCCCGCACACCTCTTGGCCTTCCACCACAACTACTCTCCCGCACCTGCTATCCCCTCTATCCTCAGACCCGCCGTTTTGACCACCACACCACTTGTCGCTCCCCCCACGTCGCCCCTTAGACCCATTACATTCCCCTCCGCTCCACCCGTCCTTCCGTCGCCACCCACCGTACCCTCCGTTATTTCCCCTCCGCTTAATACTTCACCCATTTCCCCTCCACCAGGGCCTATTAAACCCACTTCCGCCATCCTCACCCCCATTTCTACGCCATTTACCTACCCCACCGGGCCAAGCGGGGGCCTATCTCAGCCCATGCCGGCACCAAACTGCGCCCTTCGGAGCGGGCGTCCCTTCCAAAGAATTTTTCCCCCTTCCAGTGCGTCCGCACCTAACCTCCAAGTTCATCCCCCCACAGCTGAAACAGATGAAGTAGACCCCGTGCCGGGCACAAAATATGACTTATTGCAGCACTTAGACCAGATGCCGGCTAAAATCTCAGTGTTAGAATTGATCAAGAGGTCGCCACTCCACCAAGATGCCTTGAAGACCTTCCTGCAGAAAGTTATGGTGAGTGAAGACGTGGCAGTGGATAGCCTGCCCTCGATCTTGGCAACGATTACTAAGGGGCCTTCTATTTCATTTTCCGAGTCAGAGCTAGCGCCCCCTGAGGCACGGCAGATGCCGTTGTGTTTAACCATTTCTTTAAACAAAACGGCCGTGGAATCTGCCCTTGTGGACACAGGAGCATCAATAAATGTGTGTCCATTAATTACTCTCCGTGCCTGCAATATTCCCGAAGACATGCTCAAGCCACCCCAACCATGATAACAGCTTATGATAACTCCAGGCGTGCTTGTCACGGGGTTGTGACTGTACAGGCCGAGTTAGGGCCTTTGGTTATGGACGTGGAATTTTACGTACTAGACATAGACCCAATGTTCAAAGCCATTCTGGGTCGTCCATGGTTGAATAGCTTAAATGCCGTCCCCTCGACAGCCCATCAATGTTTGAAGTTCCCCTTCCAAGGGCGGGTGGTCAAGGTAAAAAGTATCTCCACGGTCCAGAATGTTGATGCCATAGCAGCCAAGATCCTGCCTACATTATGGCCGAGTAATAGGCCAGTTCTGTCAGTAATGGACCTGAATTATTCATGGGCATATGCGTCACGCAAGCCCGTCACCGCACCAGTCAATATAAAAGTCAAGTCCAAGATTAGAGATTCAAAAGGGTGGCATATGATTTTGAAGCTGGGCTACCAGCCAGGCCGAGGGCTCGGCGCGCAATTGCAGGGCCGAACTAATCCCGTCCCCAAAAGCAAGAAAATGGGCCGCCGGGGCCTCGGCTACCATGAGTCCTCGATGTTGATACTCGGAGACTCTGGGCCCTTAACATGGGATTACCGACAACATTTTGTGAAGGGTCCATTACAGCCTGGTACCTTGAAGACCCCGCCATCCAGCCCTAAAGAGAAGACAGACGAAGCCTGTGCTGTTGCTGATCCACCACCGTCACTGCAAGGGTCGGTCGGTGACATGGAAGATCTTTTTGATTGCTTTGAAAAAATGTTTCATGAAAAAGAGAGTGAGCCAAAGAAGAAGGAGACGCAGCTGGCAAAGCATCCTCCGATGCCATTGGTTCGCCAGGGGCCACGGAAGATGGGAAGCTCTATCACCACTTATTCTACGTCCCTGTCCCGTCTTGCTTCCTGGTTTCAACAGATGGACTCTGTTCCCCGTTCCCCTCCACTCATGGTCGACCCGTGCTTCGCGGAGAGACCTGAAATTTTATTCGTTCCATGTGCTTGCGGGCGCTGCCCGCCCATTGATCTATCCACCCTGTTCACTCCTCCTCCCCCAGGAGCTCAGCTCCATGAAATGTGGTTTTCCTCCTCTGATCCTTTCTTCGATTGCATCTTCCCAGAATTATTTCCCATGCAGCTGCCTCCTCCTCCGTATTCTTCCTCCTCCTGCTACGTGATCACCTCCAGCCTCCAAAAAAAAAATGCCAATTTCAAAACGGAGGTCTCCATGGAAGATTACGCTATGTTCTACCCAAATTCCCAGGGGCACGAGACCCTTGTTTCTCTTCCAGTAGATTTCCTCTCCCCTAAATTAGATGTACAGTGTACAGAGTCTTCTAGGATAGTCACGTCAGTCAGGGTAGAATCTAGTTCGTGTCTAGTCAGCCCTTCCGCGTCTACGGCACCCGCCGTAATGCGTCCTCCCAAAACCATTCCCGATAGGTTTCTACAAGATTTGGCTGGAAGATGTCATGCTCTGTTGAAATGTCTGGAATTTGTGGAGACCGCGATCGTCTTGGAAGATGATAAGGAAATTAAAGGGGTATGGAGCAATGATGGATTGGGAGTATATGAAATTATTAATGAGAAGGACCCAGCAGATGATGAGGAAGATGAGGTGGATGACACTGCCGATTTATACGCACAAGGCTTGAAGAAATTCGACGAACTTTCCACGGCAGTGGATGAGCCCACCAAGGAAATTAATCTCAGAACAGAAGAGGATCCCAAGCTCATACTTATTTCTGCTAATCTCCCTCCTCAGGTTGAAGAGGAGTTTGTCAAGGTTTTGAGGGAGTACAGCGATTCATTTGCCTGGTCCTACGAGGACATGCCGGGTCTTGACCCCGCGCTGGTTGAACATAGATTGATTCTCAAACCAGGGGCAATCCCCGTTAAGCAGAAAGCGAGGAGATTCCACCCGCAGATGGCCTTAAGAATTAAGGAAGAGGTTGATAAGTTGCATAAGGCCAGGTTCATTAGAGTTGTGCTATATCCACAATGGGTGGCAAACATAGTCCCAGTAATGAAGAAGGATGGTAAAATCCAAATTTGTATTGACTTCAGGGACTTGAATAAAGCATGTCCGAAGGACGATTTTCCACTTCCTCACATCGATGTCTTGGTCGATAATACAGCTGGGTACGAAGCACTCTCCTTCATGGATGGTTATTTGGGGTATAACCAAATCCTTCTGGCTCCGGAAGATCAAGAAAAGACCACGTTTACCACACCATGGGGAACATACTGCTACGTCGTTATGCCCTTCGGATTGAAGAATGCAGGTGCCACCTATCAAAGGGCAATGATGGCTATCTTCCACGATATGATGCACGTCTACTTAGAAGCTTATGTGGATGATATTTTGGTCAAATCGAGGTCGCGAGAAGAACACCCCGCCATTCTAGCCAAGGTGTTGCAAAGGGCTAGGGAATACAAGTTAAAGATGAATCCAAAGAAATGTGTGTTCGGAGTCGCATCAAGGAAATTGCTCGGGTTTATAGTTAGCAAACGGGGGATTTAGATCGATCCAAACAAAGCGAAGGCCATTATGGAAATGCCGCCGCCGAAGAACATCATTGAGCTTCGAGGCCTGATCGGGCGTTTGCAATTTATTAGGAGATTCATATCTCAACACTCGCAAAGATGCCGCCCGTTTTATGAATTGCTAAAGGCAGCAACAAAATTTGAATGGAATGAATAGTGTCAGAAGGCCTATGAGGAACTCAAGGTTTACCTCTCTAATCCCCCGGTTCTACAACCACCTGTCCCTGGGAAACCCCTGATCCTGTACATTTCTGTGATTGAGGACTCCCTAGGAGCTGTCCTGGCGCAGGTAGACGATGAAGGGAGGGAAAGGGCAGCGTACTATCTCTCAAGGTTAGTTAATCCCGCTGAATCCAAGTACACTGCCATGGAGAAGACCTGTGCAGCGCTAGTGTGGGTAGTGTTGACACCCGTTTTATACCGATAAGTTGAGCCGTTTCTCTTACCTCCATTTGATTGATGTCTTAAGTTGTCCATTATCTGCTGGGCCATTTTTTGTGGCACATCCTGGGCCCATTTTATGGGTAGCCTCCCTCCTTGGTAAAGGTCGTATCCATTCAGGGCTTATCGGACCTTGGCTTTGATTAATTGAACTGTTTTATAAACATCAGGTACCCAAGATCATGAACGGTCCCACATCAGCCGTTCACGACTGGGGCGGTTGATACCAGACCGTTCATACATTTCGGCTAATTTCTGAGGATTTTCTGAATATTCACCGACAGGATTTTGTGCGGTGTGATCAGGACCGTTCAAGTTCATGGACGGGCCTATTCCAACCGCCTATATCTCAGAGTCCTACGCGCGCCCGTTTTCTCAGATAATTATCCAAATATTTTGAATTATCACCGACAGGATAAAACGGTCGCGTTTGTGCCGCGCTACACTAAAACGGTCTCTATCAACCGTTCATATAGTCAGGGTCCCACGGCGGACGTTTCGGCCAGTTCGAGAGATAATTGGGATTATTTGCTGATTATTTGAATTTCCACCGACGGGTATGGACGGTTAGTTTGTAACCGCCCACTTGGTTGAGCGGTCTATCGTAAGACCGTTCATCCCGTCGGTTGCTCAATTTTAACAGATTTTAATCCTTTTGTTCATGGTTTTATCCCCAACTTCTTTTATCAATATCTCCGTGGATAATCAACCATTTTAAGTGCCGTTTCGACTGGATGAGAGATGATTGTATTATCTACGATTTATCTTCAATAATTTCGTCCCGAAAATGGCTCTAAACCCTAATTTCGAGGTTGGCTTTCTAGGCTCTATAAATAGACCCTATTGGCCGGACGTCGAAAGGGGGGGAGATTTTGATCGACGGCGAAGCCCTGCCGCATTCTTGAGCGACCCAGCACCAAGGAGGGAGGCTCTCTACGTCCGCATGAGCCTCCGGTCAAGGGAGTAGCCCAGTCTTCGCAGTTTTTCGTTTCATAGTTTTGCCGTGTTCTTTCATTGCATGCTTTGTTTCTCACCCGCGTACCCCCCTCCTTCTCATAACATGCACACAATCATCCCGTTTTTTGTCACCCTAGGGGTTTAAAACCCCCCAGGTATTCCCCTTTTCATTTGTTCATGCTTAATTCTTCTCGTTTGAATATGTACCGCATCATTAAGGTCTAATTTGGGTGTCTTTTTTGTGTCTCTACGTTGTTTCGCAGGTCAGCATCTAATCAGCACGAGGCCCATCCCCTCTGGCCGGCCGGAGAGGGTGGAGGTCGAGCCCTTCTCAACTTGCTGAGTGAAGGTATTGAGCGGTCATCCTCCAGCCGTTCAACATTTCGCGCGGTGCATAAACAGCCGTCCTTCACTGGAGTGCGGTCCCTCAAGCGCCGTCCATCTCACTGCAGCAGTTCCTCCCGCGTCCCTCGCAGCGTCCCAGGGCGGTCTATCGTAAGACCGCTCATCCCAGAGCGGTCCTAACCGAGCCGTTCATCCCCAGCGCTGCACCAAGGCGAGTGTCTCCCCATTTTCCAAGGTACGGCGTGCCTGTCGCGTACGGCATCTTGGTGGCGATCACGGTACTTTGCTTCATTCTCTATTTTCTCTTCTGTCTCTCATTTGTTCATGCACTTGGCGTACTTTTGACCCCTTTAGTGAAAGGAGAGAGAGAGGAGAGAAATATATATCTACACCCCTTTTGTGGCGATCACGGTGGGACGCCTAGTGCCCATCGTGCTTTTGAATTGCTGACCCTTCTTAGTCCTTGTCAAGGTTTTCTTCTTGGAGTGATTTACAGGTTGGATGCGGTTTATGTCCTCTGGTGCACACGCGGTTCGTCCAGAGCCGTCTAACTATCAGCGTGGTTGATTCTACACCGCTCATATACTCTGCCTTCAGGTTGATCTACCCCGGCCTTTCCTGTTCCAGACGGCTCCCTGGACGCCGTCCATCTATTTTAGTGGCTTTCACACAGCCGTCCCGCGCCCAGGCACAGGTACGCTGTACTTTCTGGTGGCAGATACACGGCTGTGAGGCGGCGGTTCAAACACGCGTGCGGTTGACCATAGGCCGTCTGTCTGGTATGTCCCTTGCTTTCTGCCCATGCATTACGGCTGAAATTTGACCGTCTGAGTACTTAGAGCGGTCAGAGGAGGACCGCACATCTCCTGTCACAGTGCATTTCTGTCTTCTTGCTTAGTGTTTCGGCTGATATATATATTGCTCCTGGTGCTGTTCGTTGGCTCCCCCTGCCATCTTATTATTATTGCATGACCATGCTTTTATTGCTCATGTGTATACTTGCTCATTGATTGATAGCTGCTAGGCTAGTTTGTGCATGCACTCCGGTGCGCATAGGAGCATCGATATTTTCCCATATTAGTTGCATTCCTACCGAGGTAGGGTTTCCTCTCGTCTCCATATTCCTTGGAGCCGACTAGGGACCTTGCTGAGGACCTCCGTAAGCCCCCGTGAGCCGTGGATTCCCACACGGACGCCGGGCAGGTTGTACCGTATCCACCCCGTCTAGGGTTGCATCCGCGAGTGAGAAGTCCCAATAGGGTCACACGGTTCCTCGTTCTCATCCCAATCAGGCACCTAGTGGTCGAGAGAGTTGACATTTTCATTAATCCACTAAGGTTCAAACCCGAAGATATAAGGAACTGACGAGCATCATTTTAAGAACTTGATTGCATTATTGAGTGATTCTACTCTCATCTCGCTCCATTGTATGCTTACTATTTGCTTGGTAGATTTGATTGATTTAGTGTTGCTTGTTCTAGTATCAAGTGTCTTGGTGTATGTGGGACTGCCTTCTGCCCCCACGATCACTGCCTAGGGTTGATTCTTATTTCCATTCCTACTCCAACCCCTTGTTCGATTCCGCTTCTTCTTCCATGTCGTCATACGACTTCTCTGCGGCCCATGAGGACTCCCTTCCTCGTGGTCTCCTTGAGGACCCCCCTCGGGTCACCCACTTGCAAGGGGGAGAGGGGACGGCCCCTTCACTCCCGACCTCTCTTGGCGAGGGTCCCCGACCCTCTTTTTCAAACCTGCCCAACCAGAATTCAGCCAGTACGATCCTCGACATGATGGCCCAGTTGGACCCCACCCAACTCCATCTCATCAGACAAGCTTTGCAAGGGGGCGATGCCCCGGCCTCAGCTCTGGCTCATGCCACGGCCAATGTCGCCACTTCAGCTCCTGTGGTCGGGACCACTTCCGTGGCTCCCATTGACCTTACTCCAGTCCGCCCTCAGAACTTTCGCTATCCCAACATGGAAATGGGCCAGGCGTCCACATCGGTCCATCAGCAACCGGATAAAGGGAAATCCCGATCCCCTCTGTTCCTTATCTTGAGCCATACCCTACAATTTCTCCATCGCCTCAGGCCCTCATGGCCCCGGCAGACTTCGCTAGGTCACAGCCGGGGGCGACTCAGGTCGCTCATACAGATATGGGCCCTTCCTCGGCCCATTACCCCTCTTATGGGCCGCCTCCTTCGTAAGTTTATCCTTTGGCGCCTATCCGGGTGCTACTCCTCTTGCTCCCCCCCCTCCTTCCCGGGAACGAGAAATTCTTGACAAGTGGGCTGCTATGCAGCAACAAATTGATCTCCTCCACAAGCGGGTCGGTCCGCAATCTCTTGCCGACGTCCCTATCCCTAACTTCAGGGACCTACGTTTTCCTTCCCAGTCGGAGCTCCCCGTGTACCGCAAATATGATGGGAATGGCAACCCGTTCATCCATGTCCGGGAGTTCTTATACGAGTCTGCGCAGTTCCAACAGGATGATCGCTTGATGGCTTATTTGTTCCGTCGGTCCCTGGAGGGGGTCGCGCTGGAATGGTTTTACACCCTGCCTCTGGAGGAGGCTGAGAATTTCAAGACCGTCAAGGAGAAGTTTATACAGAGGTTTCAGGATCGGGTCGGACCCGAGTACTCTTTCACTGACCTGGTGGCGGAGAAGATGAAGCCGGAGGAAGACTTCGCAACTTATGCAGATCGCTGGAGACAGATGGCCTCGCGGGTGCCCGGGCAGATTCCGGAAGAGGAAAAAGTAAAGTTGCTAATTTCCAATGCTACGCCAACTTTCAGAAACATTCTGGCAATGAATGACATTTCGAACATGCACCAACTATACAGCAGAGCTAGGTTTATTCAAACCCAATTTAAAGACTCCCCCATCCATTCTTTGTTCGAGGCCCAGAAGCCCAAAGCCACTAAGAAAACCCAGGGCCCCGTCACTGAGGGGGTACAAATTAACGAGCAAGTCCAGGCCGTTCAGTTCCCCCAACACGCCGCTCCACCCCGCTTCCCACCACCTCAGCGTAACCCCCAGTTCACCGCTCCGCCAGCTCCCCAGTCTGCCTTCCAGGTCCCGCAATACCCTCAACAGGCACCTCCGCCACCCCAACAGCCTCAGCGGCCCCCGCAGTATAATAATGTTCCTCCACCCCCCACCTACGGCTCTGCTCGACCAGCTCCAAAGAGGGCTCATTACCCCCCTCTTCCGGAGACCTTGCCAGATATTTTCTCTGCTCTAATGTATACTGGCGACCTTCAGTTGCCGCCTGAGCGCCCGAACTGGAATCCGGCTGCCGACCAATCCCGATATTGTATATTCCATCGGCAACCGGGGCACACAATAGAGCGATGTTACCAATTCAGAGATCTGGTGTATGATTTGCATGAGGGCCAGAGAATTGATTGGGCCCAGATGCGCCAACTAATTGAGGATATCAAGCAGAGGCAGAGACAGGCCAGGCCGCAACAGGCGGCGCCCCAGCAGCAGCAGCAGCAACAACCCCAACAGCAGCCACAGCCTCCACCGCAGCAGCAAGACCTTGGGATCCATCAAAATCCCATGCCAATACATCAGCCCGCTCCTCCGCAACAACAGCAACCGCCGGCACCGGCCCCAGCACAAGTGAATGTGGTCCAGCGCCCAGCCCCCAACGCTGGGTGGACGTTTGATGATGAGACCCCCGCCCATCTCTTGGCCTTACACCACCACTACTCTCCCACACCTGCCATCCCCTCCATCCTTAGACCCGCCGCTACACCGCCCATCACTTCCCCCGCGTCGCCTCTTAGGCCCTCTACATTCCCCCCTACTCCATCCGTCCTCTCACCACCACCCGCCATGCCTCCCATCATCTCCCCTAAGCTTAACCCTTCGCCCATTTCCCCTCCACCAGGGCCCATTAAGCCCACTCCCGTCATCCTCACCCCCATCTCCACGCCATTCGCCTACCCCACCAGGCCAAGCGGGGGTCCAGTCCAGGCCGTACAAGCATCACAATGCGCCCTTCGGAGCGGGCGTCCCTTCCAGAGAATGTTTCCCTCCCCAGGTGCATCTGCACCAAACCCTGCAGTTTCCTCCCCTACAGTTGAACCAGAGGAGATAGATCCGGTGCCGGGCACGAGATATGACTTATTACAGCATTTAGACCGGCTGCCGGCTAAAATCTCAGTGTTAGAGCTGATCAAGAGGTCGCCGCTCCACCAAGACGCCCTGAAAATCTTCCTACAGAAAGTTATGGTGAGCGAGGATGTGGCGGTGGATAGCCTGCCCGCGGTCTTGGCCACGATCACAAAGGGGCCCTCTATTGCATTTGCTGAATCAGAATTAGCGCCTCCTGAGGCACGGCAGATGCCGTTATGCATTACCATCTCTTTAAACAAAACGACCGTGGAATCCGCCCTTGTGGATACGGGGGCATCGATAAATGTCTGCCCATTGAGTACCCTTCGTGCTTGTAATATATCAGAGGACATGCTCAAGCCGACACCAACCACGATAGCCGCATATGATAACTCCAGACGTGCTTGTCACGGGGTAGTAACTGTACAGGCCGAGCTAGGGCCCTTGGTGATGGATGTAGAATTTTACGTGTTGGACATAGACCCAATGTTCAAAGCCATTCTGGGTCGTCCATGGTTGAATAGTTTGAACGCCGTCCCCTCGACCGCCCACCAGTGTCTGAAGTTCCCATTCCAGGGGCGAGTGGTCAAGGTGAAAAGTGTTTCCACAGTTCAAAACGTTGACGCCATAGCAGCCAAGATTTTGCCCACACTGTGGCCAAGTAACAGACCTGTTCTATCTGTCATGGACTTGAACTATTCGTGGGCGTATGCGTCGCGCAAGCCCACCGCTGCACCAATCAATGTGAAGGTTAAGCCCAAGATGAGAGACTCCAAAGGGTGGCACATAATTCTAAAATTGGGCTATCAGCCAGGCCGAGGACTCGGCGCACAGCTGCAGGGCCGAACCAACCCCGTTCCCAGGGGAAGGAAGATGGGCCGCCGGGGCCTCGGCTACCATGAATCCTCCATGTCGATGCTTGGGGACTCTGGGCCGTTGACCTGGGACTACCGGCAACATTTTGTGAAGGGTCCGTTGCAGCCCGGCACCTTGAAGACCTCGCCATCCAGCCTTGAAGAAAAGATAGACGAAGCTTGTGCTATTGCCGATCCTCCACCACCACCGCAAGGGCTAGCCGGTGACTTGGAAGACTTTGCTAACTGCTTTACAAAGATGTTTTATGAAGAAGAGGGTGACCCAAAGAAGAAGGAGACGCAGCTGGTAAGGCGCCCCCCGATGCCATTGGCCCGCCAGGGGCCCCGGAAGACGGGGAGCTCCATCACTACCTATTCTATGTCCCCATCCCGTCTCGCTTCCTGGTTTCAACAGCGGGATTCTGTTCCCCGTTCCCCTCCACTCCTGGTCGACCCGTACTTTGCGGAGAGACCTGAAATTTTATTCGTTCCATGTGCTTGCGGGCGCTGCCCGCCCATTGATCTATCAACCCTATTCACTCCTCCTCCTCCAGGAGCTCAGCTCCATGAAATGTGGTTTAAGTCTTCTGACCCTTTCTTTGACTGCATCTTCCCGGAATTGTTCCCCATGCAACTTCCTCCTCCTCCGCCTTCTTCCTCCTGTTGTGTGATCACTTCCGGCCTCCAAAAAAAAACGCCAATCTCAAAACGGAGGTCTCCATGGAAGATTACGCTATGTTCTGCCCAGATCCCCAGGGGCGCGAGACCCCTGTTTCTTTTCCGGTAGATTTCTTCTCCCCTAGGTTAGATGTACAGTGTACAGAGTCCTCTAGGATGGTCGAGTCAGTCAGGGTAGAGTCTAGTTCGAGTTTTGTCAGCCCATCCACGTCTGCGGCACCCGCCGTAACGCGCCCTCCTAAAACCATCCCCAATAGGTTTCTACAAGATTTGGCTGGGAGATGTCATGCTCTGTTGAAGTGTCCGGAATTTGTGGAGACCGCAATTACCCTGGAAGATGATGAGGAAGTTGATGAAGGATGGAGCAAGGATGGACTAGGAGTATATGAAATTGTGAATGAGAAAGACCCAGCTGATGATGAGGAAGATGAAATAGATGACACTGCTGACCTATATGCCCAAGGCTTGAAGAAGTTCGACGAGCCTTCTGTAGCAGTGGATGAATCCACTAAGGAAATCAACCTCGGAACAGAAGAGGACCCCAGGCCCATACTTATTTCCGCCAATCTCCCTCCTCCAGTCGAAGAGGAGCTTGTCAAAGTCTTGAGGGAGTACAGCGATTCTTTCGCCTGGTCCTACGAAGACATGCCGGGTCTTGACCCCGCCTTGGTTGAACACAGGCTGATTCTCAAACCAGGGGCAACGCCCGTTAAACAGAAGGCAAGGAGATTTCACCCGCAAATGGCCTTAAGGATTAAGGAAGAAGTCGATAAATTACATAAGGCCCGGTTCATTAGAGTGGTGCTGTATCCACAATGGGTGGCGAATATAGTCCCGGTGATGAAGAAGGATGGTAAAATTCGAATCTGCATTGACTTCAGGGACTTAAACAAGGCATGTCCGAAAGATGATTTTCCACTTCCTCACATCGACGTCTTGGTCGATAATACAGCTGGATACGAAGCCCTCTCCTTCATGGACGGCTACTCGGGGTATAACCAAATCCTTTTGGCTCCGGAGGATCAAGAAAAGACCTCGTTCACCACACCATGGGGCACATACTGCTACGTCGTCATGCCATTTGGGTTGAAAAATGCAGGTGCCACCTACCAAAGAGCGATGATGGCTATCTTCCACGATATGATGCACGTTTATTTAGAAGCTTATGTGGATGATATTTTGGTCAAATCGAGGTCACAAGAAGAGCACCCCGCCATTCTAGCCAAGGTACTGCAAAGGGCTAGGGAATACAAGTTAAAGATGAATCCAAAGAAATGTGTGTTCGGAGTTGCATCAGGGAAATTGCTTGGGTTTATAGTTAGTAAACGGGGGATTCAGATCGATCCAAACAAGGCAAAGGCCGTCATGGAAATGCCACCGCCGAAGAACGTCACTGAGCTTCGAGGTTTGATCGGGCGTTTGCAATTTATCAGGAGATTCATATCTCAGCATTCGCAAAGATGCCGCCCGTTTTATGACCTGTTAAAGGCCGGCGCGAAATTCGAATGGAATGAACAATGTCAAAAGGCCTATGAGGAACTCAAGGTGTACCTCTCTAATCCCCCGGTTCTACAACCACCCGTCCCCGGGAAACCCCTGATCCTGTACATTTCTGTAATTGAGGACTCCCTAGGAGCGGTTTTGGCACAGGTAGATGATGAAGGAAGAGAAAGGGCGGCGTACTATCTCTCAAGGTTATTTAATCCTGCTGAATCCAAGTACACTGCTATGGAGAAAACCTGTGCAGCACTAGTATGGGTAGCGCAGAAGCTTAAACACTACTTTCTCGCCCACGAGGTCAGGCTCATCTCTAGAATGGACCCCATTCGTTATCTGTTGGAAAAGCCGGTCCTTTCTAATCGGCTAGCTCGCTGGCAAAGTTTTCTCTCCCAGTTCGACATCACCTTCATCGTGCAGAAAGCAATCAAGGGATATGCTATTGCCGAGCACCTAGCTCATTCTCCTATCCCTCGCACTGATTCCATCCAGGATGAATTCCCCGATGAACACCTGGCGGTGATCACTCATCTTCCTTTCTGGTCCCTCCACTTTGATGGTGCCCTTAATTCCCAGGGCAGCGGAGTCGGGGCCGTTCTCCTTACTCCAGAAGGGGTGACCATCCCCGTGGCGTATCAACTCTCATTTCCCGCCACCAACAATATAGCCGAGTATGAGGCTCTCCTTGCTGGTCTGAAGCACGCCTACATCTTGGGTGCGCGATACCTAAACATCATAGGAGACTCCCAGCTGGTGCTGCGTCAAGTTTTGTCAACCTACCGCACCCGTGATCCTAAGCTCAAACCCTACCAGGATCTGGTCACGCTTTTGGCCAGGAAATTCAGGAAACTCGTCTATATTCACACTCCCCGCTCTCAGAATATCTTGGCCGACGCCCTGGCGTCTCTCGCCTCTTCTCTATCACTCCCCCTAAGTCGCGCCACCGAGACCATTGTGGTCCAAAGGCTAGACGTTCCTTCCCCGCAGGATCCCTGGTTCGACAATCTTAGGATGTCCGTAGAGAAGAAAATGGAAAGGGAGGAAATAAAAGAGGTTTCATTAACTGAGCTCGAGGAGATCATTGAAGAGGAGAATTGCCGTGGTTTTATGAGATCGAGCAGTACTGCAAGGATGGTACATTTCCGGAAACAGCCAACGCTGAGCAACGAAAAGCCATTAGAAGAGTCGCCGCCAGGTACACGATCATCGCCGGTGAATTGTATAGGCGGGCCCTGAATGGAGTTCTAATGAGGTGCCTAGATGACGAAGAAGCTTGGAAGGTTGTGGAAGCAGCCCACTCCAGCGAGTGTGGAGGGCATGTGAACGGACAGGCCTTGGCAAAGAAGATTCTTAGGCAGGGCTATTACTGGCCAACCCTAGAAGAAGATTGCTCTACCTATGTCCGTAGGTGCCTTCAGTGCCAAATCCATGCCGACAAAATCCACGCTCCGGCCTCTTCTCTCCATCCTGTTACGGCCCCCTGGCCGTTTTCTATGTGGGCCTTCGACATCATCGGGCCCCTCGGTGATCCGAACTCTGCGATTAAACAGAAATCCTTCATTCTGACGGCTACAGAATACTTCACTAAGTGGGACGAAGCTGAGGCTTATGCAGAAATCAAGGCCACCACAGTATGTCGCTTCATCATGAAGAACATTATCTCACGATTCAGAGTGCCAAGCAGCATCGTCACCGACAACGGGCCTCAATTCATCTCACAAGAACTCCAGGACCTCTGTAAGAAATTCAATATAGTTTTGCATCATTCATCACCATACTACCCCCAAGGTAATGGCCAGGCTGAGGCCACGAATAAGACCCTTCTCAAAATTATCAAGAAAACATGCGAATCACATAAATTTGCTGATTGGGCCGACAAATTGATAGAAGCTCTATGGGCCTACCGCACCTCCGTCCGCACTCCCACAGGGCAGACTCCCTTTGCCCTCACCTACGGAATGGAAGCGGTACTCCCGTATGAAATTCTAATCCCTTCCCTAAGGGTGCAGCTGGATAAGGAACTTAATCTCGACGAACATCGAGAGGCGTTGCTAGTCCAACTGGAACTTTTAGACGAGAAGAGGTTAAATGCGGCCAATCATGTTTCAGTATATCAAAAGCGGGTCTCGCGATATTTTCAAAAGAAGGTCATCGAAAGAAAGTTTCAAGTGGGTAATATGGTTCTGAAACGCAAATTCATCAGGTCTGCAGGTCCCAGGTCTAAGTTGCAACCCAACTGGGAAGGGCCCTTCGTAATCAAAGAAGCTTATCCTGGCAATGCATATCGTCTAATCAACTCGGAGGGGGAGGAATTGCCGAACCCATGGACTGGGCTGTATTTAAAGCATTTTCATCCATAAAAATAAAACCAGTGAACGGCTCGATGGCAGGGCATACCCCACCAAATTGCGAAAGGAGGACCCAGGTTCAGCATCTCACACACTACACGACCCCGTGGTGCGGTATTCTCTCATGCTACCCGACACCGTTTCTCCTTTGGCCATGCTCGGGGATGGTGGAAATCCTTGTATTTCCTCTCTCTCGGTTGAAGATAAGGGGCAAGTGGTGAATAAGGGGGCGAGAACTGACCCAGGTTCCCGTCAAAAGAAAAGGTCTCAAATAGGGGCAATCCGTTAAGACCTCACTCCGCAAAAGAAGAAAAAAGAAAGAAAGAGAAGAAAAGGAAAGCAAACAAAACAAAAAAAGAAGAAGAAAAAGAAAGAACAGGGGCAAAAGTCGAAAGCACAAAGCTCGAAGCTCTCTGAATCCCCGAAGGATGCGGCTAGGCATGGCAAGAGTGGCAGTACAGTTTCCCCGCGGGACGTTATGAGCCCGGTCGCATGCGTGCCTAGAGCGGGTGAAGGTTCGATGACGGATACAAAGCCCCGGCGCAACAGACCAGATTCCTTGAGAAAAGGGGGGTCCGGGAAAGAACTCAAGCCCTAAAAACCTCTACACCTATCGTCGGCTTCCCTACTCAATCTTTTTTACTTTACCAAGGAATGAATCCCACCCCGGATATGGCCTCAGCAGAAGCACCGTCGAGCAAAGTTGACGCCGATCACGGGCGGTCCCCTTTCCTGCACGCGCTGAACCTTGGAATTCCGTAGCAAGACGAGAAGGTCCCTGCTATTGAGACCCGAGCTGGTTTCAAAACCCAAAAAAATCAAATATTTCAAAACCCAAAAAAATCAAATATTTCAAAACCCAAAAAAAAATCAAATATTTCAAAACCCAAACAAAATCAAATATTTCAAAACCCAAACAAAATCAAATATTTCAAAATCCAAAAAAAAATCAAATATTTCAAAATCCAACAAAAATTGCGTTTACATGTTTTCTTCTTGCATTCATCTGCATTTTCTCGCACTTTGATATTTGCCTATTTAATAAGGCTCACCCCCCTTGACCAAAAGTCAAGAAAGGGTCGTCTCCTAACTTGCTGTAGGCAAGGGGCTGAGCCTAAAATAGATTTAATCTATTTCATGTTTGCATGTGTGCAGGGGCAAGTCGGAAGGACAGTTGACTCAGGACTACAGGAACATTCAATCCTCGCATTAGCCTGTGCAATCACATCACATCATAATCATATTGCAAAGCTCAAACTCAATCTCATCAAACCTTATCATATATCAAGTTGTCCGAATATAAAATCCTATCCCATATCATCATAAAAACGAAAGAAAATCACTCAGTCCGCCGCTGGGCATCCCCGCGAGGACGTATCTCTCTCAACTCCCTAAGATAAGCCTGTCTAGTCTCTGGAACCTCCTCAACCTCTGCTGGTAGGGTACGCACCCTGCTCACCTCCGACATAATCAACGCACTCCTGACCGCCTGCTCGTCCTCCTCTGTCCCGATCCTCCGTGCCTGTAGCATGGGAAGGTAGGGTAGCATAGGTAGCACCTTCCGGGGGAGCCCGATCTGCAGGTAGCATCTGTGTGGGTTGTACATCGCTAAAGTGGTGTCGCTCACGAGCCTCAAGTCCAAGCCAGCTCTCCTCGGTAGCCTGATGATGGTATCATGGAGGAAGTCCGGGCGCATCACGAACCTATCCAGGGGCAGCCTGCGGATGTACGGGCGCCACTCGTCCCTGGTCTTCAGCTCAGCCGTCCTGCACTCAACCTGTGGAGAAAACCTGAAGGCGCCCCCTATGAAGTAAAGGGGATGGCTCCCAAAGATCCTGCTAACTGAAGTAATATCCTCCCTCAGGGTAAACTTCATCCTAACTCCCATCCAACACTCCAATAGGATCATCGAACCAAAGAGAGGACCTCCTAAGGCTGCCGAAGTAAGACCCTCATACAAATAAGCTAAGATAGCCTGAGAGATGGAAAGTCCCTGCCAAAGGCCGCTGATGGTGCTGAGTAAAGGAATCTCTAGGACATGGTCGGCTGAAGGGAAAAGGATGGCCCCGCATAGGCAGATGGACGCAGCTTTGGCTATGGCTTCAACCCAGCCGCACTTATTCCGGCAATGCTCTACTACCCACTGGCTCAGAGGAAGGAGGTGGATGTGGCGAGGGCCTACGAAGGTGCGAACATCCCCGCTGTCAGGTAGGAACCCTCCTAGGATGAGTTTTGGGTCTATAGGGGCAACGGTATGGCATATCAAGTCTTCCTCCCCCACCTTGGACCTAGGGAGCCCGAAGTATGTCTCTACCTCCTCTAACAGGATGGTGGCCTCAAAAGATGGGAAGAAGAAAGTGTGAGTCTGAGGGTGCCAGATCTCCATCAGAGCAGAAATACTATGCCAATCTAAGGAAAGTTTAGGGTAATTCTGACCTAGAACTAAGAGGGAGTGCAAGTGCCAGGATTTGAGAAGGTGAGTCACCCCGAGGGGCAATGCACGGACCATGGGAGCCACCCACTTTAAATTAGAAAAGCGCCTCGGGCCGGGAAGAAGCTGAAAAGAAGAAGGAAGCAAGGGGTGTAAAGAGATATAAGAGGAAATCAAGAGATGAAAATTTGAACATATTCTAAGCAAACTTACCTCTCTCATAGGGGTGGCGCTGAGATGTCGAGGAATCAAGCTTAGTCGTTGAATCGCTTCCCGCTCCTTTCTAGCCGGTCGCGGTCCTTCAAACGACGCTCCCCCCGCGGAACTTCCATCAAAAGCCCTCTTCATGATGAGGTGACGAGAATCAAAGGTTTTAGGCTTTAGGAGAAGGAAGATGGGTGAGTTGAGGGTTCAGGCCTACCTGCTACTTATAGGGTTCATTAGAGAGCCTAAGCCTCTTAGGATTAGGCCCAGATAAGTCTAGGACGAGTTTGGATAGGGTTGTGATAAGTTCAAAGCACCTTGCCCTCAGGCTGGGGACTCTCCAGGGAGTCCCCTCTCAAGCAAATCGGACGTGGGATTGGATGGTCTTACGATAGACCGTCCATCCATTATACGGCCCATCATCAACCGTTCTTCTCTCCAAAGGAAGCTTGGGCCCAGTGACTTGTACGGCCCGAACTCCGCCGTTCCACCACTCATACGGTTTATATAGAACCGTTCCAACGATTTCACGCGGTCCTTAGAGAACCGCTCTTACATACGAACGGCTAGCGGAGAACCGTCCATATGCTCTGCTCCCCAATTAACCTGCTGCACTCATGCCTCCGTCATTTAGCGCACTCATCTCACTCAAGTCGGCGTGTGTGCTCTCATCTCACTCAAGTCGACGTGTGCACTCTCATCTCACTCGAGTCGGCGTGTGCGCTCTCATCTCACTCGAGTCGGCGTGTGCACTCTCATCTCACTCGAGTCGGCGTGTGCGCTCTCATCTCACTCGAGTCGGCGTGTGCGCTCTCATCTCACTCAAGTCGGCGTGTGCGCTCTCATCTCACTCAAGTCAGCGTGTGCGCTCTCATCTCACTCAAGTCGGCGTGTGCGCTCTCACCTCACTCAAGTCGGCGTGTGCGCACTCATCTCACTCAAGTCGGCGTGTGCGTCGCTCATCTCTCTTAGGCTAAGCGAGCTCCTCAAACTCATTTGCCCACTCATGCATACATTCATCCACAGAACAAATGAAAAACAAGGATAGGCATCACTAATCATAATATATCATATACAAAGGACGGGCCCGGTACAACAAGTCAAGCAGCCCCCTCTCCCTGGCTCCCGTCACTGTCCCCCTCACCCTCATGCCTCTTTGGAGGAGGCATCGCTGAGGTCACCTCATCACGCCGTCGCCGGCGCCGCTCCTCCTCCTCGTTCCTCCGATGGCCGGAGGAACTAGTGAAGTAACTCCTCACAGAGCCGTGAGTGCCGTGACTGCCACTCGGAGTCCCGCTGCGCGATCGCCGGCTCATCTCTCTAAAAACCCGCAACTCTCCGTTCAGCCCGGACATCTCAATCAGAGCACGATCCCGCTCCGCTCGAACTCGCACCAACTCCGCCGCATCCGCCCGGAGCCGCTCTAGCACATGCCGAAGGAGTGCCATCTCCACTGTGCCCGCTGACTGGCCCAGCACAACCTCCTCCCGCACACGGACTGCCTCCTCCCTAGCCGCTGCTCGGCTCTGCTCCAACTCCGCCCGCAGGCGGGACAGCTCGGATGTCTGCATTCACACGCCATTGTCAGTTGGTCACATTTTCATACATTTCATAAGCATGAATAAACAGGAGGAAGTGTAGAAATTCATGTACCCTCTCCACAAGTGCCACCTCGGCCGCTTTGGCCCGCTCTACCATCCGAGTAAAGTCCGCCTCTCGATCGGCTCGAGCTGCTGGGGTCTGAACGGAGGAAGTAGAAGGAGCGTCTGGTCCCGCCCTCTGAGCACCCTCGGCACGCTGCATCCAAATACTCCAGGTCAGTTACAGGCATGATCATAATCATATAGGAGTGCATAATTTAAAGAGTCTAGGGTCTAGAAAACTCACCAGTAGGTCCAGGGCCTGCCGAGCCTCGTCTCTCTCTCGGATGGTGGAGTGCAGGAGTCCCTGCAACTCTGCCACCCGTCCTGCAGGGTCGACCTACATTTTAAAAAGTCCTTTGTTATTGCATCATTCATAAGCATAATAGACAAAGTTTAGAAGTCGTACCGGTCGGTGGGCGCCTCGAAACACCTGGTCCCGGTAGTGCCGTGCGTACGCGGTGTAGTACGCGCTGTCGCTCTCTGCCCGGGCGGTCACCGCTCGCCCTCGTGTAGCCCAGTCAGCAATCTGCTCGGCGTTCCTCGCGGTCCAATCGTACGCCTCGCGGAGTCCCCGGGTGGTCCTCGTCGCCCGTTCCCCCGCCTTCTCAGGCACGGGGAACTCTACAGCCGGCTAGTGGACCCCAACGGTCCTCATCACCAACCTAAAGTGTAGTGGCTCCACCACATTCATGCAGTGAAGCCATACGTCCCGGCCAGAGAAGGCCAAGGCCTCGGTCACCCACGGCTGACCCTTTCGGGCTCTCCTCCGTGTAAGGGGTCCACCGTACCTACAAAGAATAGGAAACTGCATCAGTATCATCAGAATAGCATGTATTTAAAGAGTCTGAGTCTAGAAGCGTACCGAGGTGTACGGTAGAGAGTCCAGGTCGTCCTGCAGCTCCCGAACTTGCCTCCTCAGGGCCATCATTTCCCGAGGTGCTGTCCACCTCCGCGCTATCGGCAGGAGCCCGGGGCGGGTCTCCTCGCCTCTCCCCAACCCGCGTAGGCGCACGTAGGGCCACACCTGTATCACAAGGTCATGTCAGCATTCGGTCAGCATATAGAGTTGCATAATTAAGACTAGGGAAGAGAGTCGCACCTGGAGTAAGGGGGAGAAGCCCCCAAGCATCGTCCGACGCGCCATCGAACTAAGGGTGTCAAAGAGGAAGGCGAGGACCGCCGCTCCCCAAGCATAGTCACCTACATGCTCGAGCTCCTAGAGGAAGGGGAGGAAGTGACAGCTCATCACGTCCGCCCGAGTAGAGAAGAGAAGCCGCCCGAACATCAGCATCAGAAACCGTCATAGTACTCTGTCCGCCTCTGGTCCCGGTGCCGCTGCAACCCTCGGCCTCGCCAATCCGACAAGCCACTCCAAGTGCTCCTCTGGTAGCTCGCCCACTGCAACACCAGCTCGTCGAAGACCCAGGCTCTCCTGGAGAGCAGCCCGGGGAAGGAGGGTCGACTGCCTCTCGGGGCGTCGCAGCTGTAGGCCGAGCAGCTCCCGAGCCATCCCCCGGTAGTCAGGAAAAGTAGTCCCGCTGATCGGCGACCCGTGCACGCGTAGGCCAGTGAGCCTGGCCACGTCCTCCAACGTGGGAACCATGTGCCCCCACGGGAACAAGAACGTCCGACTCACTGGGTCCCAGCGGTCGTGCAGAGCATAGAGCAGAGCTGCGTCAAAGCGACACACCTCAATGCTCAGGAAGGGGGCGAACCCCATGGCAGTCAATCGCTCCCTCTGGAAGTCCGGCAGTGCGAGGTACACTGCCCGAACCTGTAGCCAGAAGGTGCGGGTCCTACGTTTCCCCTGCATTCATCCATTTTATTTTGCATTAGTCATTTAGTTTCACATTTTGTTTCACATAAATAAAATGCTCAAAGCCCAATTATTGATTTGAAGAACGGTTACTCCCAAACCGCTCCATAGATGAGCGGCTTCACTCAAACCGTTTTGTTGCTCAGGTCCCCCAGTTTGAACGGGCTATCCCTAGCCATTTTTATCATGGACGGATCATTCTGAACCATCCGGTTGCCCGTCTTCCTAAGGCATAATGGCCCACCTCTGGCCGTATTGTTTTGATGACGGTCCTCTAAGGACCGTATTGTTTTGCTTGGTCGCATGTTTGAACGGACCTATACGGCCCGTCTGTATTCTGAACGGCGATACCCTCACCGTATTGTGTTGGCTATGTGAGTACAAACGGCGCTCCCAGCACCGTGTTTGTTTGGGGCGGTCCTTTGGGGACCACATTGTTTTGGCAGTACGGTTTCTGTTAAACCGTTTTACCATCGTCATCCCCGACGACGGTGGAGGCCTCCCAGCCGGCTGGGAGACCTCCATGGTCCCTAAAAACAACCCCCTAGGCCCCTCTAAGCCCCTAAAACTAACATGCATGGAACTAAAACGATAGAAATGGAAGAAAAGGTGGGGGAAACCTACCTCGGGATCCCGTGGTTTCTTGGCCGCCCCCGCGGGCGGTGGTCCTCCGGCCACCTCCTCCTCGCCGGTAGGGGCCTCTTCGTCGGCGACGACGATGGCGAGCTCCTCTATAGTCACCCCGGGTGTGCCCTCCTCCTCCGACGGCGGTGGCGGTTGCTCCGGCGGCGGCGAGCCCTCACTGGCGGTCCGTGGCCTGGCGGACTGGTGCTTCGTCCGGGTCATCAAATGGGCTGGGGGTGCAGTGAGGTTGAGAGAGGGAGAGTGTGGGCGTTGTTTGCCCCTTCGTCCCTTCCACCGTCGGTTACGGTGGAGGGAGACGAAGGGGTTCTTTTTTTTGAAGCTCCAGAGAAGAACGGTCTATCGTTAGACCATTCACTATGTGAACGGTTCGTTCCTAACTGTATGTCTCTCTTGACCGTTAATTCTATGTCGGTTGGAATTCTGGGTACGAGCGGTTCCCACAGAGCCGTTCGAATTAAAACGGTGTGTACACAACCGTTCATCACGGGCAACCGGCTCTGAGAAAATTGCTTGGATATCAGGTACATACGGTTAACATGGAGCCGTTTAGAATATAGAACGGTTAATATTCGGCCGTATATCTCGTTGATGTGTTTAAATCATGAATATTGAATATTTTCTTTGGAAATACATCTCTTAATCATCTTATGCAGCATCACTTCAACCATGTCTCGCCATTCGCCTGCACAGGTAAGTCAGGTATGGTCTTCTATCCCTGAATCCCTTATTGCATTATTATATGGTATTATATATATTATTTCGAGAGCCAGCAGGTTTCTTATGTGTCCCAGGATCTGATGTTCCCCTTCAACAAAAACAATGATGATCCAGGATCATGTACCTAACTTTCGGACAGGCCGTTGAGCTGAGATGTCACGAGGAGGACGGTTCTATCCACGCGCTGTGGTAGCGGACGGTATCTTGACTCTGATGTTCCCAGCTTAGCAATATTACTCTCGAATATCTTATATTTTAATCTTTCTTGGCATTTGTTTTAATGATTTCTTTTTGTTTTTGCCCAGCATGCATCATACGCATTCTTTTGAGCTTTCATGCCCCATGGTTTGCTTAAGAAATGTCCCGTCGGTAATGGTCAGCTATGTGTTTAAGAGGCTCGAGTAAGATGAACTAATTCCACTCTGAGTTTGAAGGTTTTTCTTTGGTCGGTTCGTTTGGTCCGGTTGATTAAAAGGTCTCTGTCTGGAGCTTTAACGTTTTTTCTTTTGTGGCCCCCTCATTGGACCGCGGGATTGTGTCCCCCATGAGGTTGGTCTTGTCGGTTGATTTCCTTTAGTTTAGTCCCTCCAGATTGGCGTCGCCTTTTGGTCAATTACTCCTGACGCTCGGTTCAAGGTTTTCTGAAAGATTCTCATCGCTTATTGGTAGGAACGGGTGTCGTTTTACCTTAACGCCCGCTTTTCCGGTCCACTCCGCTACATTTCCGCTTCGTCTCCATGTTCCGTGTCACCTCCGCTCGCTCCCCTGCAAAGAGGACGTTAAGGAGGGGCATCTGTTGACACCCGTTTTATACCGATAAGTTGAGCCGTTTCTCTTACCTCCATTTGATTGATGCCTTAAGTTGTCCATTATCTGCTGGGCCATTTTTTGTGGCACATCCTGGGCCCATTTTATGGGTAGCCTCCCTCCTTGGTAAAGGTCGTATCCATTCAGGGCTTATCGGACCTTGGCTTTGATTAATTGAACTGTTTTATAAACATCAGGTACCCAAGATCATGAACGGTCCCACATCAGCCGTTCACGACTGGGGCAGTTGATATCAGACCGTTCATACATTTCGGCTAATTTCTGAGGATTTTCTGAATATTCACCGACAGGATTTTGTGCGGTGTGATCAGGACCGTTCAAGTTCATGGACGGGCCTATTCCAACCGCCTATATCTCAGAGTCCTACGCGCGCCCGTTTTCTCAGATAATTATCCAAATATTTTGAATTATCACCGACAGGATAAAACGGTCGCGTTTGTGCCGCGCTACACTAAAACGGTCTCTATCCAACCGTTCATATAGTCAGGGTCCCACGGCGGACGTTTCGGCCAGTTCGAGAGATAATTGGGATTATTTGCTGATTAATTGAATTTCCACCGACGGGTATGGACGGTTAGTTTGTAACCGCCCACTTGGTTGAGCGGTCTATCGTAAGACCGTTCATCCCGTCGGTTGCTCAATTTTAAACAGATTTTAATCCTTTTGTTCATGATTTTATCCCCAACTTCTTTTATCAATATCTCCATGGATAATCAACCATTTTAAGTGCCGTTTCGACTGGATGAGAGATGATTGTATTATCTACGATTTATCTTCAATAATTTCGTCCCGAAAATGGCTCTAAACCCTAATTTCGAGGTTGGCTTTCTAGGCTCTATAAATAGACCCTATTGGCCGGACGTCGAAAGGGGGGGAGATTTTGATCGACGGCGAAGCCCTGCCGCATTCTTGAGCGACCCAGCACCAAGGAGAGAGGCTCTCTACGTCCGCATGAGCCTCCGGTCAAGGGAGTAGCCCAGTCTTCGCAGTTTTTCGTTTCATAGTTTTGTCGTGTTCTTTCATTGCATGCTTTGTTTCTCACCCGCGTACCCCCCTCATTCTCATAACATGCACACAATCATCCCGTTTTTTGTCACCCTAGGGGTTTAAAACCCCCCAGGTATACCCCTTTTCATTTGTTCATGCTTAATTCTTCTCGTTTGAATATGTACCGCATCATTAAGGTCTAATTTGGGTGTCTTTTTTGTGTCTCTACGTTGTTTCTCAGGTCAGCATCTAATCAGCACGAGGCCCATCCCCTCTGGCCGGCCGGAGAGGGTGGAGGTCAAGCCCTTCTCAACTTGCTGAGTGAAGGTCTTGAGCGGTCATCCTCCAGCCGTTCAACATTTCGCGCGGTGCATAAACAGCCGTCCTTCACTGGAGTGCGGTCCCTCAAGCGCCGTCCATCTCACTGCAACAGTTCCTCCCGCGTCCCTCGCAGCGTCCCAGGGCGGTCTATCGTAAGACCGCTCATCCCAGAGTGGTCCTAACCGAGCCGTTCATCCCTAGCGCTGCACCAAGGTGAGTGTCTCCCCATTTTCCAAGGTACGGCGTGCCTGTCGCGTACGGCATCTTGGTGGCGATCACGGTACTTTGCTTCATTCTCTGTTTTCTCTTCTGTCTCTCATTTGTTCATGCACTTGGCTTACTTTTGACCCCTTTAGTGAAAGGGAGAGAGAGAGGAGAGAAATATATATCTACAGGTAGCTCAAATGCTGAAACACTACTTCCTTGCCCACGAGATTAGGCTCATCTCTAGGATGGACCCCATTCGTTATCTTATGGAAAAGCCTGTCCTTTCTAGTCGACTAGCTCGCTGGCAGAGTTTTCTTTCCCAATTCGACATCACCTTCATCGTGCAGAAAGCAATCAAGGGATATGCTATTGCTGAGCACCTGGCTCATTCTCCTATCCCTCATACTGATTCCATCCAGGATGAATTCCCCGATGAACAATTGGCGGTGATCACTCATCTTCCTTTCTGGTCTCTTCATTTCGATGGGGCTCTCAATTCCCAGGGCAGCGGAATTGGCGCCGTTCTTCTCACTCCGGGAAGAGTGACTATCCCCGTAGCATATCAACTCTCATTTTCTACCACTAACAATATAGCCGAGTATGAGGCTCTCCTTGCCGGCCTGAAGCACGCCTACATCTTGGGCGCGCGATACCTTAATATCATAGGAGACTCTCAGTTGGTGCTGCGCCAAGTTTTGTCAACCTACCACACCCGTGACCCTAAGCTTAAGCCCTATCAAGATCTGGTCACGCTCTTGGCTAGGCAGTTCAGGAAACTCGTCTATATTCACACTCCTCGTTCTCAGAACATCTTGGCTAATGCCCTTGCCTCGCTCGCTTCTTCCCTATCATTTCCCCTAAGTCGTGCCACTGAGACCATTGTGGTCCAACGGCTAGATGCCCCTTCTCTTCAGGATCCCTGGTTCGACAACCTTAGAAAGTCCGTAGAGAGGAAGATAGAAAAGGAAGAGGTCAGAGAAGTTTCATTGGCTGAGCTCGAGGAGATCATTGAAGAAGAAGAATTACGTGGTTTTATGAAATCGAGCAATATTGCAGGGACGGTACGTTTCCGGAAGCGGCGAATGCCGAGCAGCGAAAGGCCATTAGAAGAGTAGCCGCAAGATACGCGATCATCGCAGGTGAATTGTATAGGCGGGCTCTGAATGGAGTTCTAATGAGATGTTTAGATGACGAAGAAGCTTGGAAAGTTGTGGAAGCAGCCCACTCCAGCGAGTGTGGAGGGCATGTAAATGGACAGGCGTTGGCAAAAAAGATTCTTAGGCAGGGCTATTATTGGCCAACTCTAGAAGAAGATTGCTCCACCTATGTCCGTAGGTGTCTTCAGTGCCAGATCCACGCCGACAAAATCCACGCTCCTGCCTCTTCTCTTCATCCTCTTTCGGCCCCCTGGCCCTTCTCCATGTGGGCATTTGATATTATCGGACCCCTCGGTGACCCGAATTCCGCAGTCAAGCAGAAATCCTTCATTTTGACGGCTACGGAGTACTTCACCAAGTGGGCGGAAGCTGAAGCTTATGCAGAGATCAAAGCCACCACAGTATGCCGCTTTATTTTTAAGAACATCGTCTCGCGGTTTGGGGTGCCAAGCGACATCGTCACCGACAACGGGCCTCAATTCGTCTCACAAGAACTCCAGGACCTCTGTAAGAAATTCAATATAGCTCTGCATCATTCGTCACCATACTACCCCCAAGGTAATGGCCAGGCTGAGGCCACGAATAAAACCCTTCTCAAAATTATTAAGAAAACATGCGAATCACATAAATTTGCTGATTGGGCTGACAAACTGATAGAAGCTCTATGGGCTTATCGCACCTCCGTCCGCACTCCCACAGGGCAGACTCCTTTTGCTCTCACTTATGGGATGGAAGCGGTACTCCCGTATGAGATTCTGATCCCTTCCCTCAGAGTGCAGCTAGATAAGGAACTTAATCTTGATGAACGTCAAGAGGCGTTGCTAGTCCAACTAGAACTCTTAGACGAGAAGAGGTTGAATGCGGCCAATCATGTTTCCGTTTATCAAAAGCATGTCTCGCGATATTTTCAAAAGAAGCTCATTGAAAGGAAATTTCAAGTGGGTAATATGGTTTTGAAACATAAATTCGTCAGATCAGCAGGTCACAGGTCTAAACTACAACCCAACTGGGAAGGGCCATTCGTAATCAAGGAGGCTTATCCGGGTAACGCGTATCGTCTAATCAACGCTGAGGGTGAAGAATTGCCAAACCCGTGGAATGGGCTATATTTAAAACGTTTCCATCCATAGAGTCAAAACCAGCAAACGGCTCGATGGCAGGGTATACCCCACCGGATTACGAAAGGAGGACCTAGGCCCAGCACCTCACACACTACACGATCGCCCGTGGTTCGGTATTCTCTCGTGCTATCCAACACCGCTTCTTCTTTGGCCATGCCCGGGGAAGGTGAAGATCCTTGTACTTCCTCTCTCTCGGTTGAAGATAGGGACAAGTGGTGAACAAGGGAGCGAGGACTGACCTAGACCCCCCATTAAAAGAGGTCTTAAATAGGGGCAGTCCGTTAAGACCTCACTCCTCAAAGAAAGAAAGGAAAGAAGGAAAGCGAGAAAAGAAAAAAAAGAAAGGGGCAAAATCAAAAGATAAGGCTGAAAGCACAAAGCTCGAAGCTCTCAAAATCCCCAAAAGAACACAACTAGGCATGGCAAGAGTGGCAGTACAGTCTCCCCGCGGGACGTTATGAGCCCGGTCGTATGCGTGCCTAGAGCGGGTGTAGGTTCGATAACGGACACAAAGCCCCAGCGCAACAGACCTGATTCTTTGAAAAGGGGAGTGTCTTGGGAAAGAACTCAAGTCCTAAAAAACCCCTACGCCTGTCGTCAGCTTCTCTACTCGATCTTTTTCATTTTTTTCAAGGAATGAATCCCACCCCGGGTATGGCCTCGGCAGAAACACCGTTGAGCAAAGTTGACTCCGACCACGGACGGTCCCCCCTCCCGCACGTGCTCGGCCTGGGAAGTCCATAGCAAGACGAGGAGGTCCCTGCTGTCAAAGCCCGAGCTGGTTTCAAAACCCCCCCAAAAAAAATCAGATATTTCGAAACTCAAAAAAAACCCAAATATTTCAAAACCCAAAAAAAAAATCAGATATTTCAAAACCAAAAAAAAATAAAATATTTAAAAACCCAAAAAAATCAAATATTTCAAAACCAAACAAAAAAAAATAATCAATCAAATATTTCAAAATCCAAAAAAAAAATCAATCAAATATCTCAAAACCCAAAAAAAAAAGAAAAAAAATCAAATATTCCAAAACTCACAAATCGTATATTTCCCTCTTGCATCCATAGCATTCATTTGCATTTTTCATTTTAATATTTGCCTATTTGATAAGGCTTATCCCCTTGACCAAAAATCAAGAAATGGTCGTCTCCTAACTTGCTATAGGCAAGGGGCTAAGCCTAAAATAGATTTAATCTGTTTTCCATGTTTGCATGAGTACAGGGGCAGGTTGGAAGGGCAGTTGGCTCGTGACCACGTGAATGTTCAATCCTCGTCTTGACCTATGCAATCACATCGCATCATAATCAAACCACAAAGCTCAAATTCAATAGAGAAACTCATCTGCTTTATTCACTTCATATATCAAGCTGTCTGAACACAAGTCTCATCCAACAATCATCATCAAGCAAAAAGGGGGGAAAATCACTCAATCCTCCGCTGGGCATCCCCGCGGGGACGTATCTTTCTCAGCTCACTAAGATAGGCCTGGCGTGTCGCCGAGATCTCTCCCACCTCGGCCGGTAGGGTGAGTACCCTGCTCACCTCCCACATAATCAGGGCACTCCTGACTGTCTGCTCGTCCTCCTCCGCGCCGATCCTCCTCGCCTGTAGTGTGGGAAGGTGGGGTAGTGCTGGTAGAACCGTCCGGGGTAGTCCGACCTGTAAGTACCATCGGTGTGGGCTGTACATCGCCAGTGCAGTGTCGCTCACAAGCCTCAAGTCCAAGCCGGCCCTCCTGCGAACTCTGACGGTGGTGTCATGAAGGAAGCTCGGGCGCATCACGAACCTGTCCAGGGGCAGCCGATTAATGTACAATCGCCACTCGTCCCTGGTCTTCATCTCAGCTGTCCTGCACTCGACCTGTGGAGAGAATCTGAATGCGCCACCTATGAAGAAGAGGGGGTGGCTCCCAAAGATCCTGCTCGCCGAAGTGACCTCCTCCCTATGAATGAATTTCATCCTAACTCCCAACCAGCACTCCAGTAGGATCATGGAACCAAAGAGAGGACCTCCCAAGGCTGCTGAAGTAAGACCCTCGTACAAGTAAGTAAGGATGGCCTGGGAGATGGAAAGTCCCTGCCACAGTCCGCTCATGGTACTAAGAAGGGGCGTCTCTAGGATGTGGTCGACTGAGGGAAACAAGAGGGCCCCGCATAAACAAATGGAGGCGGCTTTGGCTATAGCTTCGTCCCGCTCACTCCTGTTCTTACAATGTTCCACTACCCACTGGCTGAGGGGAAGGAGATGGATCTGACGCGGGCCTACGAAGGTACGAACCGCTCTACTGTCTGGGATGAATCCCTCTAGAATGAGTCTCGGGTCTATAGGGGCAACCGTATGGCATATCAAGTCTTCCTCCCCCACCTTGGACCTAGGGAATCCGAAATAGGTCTCCACCTCCTCCAGTAGGATAGTGGCCTCAAAGGATGGAAAGAAGAAAGTATGGGTCTGAGGGTGCCATATTTCAACTACAGCTGAGATGCTGTGCCAGTCAAGGGAAAGTTTTGGATAGTTTTGACCAAGCACTAGGAGAGGTTGCAGATGCCAGGATCGAAGGATGGCCGTCACTCCTAGGGGCAAAGCACGGACCATGGGAGCCAGCCACTTCAAGATGGAGTACCGCCTCGCGCCAGGAAGAAGCTAGAGGCCAAGAGAGAGGGAAAGGAGGAAATATAAGTGAAAGGAAATGAATTAACTAAATATAACATGATAGGCTTACCTCTCTCATGGGACTTGAGCTCAGATGTCGTGGGAGTGCGGTCAGCTGTTGGAGCACTTCCCGCTCTTTTCTGGCCGACTTGGGCCCTTCAAAAATTGCTCCCTCCATCGAACTCCCCTCTAGGGCCCTCTTCATGATGTTTTGGTGGTGAGAATCAAAGATTTCAAGCCTTGAAAGGAAGGGGATGTGTGAGCTACGAGTTTAGGCCCCTATATTACTTATAGGACTTGTTAGGAAGCCTGGGACTTTTAGGATTAGGCTTGGATAAGTCTAGGACGGGTTAAGATAGGGTGTTGATACGTTCAAAGCGTCTTACCCTCGGGCCGGGGACTCTCCAGGGAGCCCCCGTTCGAGCAGATAGGATGTCCACTTGGACGGTCTTACGATAGACCGTCCATCTTCATGTACGGTCTACTATCAACCGTTCATCTCTGACTTATACGGTCTAAAATCCACCGTTCAAACGTTACTACGGTTTTTATTGAACCGTTCCAACCCAATTGGAGCGGTCTGTGGAGAACCGCTCTTCTCTATGAACGGCTTTATAAGAACCGCCCATATGCTCTGCCCCCCAATCAACCTGCTACACTCGTGTCTCGCTCAATTTAGCGCACTCATCCCACTCAAGTCGGCGTGTGCGTCTCTCGTCTCACTCAAGTCGGCGTGTACGTCACTCATCCCACTCAAGTCGGCGTGTGCGTCTCTCGTCTCACTCAAGTCGGCGTGTGCGTCTCTCGTCTCACTCAAGTCGGCGTGTACGTCACTCATGCCACTCAAGTCGGCGTGTGCGTCTCTCGTCTCACTCAAGTCAGCGCGTACGTCTCTCGTCTCACTCAAGTCGGCGCGTACGTCTCTCGTCTCACTCAAGTCGGCACGTACGTCTCTCGTCTCACTCAAGTCGGCGCGTACGTCTCTCGTCTCACTCAAGTCGGCGCGTACGTCTCTCGTCTCACTCAAGTCAGCACATACGTCTCTCACCTCGCCCAGTCGGCATGTGCACCACTCGTCTCTCTCAAGCTAAGCACACCTCTCAAACTCGCCTGCGTGTCTCACTCATCCAGTCATGCATGCATACATTCATCCACAAAGCAAGAAAAAAAAATATATATGCACATCACTATCATATCACATCATGTACAAAAGGCGGGCCCAGTATAACAAAGTCAAGCCTCTCCCTCTCCCAGGCCCCCGTCGCTGTCTCCCTCACCCTCATGCCTCTTCGGGGGAGGCATCGCTGATGTCACCTCGTCACGCCGACGTCGCCGGTGCCGCTCGTCCTCCTCGTTCCTCCGCTGGCCGGAGGAACCCGTGAAGAAACTCCTCATGGAGCCGTGGGTGCCATGACTGCCGCTCGGAGTCCCGCTGCGCGATCGTCGGCTCATCTCTCTATAAACCCGCAACTCTCCGTTCAGCCCGGACATCTCGATCAGGGCCCGATCCCGCTCCGCTCGGACCCGCACCAGCTCCCCCGCATCTGCTCGTAGTCGCTCTAGCTCGGCCTGAAGGAGTGCGGCCTCCACTGTGTCTGCCGGTCGGCTCTGTGCGGCCTCCGCCCGTGCGCGAGCTACCTCCTCTCGAGCCGCTGCTCGGCTCCGCTCCAGCTCGACCCGAAGGCGGGTCAACTCAGATGTCTGCATTCATGCATCATTGTCAGTCAAGTCACGTAAGCATTTCATATCATAAGCATAATAAGCAAAAGGAAGTTTAGAATGGCGTACCCTCTCCGTAAGTGCCACCTCGGCCGCCTTGGCCCGCTCTACCATCCTGGCAAAGTCTGCATCCCGCTCGGCATGGGCCGCTGGAGAAGAAGAAGAAGGAGCGTCGGGTCCCTGTCTCTGAGTCCCCTTGGCACGCTGCATCCAAATACTCCAAGTCAGTCACATGCATACATAATCATATAGAACTGCACAATTTAAAGAGTCTAGGGTTTAGAACACTCACCAGTAGGGCCAGGGCCTGCCGGGCCTCGTCTCTCTCCCGAATGGTGAAGTGTAGGAGTCCCTGCAACTCCGCCACTCGTCCTGCGGGGTCGACCTGCATTTAGAAGTTCACGTGTCAGTGCATCATCATAAGCATAATAGACAGAGTTTAAGTTTAGAAGTCGCACCGGTCGGTGGGCGCCCCGGAACACCTGGTCCCGGTAGTGCCGTGCGTACGCGGTGTAGTACGCGCTGTCGCTCTCTGCCCGGGCGGTCACCACTCGCCCTCGCGCAGTCTAGTCGGCGACCTGCTCGGCGTTCCTCGCTATCCAATCAAACGCCTCGCGGAGTCCCCGGGTCGTCCTCGTCACCCGTTCCCCCGCCTTCTCAGGCACAGGGAACTCGACGGCTGGCTGATGGACCCCGATGGTCCTCAGCACCAACCTGAAGTACAGTGGCTCCACCACATTCATGCAGTGAAGCCACACGTCTCGGCCAGAAAAGGCTAGGGCCTCGACCACCCACGGCTGGCCATCCTGGCTCTCCTCCGTGTAAGGTGTCCACCGTACCTGCAAGAAATAGGAAGTTGCATCAGCATCATTATCATCATATAACAATTTGCATTTAATTAAGGAGTCCGAGTTTAGAAGCGTACCGAGGTGTACGGTAGAGTGTCCAGGTCATCCTGCAGCTCCCGGACCTGTCGTCTCAGGGCTGTCATCTCCCGAGGTGCTGTCCACCTCCGCGCGATCGGCAGGAGCCCGGGACGGGTCTCCTCGCCTCTACCGAGCCCACGAAGGCGCACATAGGCCCACACCTGCATCACAAGGTCGCATCAGCATCCAGCAAGCATGTAGGATTGCACAGCTAGGTCTAGGGTAGAAAGTCGTACCTGGAGTAAGGGGGAGAAGCCCCCAAGCATCGTCCGACGTGCCGTCGAACTGAGAGTGTCAAAGAGGAATGCCAGAACCGCCGCTCCCCACGCGTAGTCGCCTACGTGCTCCAGCTCCCCGAAGAACGGGAGAAAGCGGCAGCTCATCACATCCGCCCGTGTAGAAAAGAGAAGCCGTCCAAACATCAGCATCAGGAACCGTCGTAGAACTCTGTCCGCCTCAGGTCCCGGGCCTGCAGCAACTCTCGGCCGTGCCAGCCCGATCAGCCGCTCCAGGTGATCCTCCGGTCGCTCCCGACCGCAACACCCGCACGTTGTAGACCCAAGCTGTCCTGAAGAGCAGCCCGGGGAAGGAGGGTCGACTGCCTCTCGGGGCGCCGTAGCTCTAAGCCCAGCAATCCTCGCGCCATCCCCCGATAGTCAGGAAAGGTAGTCCCGCTAACCGGTGACCCGTGCACACGTAGGCCAGTAAGCCTGGCCACGTCCTCCAACGTGGGGACCATATGCCCCCACGGGAAAAGGAACGTGCGACTCACTGGATCCCAGCGGTCGTGCAGGGCGTAGAGCAGAGCTGCGTCAAAGCGACACACCTCGATGCTCAGGAAGGGGGCGAACCCCATGGCAGCCAGCCGCTCCCTCTGGAAATCCGGCAGTGCCAAGTACACTGCACGGACCTGCAGCCACGAGGTGCGGGTCCTGCGCTTCCCCTGCATTCATTTCATTCATTCCATCCATATTAGTAATTTAGTTCTGCATTTTAATTCATCTAAATAAAAATGTTCAAGGTTTCACTCTTAGCCTTAAGAACGGTTATTCCTGGGCCGTCCTCCGTTGAACGGTCCTATCCCCACCGTTCTAACTCCTCACGTTCCACTCTCTGAACGGACAACCATGCACCGTGCTTCATGTGGACGGCTCTCTATTTGCCGTCTGTCCTCTGTCTCACCAGGTTAGGACGGCCCTAAGAGAGCCATTTAGTTCTTCCATTGGTCAGGCTTTGAGCGGACCAATCTGGCCCGTTTACGATATTGGGAGGTGACTTAGTCACCGCCTGTGTTGTGGTTGCACGGTGCCCCTTGCACCGTGTCAGTTTGGGCGGTCCGATGGGGACCGTGTAGTTTTGTGTGGATGGTTTATGTTGAACCGCTCTACCGTCGTCGTCCCCGACGACGGTGAACGTCCCCGGCCGGCTGGGAAGGCCGCCGTGGCCCCCCCCCCTAACCGGCCCCTAAACCTCTAAAAACCCCCCTACACCCCTCTAAACTAGCATGCAATAACAAAATTGAATTAAAAAAATATAAAAGGAGGGGAGGGGAGGCCTACCTCGGGGTCGCGGGGCTTCTTGGCCGCCCTCGTCGGTGCTTGTTCTCCGGCGATCTCTTCCTCTCCGGCGGGGGCCTCTTCCTCGGCGGCGACGATGGCAAGCCCCTCCATCGTCACTCCGGGCGTCCCTCCCTCCTCGGACGGCGGCGGTGGTGGCGGTTGCGGCGGCGGCGGTGAACCCTCACGGTGGTCGGTGGCCTGGCCGCCTGGTGCTTCGTCCGGGTCATCGAGAAGACGGGGAGGGTTTGAGGGGAGGCTTGAAGCTTAGGAAAAGGGGGGAGTTTGAAGAAGAGAGAGTGAGGGAATGGGAGAATGTGGGTTTTTTGGCCCCCTTCGTCCCTTCCACCGTCGGTTACGGTGGAGGGAGACGAGGGGGTTTCAGTTTTTCGAGGATGCAGAGAAGAACGGTCTAGCTTTAGACCGTTTATCGTCTGAACGGTTATATTATAACCGTATGTCTCTATTGACCGTTAACTTTAAGTCGGTTGGAATTCTTGGTATAAGCGGTTCTCAATTAGCCGTTCTTCTTTAAACGGTATGATACTGACCGTCCATCCCTGGCAACCGGCCCCTTAAGAATTGTTCAAAGGTCAGGTACGCACGGTTAACATAGGGCCGTTGTGAATGTTGAACGGTTACTAGAATACCGTTTATCTAGGATAGGGTGTTTGAATCATGAATATTGATATTTTCTTTGGAAAATTATTTCTTAACCATCTTATGCAGCATCATTTCCTCCAATCTCGCCGTTTCACCCGCACAGGTAAGTCAGGTATGGCCTTCTATTCCTAATCCCTTATTGCATTAGTTATACGGTATCATATCACATTATTTCGAGAGCCGGCAGGTTATTTACGTATCCCAGGATCTGATGTTCCCCTTTAACAAAAACGATGATGATCCAGGCTCATGTACCTCACCCTCGGATAGGCCGTTGAGTTGGGATATCACGAGGAGGATGGTTCTATATGCACGCTGTGGTTGCGGACGGTATCTTGACTCTAATGTTCCCAGCTTAGCAATACTACTCTCGAATATTTTATATTTTAATCTTTCTTAGCATTTGTTTTTACGATTTCTTTTATTTTAGCCCAGCATGCATCATGCGCATCCTTTTGAGCTTTCATGCCCCATGGTTTGCTTAAGAAATGTCCCGTCAGTGATGGTCAGCTATGTGTTCAGATGCTCGAGTAAGAGGAACTAATTCCACTCTGAATTGGAAGGCTTTCTTTGGTCGATTCGTTTGGTTCGGTTGATCGAAAGGTCCCCGTCTGGAGCTTTTAGCATTTTCTTTTTTCTTTTGTGGCCCCCTCATTGGACCGCGGTGTAGATTCAATTAAAAATCCACTTAGGAATGAATAGAAATAATGAATAAATAAGCAATGTAAGGCACAAATAAGCACGAGGTGCTAAGATGGAGTTTGTGATCGCCAGAGACGCGAGGCCTCAAAGGATATAAACAATAACAATATGGGAGGGATCGCGAAAAATACCTTAAGCGCGGGTGATTGTGAGTGCTCCTTTCTCTTCCAATCGGCCGGCCGATGGAGAGAGTTCTTCAATTAATTACCCTTGCAAACAAAGACAAACACCAATAAAGATATGGATTAGAAACATGGTGAGTGTAGCATCAATTCATAAAAACAAATATGAGCATGAAAGTATGATGAAGAACACACCTTAAGGGTGGTTGCCCTTAAACCCCTATGCAAAGAGGGTGTGGGGAGATATGAATGAATGCATGAAGATAAGAATAAAAATAAGGGGAAAGAGTGCAAGAGTTGCACTTATGGGAGATCTCAATGATGGTTGAAAGGAAAATCAACATAATAATGATATATGCATGCATGAATTACGAAGATAAGAAATAAGATAAAGAGGAGATAAGATAAAAAATCTTGTTTGTGGTCCCTGGCTTGAATGCTCGGCGGGGAGAAACTTCAAAAGATGGGATGAGGACTTGATGTTGATGTGAAGAAGCCTCCTTAGCCAAGCACCCTTCGGTTCCTGTAAAAGAAAATAAACAGAAGAAGAGAAAAGAGGGACAGACAGAAGACAGAACAGAAGAAGAAGAAGGAAGGAGAAGAAAAAAAAGAAAAGACAGAAAAAAAACCGAAAGAAGAAAAACAGAGGAAGAAGACAGAATACGGAAAAAGGGAACCGAAGGAGAAGAAAAACAAGGGGATCGAACCCCTTATAGGATTGATCAAAGGGATAAGCATGGCAAGAGTCCATCCCGGGAAAGATAAGAACGGGCAATGGCAAAGCAAGGGAGGACTCTTGGGGAGGAAAGATGCGAACGGGGGAAACGAAGGTGAAACACGACCTGGGTCAGGGCGTCAATTCAAGAATTGACGACCTGCACAAAGGCGTTATTAAAAACACGACTTAGATTAGGGCGTTAATTCAAAATATTCAAAATAGGGCCATTTTTCAATTCTCAAAATTATTTTCCAATTTTTTTAAGTGAAGGTGCATCTCATCGCCCTGGTTCCAACGACTATTTTTGCGTATTTTTCTGACACTCGGAAGGCCACCAAATCACCTCTTAAAGGGGATTGAAAATAATATTAAAAAAATCAATTTGAAAAGTGACGACCGTGCATAGGTCGTGAATTCAATTTTTGATTATTTTATTCTATTCAAATTCAAAATAACGTCTTATGATAGGTCGTTAATTCTCAAAAATTCCGAAAAATTCCCAGAAAAATCCAGAAAAATAGGAATTTGAAAGAATGGACGCCCTCCACTATAGTCGTCAATTTTTTTAGAAACGCCCAATGCTAAGCCGTTATTTAAAAGACGCCCCACATCAAGTCGTTATTTCTGAAAATATATAAAAATAGAGAAAAATACCCAAAAAAATCTAGAAAAATCCAGAAAAATCCAGAAAAATAGGAAAAGAAAGGAAAAGGGGAGAAATCCAAGAAAAGTGAGAAAAATCATTCAAACAGAGTTAATTCGAGGGTTAAATTGAGGCATTACAAGGTAATAAGAGATGTACTCACAGTAACGTCAATTTTGGCGTGTCTACAGCTGCCCCGCCTTGGCGTCTGCTTTGCAAGGGAGCAGAGCAAACTGAAAAGTAGATGCCAATGTGTGATGAGACACGCAATCAACATCACTTGATGAGAATTGAAATCAGGAGCTCGAGATGAAGCAAATCCGGGAAATTCAATGAAATCAACGATGTTTGGATAAAAGAGGGAGTGTGCACGCGGGCACGAAGGAGATAAAAGAAGATGATCAACTTCCAGCGCGGTGGAAGTACCTCAGGTCACAAACCTGCAGGTTTCACCATTGGGGAGCGGTTGCCAGCCAATGTGGACGTGCTGCAGCCAAGGTGGATCAAAGGGAAAATGATTAAAATAAGATGATAGAAATCCAAACAAGGAGCTTTCGAGAAAATGGCCCAAAATAGTCACAAAACGAATGGAGGACACAATTCGGCATGGAATATCTCATATCTGGAAACATGATCAAATTTAACCCTCAAAATCAGCTTATCAGAGTGATTTTCCAAAGTCGATTCAAAATCCTACATGAATGCATGCTGGGTTTAAAGGGGAAAATTAAATCAAACGAAAATATAAGATAATCAAGGATAATATTGTTAAACTGTCCAGACTGAGTCAAGAAACCCATTCTGCGAGTTGATACTAAGCCGAAGCCCGTTTATCCACGCACCAACTCACAAAAGGGAACCATCGTCCCTAGTCTTGGACGACTCAACGGCCTATCCGTATGACTAAGACTCCTCTGGAATCATCATTGTTTTTGACGAAGGGGAACTCAAATCCCAGATTTACCAAAGCCACAAGGTCCTTGATATAATCTAGTAGCGTATGTAACATATAGTAGAATGCATACAGGGAGAGATGGTGATAGTAATGAGCATATGGGGAACTGAGAAATGAGGTGCAAGCACCGTGGGGCTTGGATGATGATGCCCAGTCGGTGGGACCAAAAGCTTCTTCCTGCGCTCAAAGATTCATCAGCCAAGATATAAAAGATAAGCAATGAATAAGGCATTTAAGCATAGTCATCAAAGCATGAATCAAAGCATCAATCAACCATTATGAGTTGAATCATGATATTACAAAGCATCATTATTTGTTATTTTGTCATGAGGATGACAATCTTGGCTAATCAAGATGTAGAGTTGAATGATCAGAGTGATATAATGCCCAGTGGCAGAATTGATCAAGAGAAATTAGCAGGAGTTGATTGAAAGATATGGAGATGAATAATCAGGATGATAATCAGGAGATATGATAATGAGAATGATATAGGGAGATGATAATCAAAAAAATGCCCAGGGTGACATGTCATGAGAATATCGGGAGAAATTAATAGATTGATAGTAATGAGTGGAGATAGGACTTATCCCGTGCTCTTGATCCTTGCAAAGTTGTTCCTACAAAACACCATCAGAAAACACAATGCATTTTTTTTTTGAAATATGCAAATTTTTATGAGTTTTGGAAAAGATATTCAAGTTTTTATGAATTTTTGGAAAATATTTCAAATTTTTATGGATTTTGCACAAGAAATATTCAATTTTTTGTTTGATTTTGCTCAGGAAATATTCAATTTTTTTTGTTTGATTTTGCAATATTCAATTTTTTTGGATTTTGGTTTAGACATAGCTAATGCAGCATCAAAGGGTGTTTAAACCACTGGCTAGGGGTCCTTGTTCCTTCCATTTTTACTAAAATTTCCCAAAGCCAGGCGTGCATTGAAGGGTGGCATCCTATAACTGACTGCCCTTGATTAACGGTGCCCCTACTAAGGTCATACCTGAGAAACATTCGGTCTTAGAGGGAGAAGAGAAGAATAATTGTGACTAGTTTTATGCAGGATGGGAGATGTCATGATTTGAATTCCTTCCAAGGTGTTTCCCCTCAAAGAGGTAGTCTATTGCGCTGGGGCTTTATGCCTTTGATTTTAGACCCTTGACATGCATACGACCAGGGTTTTCCCTGCGGGGACTTTGCCACTCTTGACATGCCATAATTCACACTTTTGCTTTTATCGAAATTTTGGCTTGATTTTCATAATAGCCCTTTTGGCGAGATGTATATCATGAAAACTCATATGAAAACTCATATTGATTTTGGGTCAAGACTGCCCCTATTTGAGATTCCTCTCGTATTGGGGATTACCTAGGTTGGTCATCTCATCCGTCAACCTCTTGCCCCTGCATTCGGCCGAGTAAAGAAGAGAAAAGACTTTCAGATATACTCATGGCATGGCCAAAGTAGTAACGGTGTTTTATCCAAAGGAGCCGGCTAAGGACGCCGTGAAGTGTGTGGAATGCCCAGCTAAGGGTTACTCTTAACAAGTGGGGAGAGAATGTTGAATTCCCAGCGTGGGGTTCTTATTAACCAAAGGTGCTGCAAAAGTAAGCCTAAAGACTCTTTTGAGAATGATTTAATTAAAACAAAGGCCTAAGATAAAGGTCTAAAACACCACTCTTAATCTTGTTAAGAAGCACTTCATTTTGAAAATCATGCGTGAACTAATGAGAAAATGATATCATAAAAATGCGTACTTACGCCAATATGTTACCTTGCAACCTTTGTAGAAGCAGCTATCAGAGGTGAGGTTGATCATCGTGGGATAGTCCTCTTTGGCAGTCAAAAGGATTGGAAGCAAAGGATTTGAAAGTGGCCTAACAAGAAGGAGTGGTGCCAAGACCAGACTCAGACGAATAAGGAGAAAAAGGAAGAGAGGCGAGGGCTAGAACTCCCTCACTAAGGTGTGGAGACCCTGATCACATGAAAGGTCTACAGAAGAAGCGGAGAATTAGAAGGAGGAGTGAGGACTAAAGTCTCGAAAGCAGTGAGAGAATGGGCAGATGTCCAAGGCAGTGGATGTGGAAGAAGTTGGGTCGGACCCAGAATCAGGAGGAATTAGAAGAAGAAATTGATAGATGGAAAGAGGCGGATCTGGAGGGTCCGGAAGTAAAGGATGAGAATCGTGATAGGAGGAATCATCCGGAGGCTCCGGAGGGATGACGAAAGAAGGGACGCGATGCCCTGGAAAAAAATAGGAAAAAAGATGATGGGTAAGGAAGAAGAAAATAAATGATGTGATATTCTGGAAGATCAGAAAGATGAATTGGAAGAAATATGGAGGGTCCGGAGGTTCCGGAGGAAGAAAATGGAAAGGGACGTCGTGCCCGAAGGAAAGGTATGAAGGATCCGGAGGTTCCGGAGGAATGAGAAGGGAAGGGACGCGATGCCCAAAGAAGATAGAATCCGGAGGTTCCGGAGGATTAAGATGGAAAGGGGCGCGATGCCCGAGGGGAAAGCCCGGAGGTTCCGGAAGAATAAGGTGGAAAGGGGCGCGATGCCCTGGGAGAAAGTCCGGAGGTTTCGGAAGAATAAGGTGGAAAGGGGCGCGATGCCCTGGGAGAAAGTCCGGAGGTTCCGGAAGAATAAGGTGGAAAGGGGCGCGATGCCTTGGGAGAAAGTGAGAGAAATCCGGAGGGTCCAGAAGAATAAGGTGGAAAGGGGCGCGATGCCCTGGGAGAAAGTCCAGAGGTTCCGTAAGAATAAGGTGGAAAGGGGCGCGATGCCCTGGGAGAAAGTGAGAGAAATCCGGAGGTTCCGGAAGAATAAGGTGGAAAGGGGCGCGATGCCCTGGGAGAAAGTCCGGAGGTTCCGGAAGAATAAGGTGGAAAGGGGCGCGATGCCCTGGGAGAAAGTGAGAGAAATCCAGAGGGTCCGGATACAAGAGCTGAAAAGGGACGCGATGCCCTGAGAAGAGAATGGGGAGGGGGCAACGCCCGAGCAATGTAAGGGGACCTATAGATCCCGAGGATGAAGATGAATAAGATGGGAAATTCGGAATATCCGGAGGTGCCGGAAGGCGGGGAAGATACGGGTTTGGAAACCCGGGAATCAGGAGGTGTATGCAAAATGATGGATACGATGAATGCAGTGAATGCGCGAATGCAACAAAATGAGTGAGATGCAAAGAAGATGGAGAATGTGAAGGGTGAGAGGACGAGATCCTCCTCCTAACCCCGGGAATGGTCCATGAAGAAAAAGTGATAGAAATGGATGCATAGAAGGTGGAACAAATAAGGGACGGCCCCTTAGCACTAAGATAACTGCCCCTCCACGGCAGTGAAAGTGTATAATCAAACGGCCCAATGGAAGAAGCTTCAATAATAAATGACAACCCCCTTGGAAGGCAAGGATCAACAATGTAAGGGAGTTGGAAAGTTGATACAGGAAGCATTGCCATGCCCATTGATTTGAACGGAATAGGAATTTGCCCCTTGTATGGAAGAATGGATTTAAGATTTGAAAACTGGAGCAAGGGGTGCCATGCCCGGCCCTTGGATGGCATCGACACTTGGCATTCTTCTCTGAGCAATGGCGGCGACTTGGCTTCTTCGACCATGCTTGGCACAACAACCCGGATTGGCATCCGGTAAATAAATTCTGGCATCTTGAACAGCACGGTAGTGGCCAAATTCTTCTTACCCGGCTTTTGCTCATCTTCGGCACAAGTACTTTCAGAAGGCCGCCCGTTCCGAGTAGTAAAGGGGGGTGAAGCGGAGGCGGAAGGTTCCATGGATGGTGGAGGTATAGTGGAAGGTGTTGGAGAAAGGGTGAGTGGAAGCGAAGGTTCAAACACGTCGAGCTTCCCCCTTTGCTCGGAAGCAGTAGGGGTTGGCTTGAGTGCAAAAAGGGGTGGACCTTGCTCAGGATTAGCCACGGGTAAGGGTGATAGGTTAAGTGGTGGAATAGGGGAAAGGCCTGGCAAAGCTGGTTTTGGCGTTTCAGGGATAATGGATGGCTTAGGTAGCGAACAAAGAGGAGGGGTAATAGAAGGCTCGGCAGAGACCGGCGTAGTGGAGGGTGATGGAGGTTCGGCGGAGGCCGGTGGAGTGGAGAGTAGTGGAGGTTTGGCGGAGGCCGATGGAATAGAGGTTAATGGTGTAAAAGGAAAGGGTTTGGTGCACTGAAAATGTCAGATGGGGTGAGAGGTGTCAGGTATAGGGGAAGGCGCATGATGCACCGGTGTGGGTGACTGGAGTATCGACCCATCGTCGTAACACCAAGTATTGGGGTGAGGAGGAGACTCATGGTGCGGCGGTATGGGTGATTGGAGTATCGACCCATCATTGTAACACCAAGAGATCTCATAAATGGGGGTTGGATCGGGGACTGTGACATAGTCCTGAGCATAGGGGTCTTCTGACAGTGGAGGAAGAGGATGGCGAAGGAAACTCGGAAGGGATGCCTGCGGAGCTTCATCGTCATATGCCGCGAATTCTTCAATCGCCGGTTCTTCATCATCAAATGCAAGTGGACACTGTAGTGGAGGCGTATATGTGGATGGAGGAATGTAATGATGTTGCGTATGTGGAGGTGGAAGGCCATATGAGTGAAGTGTGCGGATGAGTGGAGGGCGGACGGTGTCCACTTGATCGTCGAAATCTGCCGGCTGTTGCTTGCTTGGGCTGCCAATACCATAATCATCTCTCCTATCCTTCCATTCTTTCTCCATCTTAGTAATATTATCTAAAGCGGCATGGAGAGGATTGACCGGAGTAGGAGGAGCCATGACCCTTCTTAATTGTTCCTCCATCAAAGTGACTTTATCAAGAAGGGTTTGTTGGAGGGGTGTAACTTGAGCAACCAAGGGTTGGCAGGGCATTGAAGGAGGGGTGGCATAACAAGGCCGTGGAGGGGAGTTAACGGGATGACCCGCAGAAGAAACCGGATGAGCCGGATCACAAGGAATAAATGGGCCTCGGGGCCGTGATGGAGAAGGAATAGAAGGAGGCGGGTGTCGGACCACCCGGGGAGGATTGTGATTGGAAGAGGATGGGTAATGGGCTACCCGATTAGGAACATGAGTAGGAGAGGGAGGTGGGTGATGGGCCACCCGTGTAGGATTGGAAGGAGGATGAGAAGAATGCGATGAATGGGATGTACCCTCAACAGCGGCCTTAAGGGCTTGGATCTGTTGAGGGGTGAGATGATCTAATGCATGAATGATTTGGGAAACCTTCTCATCGTTGGGAGGAGACGGTCCAACTGGAATAGTGGCTCGCAATTGAGGTGAGGGACCACGGGATTGGACATTGCCCATGGGTCGGGCATGGCCATAAGAATGAGGATGCGGTCCCTTGAAAATATGGTGAGAATAATGTCGAACATGTTGAGATTGAAGAGAATAAGATGTGCACGGTTGTGCATCCTCATGAATCGAATTAAACATGTCGGTTTTCTTACCATGGTAAGCCATTATAGAATCAAAGTTCAAGCAAAATAATTTGCAAAGAAGCACACAAGTTGGAATGGTTACCTTGATTTCTTATGTTTGAACCTTGGTGAATTAATGATTTTTGACAATTATGATTCACACAAGGGAGGATCCTAGTTTCAATATGTTCACTTCAATGCCAACTAGGAACACTCTCTCACCACGTATAGGCCAACTAAACCCGAGACTTCAAAGGGTACAACCTGCCCGGCGTCCGTGAGGGAATCCACGGGTGCGGGGACTTATGGAGGCTTGGTTTAGGAATTTTCAATCCAAAGAGACGGAATGCTCAATGGAGGGTCCTTCCTTCACCAAGAGGGTGTGTGGAATCCTAATGTAGAGAGAGGAGGTCTCCCAAACCAATGCAAAGATGAATGAATGTAGCAGGGTAAACAAGCCAACCACAGCAATATAATCAATCAACAAGTATAGGCATGAATCAGCATGGAAACCCACACACGGGGAGGGTTCTGCAAACCCACAGTAAAAGGTGCCCTGGCAGGGGGCGCTACCAGCAAAGAGACGACAGGGTCACTGTCGTGAATAACTGTGAGGGGGCCCAAGGGCAGCGAAAAATGCGCCTTAGAGTGAGGCGCTATAAGTAAAAGGACGCCCCTGCCAGAAGGCATCAAATCCAGAAAAACGCCTTGACGAGAGGCGCTAAGCAATAAATAGACGCCCTGGATGAGGGCGTTAATTCAAAAGTGCCTCTGGCTGAGGCGTTAATTCGCCAGGAAAGCTCCACGTCCAAAAATATCAAGGTACTCACAGTCACAACATAATCATGGCAATCAATATGAATGATACAGCATGCTCATCAAAATTTTGAATAAATGGAATTTTCAAAAAAATCTAACAAGCTGACAGATCACTTGGGGAGAGTGCAAGGCACAATGGAGGGTGCCCGAGGGGCACGAAAAGGAGACGCACCGAGGGTGCAACAGGGGAGATGGCACACGTGGGTGCCTAAGGGGAAGGGGTAATCAAAGAAAAATGAAAAGGGGTCCCACCGTGATCGCCAATTTGTAGATTCAATTAAAAATCCACTTAGGAATGAATAGAAATAATGAATAAATAAGCAATGTAAGGCACAAATAAGCACGAGGTGCTAAGATGGAGTTTGTGATCGCCAGAGACGCGAGGCCTCAAAGGATATAAACAATAACAATATGGGAGGGATCGCGAAAAATACCTTAAGCGCGGGTGATTGTGAGTGCTCCTTTCTCTTCCAATCGGCCGACCGATGGAGAGAGTTCTTCAATTAATTACCCTTGCAAACAAAGACAAACACCAATAAAGATATGGATTAGAAACATGGTGAGTGTAGCATCAATTCATAAAAAAAAATATGAACATGAAAGTATGATGAAGAACACACCTTAAGGGTGGTTGCCCTTAAACCCCTATGCAAAGAGGGTGTGGGGAGATATGAATGAATGCATGAAGATAAGAATAAAAATAAGGGGAAAGAGTGCAAGAGTTGCACTTATGGGAGATCTCAATGATGGTTGAGAGGAAAATCAACATAATAATGATATATGCATGCATGAATTACGAAGATAAGAAATAAGATAAAGAGGAGATAAGATAAAAAATCTTGTTTGTGGTCCCTGACTTGAATGCTCGGCGGGGAGAAACTTCAAAAGATGGGATGAGGACTTGATGTTGATGTGAAGAAGCCTCCTTAGCCAAGCACCCTTCGGTTCCTGTAAAAGAAAATAAACAGAAGAAGAGAAAAGAGGGACAGACAGAAGACAGAACAAAAGAAGAAGAAGGAAGGAGAAGAAAAAAAAGAAAAGACAGAAAAAAACCGAAAGAAGAAAAACAGAGGAAGAAGACAGAATACGGAAAGAGGGAACCGAAGGAGAAGAAAAACAAGGGGATCGAACCCCTTATAGGATTGATCAAAGGGATAAGCATGGCAAGAGTCCATCCCGGGAAAGATAAGAACGGGCAATGGCAAATCAAGGGAGGACTCTTGGGGAGGAAAGATGCGAACAGGGGAAACGAAGGTGAAACACGAGCTGGGTCAGGGCGTCAATTCAAGAATTGACGACCTGCACAAAGGCGTTATTAAAAACACGACTTAGATTAGGGCGTTAATTCAAAATATTCAAAATAGGGCTGTTTTTCAATTCTCAAAATTATTTTTCAATTTTTTTAGGTGAAGGTGCATCTCATCGCCCTGGTTCCAACGACTATTTTTGCGTATTTTTCTGACACCCGGAAGGCCACCAAATCACCTCTCAAAGGGGGTTGAAAATAATATTAAAAAAATCAATTTGAAAAGTGACGACCGTGCATAGGTCGTGAATTCAATTTTTGATTATTTTATTCCATTCAAATTCAAAATAACGTCTTATGATAGGTCATTAATTCCCAAAAATTCTGAAAAATTCCCAGAAAAATCCAGAAAAATAGGAATTTGAAAGAATGGACGCCCTCCACTATAGTCGTCAATTTTTTTAGAAACGCCCAATGCTAAGCCGTTATTTAAAAGACGCCCCACATCAAGTCGTTATTTCTGAAAATACATAAAAATAGAGAAAAATACCTAGAAAAATCTAGAAAAATCCAGAAAAATCTAGAAAAATAGGGAAAAATAGGAAAAGAAAGGAAAAGGGGAGAAATCCAAGAAAAGTGAGAAAAATCATTCAAACAGAGTTAATTCGAGGGTCAAATTGGGGCATTACAAGGCAATATGAGATGTACTCACAGTAACGTCAATTTTTGCGTGTCTACACGCGGGATTGTGTCCCCCATGCGGTTGGTCTTGTCAGTTTGTTCCATTTAGTTTAATTCCTCCAGATTGGCGTCATTTTGATTTAGTCGTTCCTTACGTTTAGTTCAGGGTTTTCCGGAACATTCTCACCGCTTGTTGGTAAAAACGGGTGTCGTTTTACCTTAACGCCCGCTTTTTCGGTCCACTCCGCTGCATTTCCACTCCACCTCCATGTTCCATGTCACTTCCGCTTCACCTCCGCTCACTCCCCTGCAAAGACGGCGTTAAGGAGGGGCATCTGTTGACACCCGTTTTATGCCGATAAGTTGAGTCGTTTCTCTTACTCCCATTAGTTGATGTCTTGAGTTGTCCATCATTCATTGGGCCATTTTGTGGCACGTCTTGGGCTCGTTTTATGGGTAGTCCCCCTCCTTGGTAAGTCTGTGTCAATTCAGGGCTTAATGGACCTTGGCTTTGATCAATTGAACGTGTTTTACAAGAACCCAGTGTCCAAAAGCATTAACGGTCCTACATCAACCGTTCAGTCCTTGGGCGGTTGAACATAGACTGTTCATACATTTTGGTTAATTTCTGAGGATTTTCTGAATATTCACCGACAGGCTGTTGTGCGGTCTTTCTAGGCCCGTTCGAACATATGGACGGGCTTATTATAACCGCTTATATCTCAGAGTCATACGCTTGCCAATTTTCTTAGATAATTATCCAATTAGTTGAACTATCACCAACAAGGCTAAAACGGCTTGTCTCGGACTGCTCTATAGTGGAACGGCCTCATTAGAACCGTTCATCTTTGAGGTTCCAACGCCGGGCGTTTCGGTCAGTTCGAGCGATAATTGGGCTAATTTTCTGATTATTTGAATTTCCACCGACGGGGTGGACGGTCTGGACCGGACCGCCCATCAGGTTGAGCGGTCTATTGTAAGACCGTTCATCCTGTCGATTGGTGATTTTTAACAGATTTTTATCCCTTTTATGCATGGTTGTATCCCCAACTTCTATCGTCGATTTCTCCGTGGATAATTAACCTTTTTTGATGCCGTTCGACTGGATAAGAGATTATGATAATATCTACGGTTTATCTTTTATAATCTTGACCTGAAAATGCCTAAAAACCCTAATTTCGAGGCTGGCTTTCTAGGCTCTATAAATAGACCCTAATGGCCGGGCGTCGAAAAGGGGGGGGGGAAGATTTTTTTGTCGACGGCAAAGCCCTGCTGCATTCCCGAGCGACTTAGCACCAAGGAGGGAGGCTCTCTACATCCTTACGTGCTTCCGATTCAGGGAGTAGTCCATGGGTTGTGTCATAGTATCGTTTATAGATTTCTTCGTCGTTCGTTGCATGCACTGCTTTCTCCCCACGTCCTCCCTCGTTCTCATCACCATGCACACATCCACCCACGCTTTTGTCACCCTAGGGGTTTAAAACCCCCCAGGTATCCCCCCTTTCAGTAATTTATGCTTAATTCTTCTTGTGTGAACATGTACTACGTCATTTAGTTCTAATTTGGGTGTTTCTCTTGTGTCTTTACACTATCTTGCAGGTCGGCACTTCATCAGCACGAGGCCCATCCTCTCTGGCCGGCTGGAGAGGGTGGAGGGGAGCCCTTTTTGCAACTCCTGGCGTGGTGGCTTTGAGCGGTTCTTTTGAGCCCGTTCAAGGAGACGAGCGGCCTGCTCTGTACCGCCCTTGTTCCTTCTGCGGTCCATTTCAAGCCGCCCATCTTCTAGGAGTTCTTCTTCCCGCGTGTCCGGCAGCACTCTCAGACGGTCTATCGTAAGGCCGCGCGTCTCTTATGGCGGTTCTTACTCGACCGCGTGTCCTCGCAGTGCTGCATCAAGGCGAGTGTCTCCTCTTCCTTTCCAAAGTACGGCGTGCTCATCACGTGCTGCGCTTTGGTGGCGATGACGGTCATTCTCTGTTTTTCTCCTCCTCTCCTTGCTCTTTGTTAACTTAGTCACGATATCATTGTCTTATTCATAGCGTATTGCCCATTGAATGGGGAGAGGAAAAATATATATCTACAGTAACCATCCCCATCACTTATCAACTCTCTTTTCCTGCCGCAAATAACATAGCCAAGTATGAGGCTCTCCTTGCCAGTCTGAAGCACACCAACCTCATGGGCACACGATACCTAAACATCAAAGGAGATTCTCAATTGGTGCTACGTCAATGTAATACCCCGATTATTTATTAAGTTTTATTGAGCTTTTATTAATTAAAAATTTAATTAAAATGAATTAATGTTTGAATTTTGAAATATTAATATTTAATTCATTAGAAAATAGAACCTATAAAATTCGACTACCTTAGAAAAATCTGTAAAAATAGTAATTGGGTAAAATATCATTTTTATAGCAATTTTATCTTCTGGACTTGACCCAAATTAATTGCGTAACCTTGTCTAATTAGAGGATTAATCCAGAATTTGACTTCCACCTACCCTTTACCTAATCGTAACTTAAAACGTGAAATTCGACCTTATTACTCAACCAAATGATCTGAAATCAAGGGCAAATGGAAGGCCACGAGGTAAGGAACATTTACCCTCAATCAATTTGAGGTAAACCTAGCCCTAAAACGTGCTGCCGACATAGATTTGGTCGAGTCAAGGATTCCGGCGCCGTTTCTAAACACGAAACTTGTAGCGCCCAATACTCCCAACTCCGAAGGCTCCGGAAACCCCATGACCTATAGAAATGTAGCTCTTCGACTCTAGTTTCATTTGGTAGCTGGGTCAGCCGACGAGGAGTCCAGATCTGGGAGCATTCGTCGTTTTGGTGGAGGGTGTTGGTAGTTCGTCGTTCTTCATCTCCAGCCCTTTAATCCGTCGATTAAGGTAGGTACCCTTAACCAATTGAGACTTGTAAATATAGTATCTTGATCAGCTCGTCGAGATCTATCCAATGGGACTGAAAGCCCCAAATTTCATTAGGTATCCGTGGAGATATCGAGCTTTTTGTGAGCTGCTGTCAAGCTTGTTCTTCATTCTAGGGTTTCGAATTCTTTCTCCGATTTGAGGTAGGATCTAACAACCAAACTCTAATTAACTTACATGATGTAATCAGCATGTTGTTAGCTTTCATTTGACGAAGAAACCCCTAATTTGTATTGAGCATGTTGAGAGTATTTTGCATCGAAGTAAGAGCATGTCTAGAACATGATTCATATAGTGTTCCTTTAAGTCAGATCTTGATTTCGGGCTAATTTTGAGTCATGTAACCTGATCTTCATGTAGCATATCATACATGGTTGGATTCATAATCGAGTTAGCTTTCTTTTGACGCAAGAAGCCCCAAAATTCATTGCTTATGTTGAGAGAATTGCATGATTTAGTAGAAGTAGGTCAGGAACTAGGGTTTTCATGTATTTATCATGTATAAGTTGAGATTTAATTGATTTCTGTGAAAATTCATGTTTCTAAACTCATGTATCATGACCCTAGAATGTCTATTAGGATTCCTAGATCATGTGGTTTTGATTTCAACTCAATTGGACCTCATTTGGATGAGTTCATGTGTTTTCCGGAGGCAACTCACGTTGCTGTTCTTGCAGGGGTCGACCCCTGGGGTCGACCCATTTTCTGGGAAGCCCAGCAGGCCCGAGGGTCGACCCCAGGGGTCGACCCATCCACTCCCTGCAAGGGGGTCGACCCCAGGGGTCGACCCATGCGCAGGAATGAAGGGTCAGAATTTGCTGGGGTCGACCCCAGGGGTCGACCCATTCAGCTGCCAGACCCCATTTTTACAGGGGTCGACCCCAGGGGTCGACCCATGTACCAGAAGCCCGGTTTTCATCGTTTTACGACCCGTGGATCGATCCGGATCATTAGGGGATCGACCCATTGAACTTAGACCAATTGAAAACTATACTTTTGAAGAACCAGTGACCTGTTCTGGAAACCTTATGATTTCAATTTACATTGGTTCCTACTTGCAAATATAGTGTAAAAACATGCCGTTTACCATCTTCATTTCGACTCATACATTGGTTAAATAGAAACCCACATAATTAGTGGTTAATGGTGTAATTAAATCTCTGTTAATGCATTCTTTTTCCTTCCTGTACAAGCTTGTTCCTTTACCTTATCATCTTGAATCAGCTTTTGGCAATTGTCTTAATGCAAATGATAATGGATAATCTTTGACATATTAACTTGATAATTAGGATTAATATGTTGATTAGCTTGTTGGATAGCTGCTGTACTACAGTAGCGCAGCATGATTAACTCTTATTGTGACTTGGTTTTCAATCTTCTTGATGATTGTGCTTACCTTGAAATTCTGAAATGAATCTCCTTCCTACTTGAAATTGTTATTGCTACATGGTTCAAACCTTGGAATTCTGGCCATAAATTGTGGAAGTCTAGATTCGTGGGATCTTTGATCCAAAGAAATCAATGCCTGGCAAACAATTAAGGGCTCGGTCTAGTCCTGGGAGGAGCGCCCGAACACTACGTGTACCCCCGGGGAGGTGATTGACTAGGTGTGGCATTTGGCACCAGTACTATGACATGGGTTAAATCTAGGACTGGCCACTACTCTCTACTACTCTCTACTACTTTTCACTTTCCACTCTTCACTGTTCTATACTCTACTTGTTGTTACTTACTTGCTGTTACTTGGACGTGGAAATGAAACTACACACGTGCTTGACATGACTTGAATTATCTTGATATGGCCAACTCTTTATCGTTATCTCTTGTAGTAAATTCTTGTCTTTGTTATTCCTCTTAAGTATTACCATTCTGTTCCTTTATATTTCGTGACCTTGCGAGATCTTTCAATTTTGTTTCATTATATCATCATTACTCTTTTATTGCATTATCCTTTGTAGCATGATATTTTGAAAATGTAATTAAACTGCTAATCACTTATACCTATCTGTTATTTCCTACTGAGCGTTAGCTCATAGTTGTTGTTTCCCCCCTTTCCAGGCTTTTCAGGTGACGCGCTTACCGATGGGGAAGGGCAGGAGTGATGTTTTGAGTGTATCAGTTAGTTGTATTTAGAGTGTGTTGTGCTTCAGTTATGTTATTGTGGTTTAGAGCTTGTTATCCCAGTTGTATTGAGTTGATTTGAGGATTATGTACCAGTTATATTTTGTTTAATGGTCAATAAGTTATTTCCATTTCTTAGCATTTGTATATATTTAGATTAGTTCTCTCTCTTTCCAGCTCGTTTCTAACTGTACGTCCCGATATTCCGCGTCGGGGCGTGACAGTTTAGTTGGTATCAGAGCCCTAGGTTTCATATTCCTAGGTTCCCTAAGTTTAGGTTTTCTTGCATTGCATCCCAATAATCGGTATATCAAAAGGTGTTGTCCGAACGTTAGGCTACGCCTATCGGGAAGGTCGCATACTTGCGCGAGTGGTCTTCGGACCGATTAGCTCCGCCAGGTACCGAGTTTTTGGTCGTGTTTAGGTGCATTAGACCTCTAACCTTGTTAAAGTCTAGAACCTGACCTGGTGAGATTGGGTAGAAACTTGGGTTAAGTTCGTTCCTTAATCGTGTTATTATCTATTTTATTGGACCTAAGTAATCTATTTCTCGTGTAGATGGCAGCCGATCGTGCTGAATGGAGGAACCTGCAGCGCACGGTTCAAGGCCTGACTCAGGCGTTACATCAGGTAGCTCAAGCTGGAGCAGCGGGTCATGGCACCGGTGACTTATACCGGAACTTTCGAGGAATGAACCCGCCAAGATTTGCTGGTTCGACTAACCCCGACGAGGCCGAGCATTGGCTCAACGAAATGGGGAGAATTTTTGAAGTCATGCAATGCACCGACCAAGAGCGTGTCCTTCTTTCTACCTTCCAATTGGAGCGGGACGCGCGTACTTGGTGGGATTCCGTCAAGGCAACTCTAGGCGATCAACAAGTCACATGGGAAGAGTTCGAGGAATTCTTCAACGACAAATATTTTTCCGATCGTGTACAAGAGAAGAAGGCGGCGGAGTTCGCGGCTCTAAAGCAGCGAAGCTTATCGGTGGCCGAATATGAAGCACAGTTCTCTCGGCTTTCGCGCTATGCTACTCACCTTATCTCCACAGAAAAGATGAAAGCTAAGCGATTTCTCAACGGGTTGAAGCTTCACTACATCAATCAACTGGCGCCGATGGAGATCTCTACTTATTCTGAGATGGTGAGAAAGGCACAAGTTCTAGAAGATACCTTAGAAATGACGGAGAGGATCCGTGGGCAAGGCATGAAGAAGGAACAACCAACTCCTAGACCCGGATTTGGCACTAGCAAAAAGAGGCCCATGAGTGGGTCTAGTTCGTGGATCGGATCGGGAACGTGGAAAGGCAAGATGCCAAGAAATGAAGAGAAGAAACCGGCCCTATTGTTCCATTCAAGGGCAAGTGCAAGTATTGTGATCGTCCAGGTCACAAGATGGAGGAATGCTGGCGCAAGCTAGGTGCGTGTTTACGATGTGGGAGTAGGGAACACCGTATCCCTGACTGCCCTCTTCTATCGGAACAAGCTACACCGGCAAAACCTCAAGTTATCAAGAAGCCGCAAGGAAGGCTCCAAGCTTTACATGCGGATGAAACTGGGATTTCTGATGATGGCGGACTCGTCGAAGGTACCCTTACTATAATCGACAAGCCCGCATTTGTTCTCTTTGATACTGGTGCAACGCATTCTTTTATTTCTCAGAAATTTGCGAAGTCGTTATCTGTCGAACCTATTATGATGAATTCTCCATTGGTTATATCAACTCCTATTGGTTCTGGAGCGGCTATTCAATATTACTATCCTTCTAGTAAGGTTATTATTGATGAACGGAACTTTCCAGCCGACTTAGTTTGCATGGATATGAAGGATTATGATGTAATCCTTGGAGCAGATTGGTTGGCCAAGTATGAGGCCAGTGTTCACTGCAGTTCTAGCTCAGTGACTTTTACTAGACATTCTGGTTTATCTTTTACGGGGATCAAGCACCATAACCCCGTATCGCTCATCTCTTCTCTTCGAGCCGACAAGCTGATGAGGCGAGGTTGCGAGGCTTTTCTAGCCTTTGTCCATGCTACACCGGAACAGCGAGTTGAGATAAAGGACACTCCTATTGTCCGAGAATTCTCCGAAGTCTTTCCGGAGGAACTACCAGGACTTCCGCCTGAGCGGGAAGTTATCTTCTCCATTGATATTGTTCCTGGCGCGTCTCCTATTTCTAGAGCTCCTTACCGTATGTCCCCTGCGGAGCTAAGGGAATTAAAGCAACAGCTGATGGAATTGCTCGAGAAGGGCTTTATTCGTCCGAGTACTTCACCTTGGGGAGCTCCTGTATTATTCGTCAGGAAAAAGGATGGTTCGATGAGATTATGCATCGATTATCGGCAACTGAACCAGCTAACTATCAAGAATAAATACCCATTGCCGAGGATTGACGAATTATTCGACCAGATAGCGGGAGCACATTATTTCTCTAAGATCGATCTTCGATCTGGATATCATCAGCTGAGGATTAAGGAAGATGATATTTATAAAACGGCTTTCCGCAGCAGGTATGGTCATTTTGAGTTTGTCGTTATGCCTTTTGGTCTAACGAATGCACCAGCAGCTTTCATGCAGTTAATGAATAATGCATTCCGGCCTTATCTTGATCAATGGGTCGTGGTATTCATTGACGACATACTAATTTATTCCAAGACTGAAGAAGAGCATGCCGAACATTTGAGGATGGCATTGCAGATATTGAAAGATCATCAACTATATGCCAAATTCAGTAAATGTGATTTCTGGCTGCAAGAAGTGTCCTTCTTAGGACATATCATCACCAAAGAAGGTATTTCAGTTGATCCTTCGAAAGTGGAGGCAGTAAGGAACTGGGATCAGCCTACTACAGTGACCGAAGTGAGAAGCTTCCTAGGCCTGGCAGGCTATTATCGGAGATTTATTCAAGACTTCTCCAAGATTGCGGTACCTCTCACTCGATTGACCCGCAAAGACAACAAGTTTTAATGGTCAAGGAATGTCAGCAGAGCTTCCAAACATTGAAGGATTGCCTCACTACTGCACCCGTATTGGCTTTACCTTCTGGCGACGGTGGTTTCGTGGTCTATACCGATGCTTCTGGTATTGGCTTAGGCTGTGTACTCATGCAGCATGGTAAGGTGATTGCTTATTCTTCTAGGCAGCTGAAGAAGCACGAAGAGAACTACCCCGTTCATGACTTGGAACTTGCAGCAGTTGTATTCGCCTTAAAAATTTGGAGGCATTACTTGTATGGAGAAACATTCACAGTATTTTCAGATCATAAGAGTTTGAAGTATTTATTTTCTCAGAAAGAACTTAACATGAGGCAGAGAAGATGGTTGGAGTACTTGAAGGACTTCGACTTCTCGATTGAATATCATCCCGGTAAAGGCAATGTGGTGGCAGATGCATTAAGCCGGAAGCCTGTGGCTAAATTATCAAGTCTCATGTTACAAGAGTGGAGGCTATTAGAACAGTTAGCTAGCCTGGATCTAAATGTTGATAATGATCGGGTTATAATTGCACAGATTCGACTTAAGCCCGAATTATTGATGGAGATCAAATCCTTGCAAGATAATGATCCCGAGCTGGTTGAGATCAAGGGAAGTTTGAGCAGCAGACCCGACTTCATGGTGGCTGACGATGGAAGATTGTTATTCCAGGGTAGAACTTGTGTACCTGATGAAGCTGAGTTAAAGAATAAGATTCTGGAGGAAGCACATAGATCCAAATACACTATTCATCCTGGAGGCACTAAAATGTTCAAGGATTTGAAAAGGTCCTTTTGGTGGCCAAATATGAAAAGGGAAATTGCAGATTTCGTGAGTAGATGTCTGGTTTGTCAACAAGTTAAGGCTGAACATTTCAGACCGGCAGGAAAGTTGAAACCACTCGACATACCCCAATGGAAGTGGGAAAGCATTGGCATGGATTTCATTATGGGTCTACCTAAGACTCGTGGTGGATTTGATGCGATATGGGTGATCGTCGATCGCTTGACAAAATCGGCTCATTTCTTACCCATTAAGTCCAAGTGGACAGTTGATGTATTGGCTGCTTTATATTTGAAGGAAGTGGTAAGGCTCCATGGTATACCTGTCAGCATTGTGTCTGATAGAGACCCGAGATTTACTTCACATTTCTGGAAGGGACTGCAAGAGTCTCTTGGTACTCGTCTGAATTTCAGTACTGCTTTTCATCCACAGACAGATGGACAGACTGAAAGAACCAACCAGATAGTGGAAGATATGCTGCGAGCTTGCATGATTGATTTCGGAGGCAGTTGGAGTAATCACTTGGCATTGATTGAATTCGCCTACAACAACAGTTACCAATCCAGCATACAAATGGCTCCATTTGAAGCTTTGTATGGAAGAAGCTGTCGTTCCCCGTTGTGTTGGGACGAGGTGGGCGAGAAGCAATGGCTTGGACCGGATCTTGTTTCAGAATCATCACAGAACATCCGTGTTATCCGAGACCGGTTACAAGTGGCTCAGTCAAGACAGAAGAGTTATGCCGACACAAGGAGAAGAGCATTAGAATTTCAAGTTGGCGAGCATGTGTTTCTGAAAGTCTCTCCTTCGAGAGGGATTCGAAGATTTGGCATTCATGGCAAGCTGAGTCCGAGGTATATTGGTCCATTCGAGATCCTAGATAGAGTGGGAGAAGTTGCTTACAGACTGGCATTACCGCCTCAGTTATCTGGCGTACACAATGTTTTCCATGTGTCTATGTTACGGAAATATGTGTACGATCCCACTCACATCATTCAACATGTGGATTTTGAGTTAAAGGAAGATTTGACTTATGAAGAAAGACCTATCAAGATTCTAGACCGGAAACAGCAGCAACTCCGGAATCGGTCTATACTGATGGTCAAGATTCAGTGGAGTCGGCGTGGAACCGAAGAAGCTACTTGGGAATCGGAAGATACTATGCGGAAGCGGTATCCCGACCTATTCTAGGTGATCTATCTTTTCCCTACTTTCCGTATATAGTGCAGTGAATTTGGAGGACCAAATTCTTTAAGTAGGGGAGGGTGTAAAACCCCGATTATTTATTAAGTTTTATTGAGCTTTTATTAATTAAAAATTGAATTAAAATGAATTAATGTTTGAATTTCAAAATATTAATATTTAATTCATTAGAAAATAGAACCTATAAAATTCGACTACCTTAGAAAAATCTGTAAAAATAGTAATTGGGTAAAAGATCATTTTTATAGCAATTTTGTCTTCTGGACTTGACCCAAATTAATTGCGTAACCTTGTCTAATTAGAGGATTAATCCTGAATTTGACTTCCACCTACCCTTTACCTAATCGTAACTTAAAACGTGAAATTCGACCTTATTACTCAACCAAATGATCTGAAATCAAGGGCAAATGGAAGGCCACGAGGTAAGGAACATTTACCCTCAATCAATTTGAGGTAAACCTAGCCCTAAAACGTGCTGCCGACATAGATTTGGTCGAGTCAAGGATTCCGGCGCCGTTTCTAAACACGAAACTTGTAGCGCCCAATACTCCCAACTCCGAAGGCTCCAGAAGCCCCATGACCTATAGAAATGTAGCTCTTCGACTCTAGTTTCATTTGGTAGCTGGGTCAGCCGACGAGGAGTCCAGATCTGGGAGCATTCGTCGTTTTGGTGGAGGGTGTTGGTAGTTCGTCGTTCTTCATCTCCAGCCCTTTAATCCATCGATTAAGGTAGGTACCCTTAACCAATTGAGACTTGTAAATATAGTATCTTGATCAGCTCGTCGAGATCTATCCAATGGGACTGAAAGCCCCAAATTTTATTAGGTATCCGTGGAGATATCAAGCTTTTTGTGAGCTGCTGTCAAGCTTGTTCTTCATTCTAGGGTTTCGAATTCTTTCTCCGATTTGAGGTAGGATCTAACAACCAAACTCTAATTAACTTACATGATGTAATCAGCATGTTGTTAGCTTTCATTTGACGAAGAAACCCCTAATTTGTATTGAGCATGTTGAGAGTATTTTGCATCGAAGTAAGAGCATGTCTAGAACATGATTCATATAGTGTTCCTTTAAGTCAGATCTTAATTTCGGGCTAATTTTGAGTCATGTAACCTGATCTTTATGTAGCATATCATACATGGTTGGATTCATAATCGAGTTAGCTTTCTTTTGACGCAAGAAGCCCCAAAATTCATTGCTTATGTTGAGAGAATTGCATGATTTAGTAGAAGTAGGTCAGGAACTAGGGTTTTCATGTATTTATCATGTATAAGTTGAGATTTAATTGATTTCTATAAAAATTCATGTTTCTAAACTCATGTATCATGACCCTAGAATGTCTATTAGGATTCCTAGATCATGTGGTTTTGATTTCAACTCAATTGGACCTCATTTGGATGAGTTCATGTGTTTTCCGGAGGCAACTCACGTTGCTGTTCTTGCAGGGGTCGCCCCCGGGGGTCGACCCATTTTCCGGGCAGCCCAGCAGGCCCGAGGGTCGACCCCAGGGGTCGACCCATCCACTCCCTGCAAGGGGGTCGACCCCAGGGGTCGACCCATGCGCAGGAATGAAGGGGTCGACCCCAGGGGTCGACCCATCCTTCAGAATTTGCTGGGGTCGACCCCAGGGGTCGACCCATTCAGCTGCCAGACCCCATTTTTACAGGGGTCGACCCCAGGGGTCGACCCATGTACCAGAAGCCCGGTTTTCATCGTTTTACGACCCGTGGATCGATCCGGATCATTAGGGGATCGACCCATTGAACTTAGACCAATTGAAAACTATACTTTTGAAGAACCAGTGACCTGTTCTGGAAACCTTATGATTTCAATTTACATTGGTTCCTACTTGCAAATATAGTGTAAAAACATGCCGTTTACCATCTTCATTTCGACTCATACATTGGTTAAATAGAAACCCACATAATTAGTGGTTAATGGTGTAATTAAATCTCTGTTAATGCATTCTTTTTCCTTCCTGTACAAGCTTGTTCCTTTACCTTATCATCTTGAATCAGTTTTGGCAATTGTCTTAATGCAAATGATAATGGATAATCTTTGACATATTAACTTGATAATTAGGATTAATATGTTGATTAGCTTGTTGGATAGCTGCTGTACTACAGTAGCGCAGCATGATTAACTCTTATTGTGACTTGGTTTTCAATCTTCTTGATGATTGTGCTTACCTTGAAATTCTGAAATGAATCTCCTTCCTACTTGAAATTGTTATTGCTACATGGTTCAAACCTTGGAATTCTGGCCATAAATTGTGGAAGTCTAGATTCGTGGGATCTTTGATCCAAAGAAATCAATGCCTGGCAAACAATTAAGGGCTCGGTCTAGTCCTGGGAGGAGCGCCCGAACACTACGTGTACCCCCGGGGAGGTGATTGACTAGGTGTGGCATTTGGCACCAGTACTATGACATGGGTTAAATCTAGGACTGGCCACTACTCTCTACTACTCTCTACTACTTTTCACTTTCCACTATTCACTGTTCTATACTCTACTTGTTGTTACTTACTTGCTGTTACTTGGACGTTGAAATGAAACTACACACGTGCTTGACATGACTTGAATTATCTTGATATGGCCAACTCTTTATCGTTATCTCTTGTAGTAAATTCTTGTCTTTGTTATTCCTCTTAAGTATTACCATTCTGTTCCTTTATATTTCGTGACCTTGCGAGATCTTTCAATTTTGTTTCATTATACCATCATTACTCTTTTATTGCATTATCATTTGTAGCATGATATTTTGAAAATGTAATTAAACTGCTAATCACTTATACCTATCTGTTATTTCCTACTGAGCGTTAGCTCATAGTTGTTGTTTCCCCCCTTTCCAGGCTTTTCATGTGACGCGCTTACCGATGGGGAAGGGCAGGAGTGATGTTTTGAGTGTATCAGTTAGTTGTGTTTAGAGTGTGTTGTGCTTTAGTTTTGTTATTGTGGTTTAGACTTGTTATCCCAATTGTATTGAGTTGATTTGAGGATTATGTACCAGTTATGTTTTGTTTAATGGTCAATAAGTTATTTCCATTTCTTAGCATTTGTATATATTTAGATTAGTTCTCTCTCTTTCCAGCTCGTTTCTAACTGTACGTCCCGATATTCCGCATCGGGGCGTGACAGTCAAGTCCTGTCAACTTACCGCACCCGTGACCCTAAACTCAAACCTTATCAGGATTTGGTCACGCTCTTGGCTAGGCAGTTCCGCAAGCTTGTCTATATCAATACTACTTGCTCCCAGAACATTCTTGCTGATGCATTGGCATCACTTGCTTCTTCCCTTTCCTTCCCCCTCAGTCGTGCCACTGAGACAATTGTCATCCAGCGGATGGATGCTCCTTCCCTTCAGGATCCCTGGTTTGACAACCTTAGGAAATCTGTAGAAAGGAAAGCAGAGAGAGAAGATTTGAAAGAAGTTTCATTAACTGAGCTACAAGAGATCATAGAAGAAGAGGAATTGCCGTGGTATCATGAGATAGAGAAGTACTACAGGGATGGTTTCTTTCCCGAGACGGCGAATGCCGAGCAACGCAAGGCCATTAGAAGAGTCACCGTCAGATACACGATTGTCGCAGGAGAATTGTACAGGCGGGCTCTCAATGGACATCTAATGAGGTGTCTGGATGACGACGAGGCTTGGAAGGTAGTAGAAGCTGCTCACTCTAGTGAATGTGGAGTTGCCGTTAATGGACAGGCGTTGGCGAAAAAGATTCTTAGGCAGGGCTATTACTGGCCAACCCTAGAAGAAGACTGTTCCACCTATGTCCGTAGGTGTCTTCAATGCCAACTTCATGCCAACAAAATCCTTACTCCTGCTTCTTCTCTCCATCCTCTTTATGCTTCTTGGCCATTCTCAATGTGGGCCTTTGATATCGTTGGACCGCTTGGTGACCCTAATGCTCAGGTTAAACAGAAATCCTTTATTCTGACGGCTACAGAGTACTTCACCAAGTGGGCGGAAGCTGAAGCTTATGCAGAAATCAAAGCCACCACAGTATGCCGCTTCATTCTCAAGAACATCATCTCGCGGTTTGGAGTGCCAAGTGACATCGTCATTGACAACGGGCCTCAATTTGTTTCTCAAGAACTTCGGGACCTCTGTAAGAAGTTTAATATTACATTGCATCATTCATCACCATACTACCGTCAAGGTAATGGCCAAGCTGAGGCCACGAACAAAACCCTTCTAAAAATTATTAAGAAAACATACGAGTCGCATAAATTTGCTGATTGGACTGATAAATTGATAGAACCTCTATGGGCTTATCGCACCTCCGTCCGTACTCCTACGGGGCAAACTCCTTTTGCTCTCACCTATGGGATGGAGTCGGTACTCCCATACGAGATCTTGATCCCTTCCCTAAGAGTGCAGCAAGATAAAGAACTTAATCTCGACGAGCGTCGAGAGGCGTAGTTAGTCCAACTGGAACTCTTAGACGAGAAGAGGGTTAATGCGGCCAATCATGTCTTGGTTTATCAAAAATGTGTCTCGCGGTATTTTCAAAAGAAGGTTATTGAGAGAAAATTCCAAGTGGGTAACATGGTTTTGAAACGTAAATTTATCAGATCAACAGGTCCTAGGTCTAAGCTGCAACCCAACTGGGAAGGGCCATTTGTAGTTAAGGAAGTCTATCCCGGTAACGCGTACCGTTTAGTTAACGCGGAGGGTGAGGAATTGCCGAATCCATGGAATGGGTTATATTTAAACCATTTTTATCCATAGAGTCAAGCCAGCAACGGCCCGGCGGCGGGGTATGCCTCTACTTGATCACAAAGGGAGACCCCCGGTTCAACATTCACACACTACACGACCCTCGTGGTTCGGTTCTCTTCTTTTGCGCAACACCGTTTCTTCCTTGGCCATGCTTAGGGGAAAGTGAAAATCATTATTTTTCTCTCCTCTCTCGACTGAAGATAGGGGCAAGGGGTGAATAAGGGGGCGAGAACTGATCTAGACCCCCCTGATAAAAGAGGTCTCAAATAGGGGCAATCCGTTATGACTTTATTCCGCAAGTTACAAGAGCAAAAAGAAAAAGAAAAGAAATAGAGAAAAGGGGCAGATATCGAAGACGAAGCTAAAAGCTCATCCAAAAGCTCTAAGCACGAAAGTCTAAAATACCCCCAAAAAATGAAACTAGGCATGGCAAGAGTGGCAGTACAGTTTCCCCGCGGGACGTTATGAGCCAGGTCGTATGCGTGCCTAGAGCGGATGTAGGTTCGATGACGGACACAAAGCCCCGACGCAACAGACCAAATTCTTTGAAAAAGGGTGTCATGTGAAGAACTCAAGCCCTAAAAACCTCTATACCTATTGCAAGCTTCTTTATTAAATTCTCTTTTTTTTTCAAGGAATGGATCCTACCCCAGTATGGCCTCGGTAGAGGCACCGTTAAGCAGAATTGGAACCCGGCCGTGGGTGGTCATTTAGAATGCACATTGAGCCCAAGAGACCGCTAAGGAAATATGAGGTTCCCCGTCGCCAGGCTTGAGCTGGTTTCAAAATCTTAAAAAAAAATTAAATATTTCAAAAACCATAAAAAATGAATATTTCAAAATACAAAAAAAATCAAATATTTCAAATTAAAAAAAAATCGAATATTTCAAAGTCCCAAAAAAATCAAATATTTCAAAATACCAAAAAAATCAAATATTTCAAAATCTAAAAAAATCAAATATTTCAAAATCCAAAAAAAACTGAATATTTTCAAAATCACAAAAAAAGTTTTCGTCATTCGCATTTCATGGCATCCATTGCATTCATTTTTATTTTGTTATTTGCCTATTTAATAAGGCTTACCCCCTTGACCAAAAATCAAGAACTGGTCATTTCCTAACTTGCTACAGGCAAGGGGTTAAGCCTAAAACAGATTTAATCTGTTTTCTTTATTTTTGTATGTGTGCAGGGGCAAGTTGAAGTTCAAGGTTCAGTCAGTAAACACCCCTTTGGCAACCGCCCTATCCTATTCAATGGCCATGATCTGGCCAGCCCATCGTTCATACAGTTCCCCTCAGACCGTTCCAATCTCAAGCTTCTTTAAAGATCCACGGTCCTCATGAGACCATTCAAGGATGTGAACGGTTGACCGTTTAATTAAGTTCACGGCCTACCGATAAGCCGTTCAATTGCTTGTTCTCAACTCTGCTGTTTAGAGCCGTTCTATTATCTAAGCGGTCAGTTTCTAACCGCCTGCCCCATTGAGCGGTCTGTGTGTGACCGTGTGAATCTTGAGATCATGTCCAAACCCACTCTATCACACACAAGAAGAAAGACAACTCAAACCAATCAAGCTAACAATTTTATTCATTCATATATCAAACCTTTCTAAGCATAAGTCTCTACATAAACATCATAAAAGAAAAGAAATATCACTCAGTCCTCCGTTGGGCATCCCCGCGGGGACATATCTCTCTCAGCTCTCTAAAATAAGCCTGGCGTGTCGTTGGAATCTCTACAACCTCCGCTGGAAGGGTAAGCACCCTGCTCACTTCCCACATGATCAGGGCACTCCTGACCACCTGCTCGTCCTCCTCTGTACCGATCCTCCTTGCCTATAGTGCGGGAATGTGGGGTAGTGTTGGAATAACAGTCCTGGGAAGTCCAACCTGTAGGTAGCACCAGTGCGGGCTGTACATCGCCAGTGCAGTGTCGCTCACGAGCCTCAGATCCAAGCCTGGCCTCCTAGGTACCCTGACGGTGGTGTCGTGGAGGAAGTCGGGGCGCATCACGAACCAATCCAAGGGCAGTCTGTTGATGTGCAGTCGCCACTCGTCTCTTGTCTTCTTTTCTGTTGTCCAACACTCTACCTGTGGAGAAAACCCGAAGGCACCACCTATGAAGAAGAGGGGGTAGCCCCCGAAGATCCGACTGGCTGAAGTGACATCCTCCTTATAAGTGAATTTCATCCTGACACCCATCCAGCACTCTAAACGCATCATGGAACCAAAGAGAGGACCTCCTAGAGCTGTTGAGGTAAGGCCCTCGTGTAAATAGGCAAGGACGGCCTGGGAGATGGAAAGACCCTGCCACAGGCCACTGATGGTACTAAGGATGGGAGTTTCTAGCACATGGTCCACAGAGGGGAACAAGATGGCCCTGCACATGCAAATAGACTTGGCCTTCGCTATGGCCTCATCCCACCCACACATGTTCCTACAATGTTCAACTACCCACTGGCTAAGAGGAAGAAGGTGGATCTGACGTGGGCCTACGAAGGTATGGATGTCCCTGCTATCTAGTATAAACCCTCCCGAGATAAGCCTAGGGTCTATAGGGGCAACAGTGTAACACACCAAGTCCTCCTCACCCACCTTAGACTTAGGAAAAGAAAAATAGGTCTCTACCTCCTCTAGTAGGATAGTGGCCTCAAATAATGGGAAAATGAATGTATGGGTCTGAGGGTGCCAGATCTCTACTAAGGTCGAGATGTTGTGCCAGTCAAGAGAGAGCTTTGGGTAATTTTGGCCTAGTACCAAGAGTGGGTGTAGGTGCCAGATGTTCAGGATGGATATCACTCCTAGGGGCAACGCACGGACCATAGGAGCCATCCACTTTAAAGTGGAATAGCGTCTGGAGCCAGGGAGGAGCTGAGATGGAAAAGGAAAAAGAGAAAAGGAGAGAGAGAGGAAGAACGTGTAAGTGAATGAAAGATTTGACTTAAATGAAATCATGCTAACATACCTCCCTCAAAGGGCTCGAGCTGAGATGATGAGGGATCGTGGTCAGCCGTTGGAGCACCTCACGCTCCTTCCTGGCTAGCTTTGGCCCTTCATAAGCTGCCCCCTCCATGGAACTCCCCTCAAAGGATATTTTCATGATGATTTGATGGAGAATAACAACGGTTTGAGGCCTAGAAGGAAGGGTGTGGTGTGAGTTGTGAATTTAGGATCCCCTATCTTCTTATAGAGGTTGCATAGAAGCCTAAACCCATTAGGACTGAGCTAGGATACATCTAGATGGGATTAGGCTAGTATTTGAGTGGGTTTAGAACACTATCTGCCAGTTTGGGACTCTCCAAGAGAGTCCCGATCGGACTCTCAGTATATGGGGTTGGACGGTCTATCGATAGACAGCCCTCTCCTTCGCGCGGTCGATAATGGACCGTTCAACTTATTCTAGATAATTCAGGTTCTTGGATTAGAACGGTTGAAACCTAACCGCTCCTCTACTTGAACGGTCGGTCTAGGACTGCCTATCTATCTGTGCTGGGCGAAGGCAGCTAGCATTAGAATGATCCCCCATGAGCCGTGTATCCTTATAAGCGGCCAATTTGTGACTGCTTGTCCCCCGCTACACTACCTTCTACTCTCTTGTCTCTCTCTCACTCAGTTTGGCGTCTCTCTCACTCTGAGTCGGCATCTCTCTCTCACTCAGTTTGGTGTCTCTCTCACTCTGAGTTGGCGTCCCTTTGTCACTTTAAGTTGACGTGTCTCACTCTGTCATGTCTCTCACCTCCTCACTCACTCACTCGTGCCGTCTCTCTCTCGCACGTGTCCGTTTCACTCGTGTCGTAGTCATAGTTAGTAATCGTAGTTAGTCAGTGTCAAACATTTGCATTCATTCATACATTCATAAATCCACAAAATCAAAACAAAAACAAAAACAAAAAAGGCATATCATATCATATCATATCATGTACAAAAGTCGAGTCCCAAGTACAAGTCAGGCCTGTCCCTCTCCCTGACCCCCGTCACTGTCTCCACCTCCCTCGTGCCTCTTTGGTGGAGGTATCGCTGAGGTCACCTCATCGCGACGTCGCCGGCACCGCTCGTCCTCCTCGTTCCTCCGGTGACCGAAAGAACTCGTAAAGTAACTCCTCACCGAGCCGTGGGTGCCGTGGGTGCTGCCACTCGGAGTCCCGCTGCGCGCTAATCATCGGCTCATCTCCTTATATGCCCGCAACTCTCCCATCAGCTCTGACGCCTCCACCCGGTAACGCTCCGCCTCCACGACTCTGGCTCGGAGACGCTCTAACTCTGCATGAAGGAGCGCCGTCTCGACCGTATCTGCCGGTCGGCTCCGTGTCATCTCCTCCCGGAGATAAGAAACCTCAGCTCGGTAAAGGTCCGCATCTGCCGCCCGCGCTCTAAGAAGTTCCGTCTCCACTGTCCCGGCACGGGAGCCCTCCATATCTGCATAGAGGCATGAATCCTCTACTACATCTGTACGTAAAGCCGTGATCTCTGCACGGGACCTCTCTGCCTCCTCTCAAGCTGCTGCCCGGCTCTGCTCCAACTCTGCCCTCAGGCGGGTCAGCTCGGTCGTCTGCATACATGGTTCATGGTCAGTCCATGGCATTTCATACATTTCATAATCATAAGCATAATTAACATGGAAAGTGTAGTGAGTGCGTACCCTCTCGGTAAGTGCCACCTCGGCCGCCTTGGCCCGCGCTATCATCCGTGTGAAGTCGGCATCCCGCTCGGCTCGGTCTGCGGGAATCTACGAAGAAGAAGAAGGAGCATCGGCCCCCTACCGCTGGGCCCCCTCGATACGCTGCATCCAAAACTCCAGGTCAGTCACATGCATAATCATAATTAAGTGCATAATTTAAAGAGTTTAGGGTTTAGAAAACTCGCCAGTAGGACCAGGGCCTGCCGAGCCTCGTCTCGCTCCCTGATCGTAGAGTGTAGGAGCCCCTGCAGCTCCGTAAGCCATCCCTCGGGGTCGATCTCCATTTAGAAGTCCAAATGTCAGTGTGTCATCATATAAAAATCATAAGCATAATAGACAGAGTTTAAGTTTAGAGGTTGTACCGGTCGGTGGGCACCCCGGAACACCTGGTCCCTGTAGTGTCTGGCATATGCGGTATAGTACGCCGAGTCGCTGTCTGCTCGGGCGGTCACCACCCACCCGAGTGCTATCCAGTCTGCTATCTGTGCGGCATTCCGCGCCATCCAGTCAAAGGCCGCTGCTAGGCCTCGTGTCATCCGGGTAACGTGCTCCCCTGACTTTTCTACCGCCGGGAACTCCACAACTGGCTAAGGGACGCCAATCATCCTCATCACCAGTCGAAAGTACAGTGGCTCCACCACATTCATGCAGTGAAGCCACACGTCCCGTCCCGAGAAGGTGAGGGCCCCTGCCACCCAGGGCTGACCCTCCTGTCGCTCTTCTGCATATGGTGTCCACCGTACCTACAAAAATAGAAAGTTGCATCAGCATCATCACATAGAATTGCATTTAATTAAAGAGTCTAAGTTCAGAATCGTATCGAGATGTACGGTAGAGCGTCTATGTCGTCCTGCAGCTCCCGGACCTATCTTCTAAGGGTTACAGTCTCTCGAGGTGCGGTCCACCTCCGGGCGATTGGCAGGAGCTCAGGGTGAGTCTCCTCGCGTCTGCCTAGCCCACGTAAGCGCACGTAGGCCCACACCTGTATCAAATCACGTCAGCATATATGAAGCATGAAGCAATTGCATAATCGAGTCTAGGACCGAGTTGTACCTGGAGAAGAGGAGAGAAGCCCCCGAGCATGGTCTGCCTGCCCGTCGAACTCAAGGTGTCGAACAAGAAAGCCAGGACCGCTACTCCCCATGCATAGTCGCCGACGTGGTCGAGGTCCTAGAGTAGTGGAAGGAAGCGGCAGTGGATCACGTCCGCACGCGTTGAGAAGAGGAGTCGCCCAAAGAACAGCATCAAGAATCTCCTCAACACTCTGTCTGCCTCAGCTCCTGGCTCTGTCGCCACTCTCGATGTCGCCAAGTCCACCAGCCTTTGGAGGTGCTGCTCCGGCTGCTCCCCCATCGCTATGCCAGCTCGTCGTAGTCGAGGCTATCTTGAAGGTTCACCTGGGGCAGGAGAGTAGACTGCCGCTCAGGACGTCGCAGCGCCAAGCCCAACAGCTCTTGAGCCACCTCATGGTAGTCGGGATACGTGCTCCCGCTGATCGGCCTCCTATGCACTCGCTGGCCAGTGAGTCTGGCCATGTCCTCCAACGTGGGGACCATATGCCCCCACGGGAAGAGGAACGTGTGACTCATTGGATCCCTACGGTCGTGCAGAGTGTAAAGGAGTGCAGTATCGAACCGACACACCTCGATGCTCAGGAATGGGGAGAACCGCATGGAAGCTAGCCGCTCTCGCTGAAAGTCTGGTAGTGCCAGATACACTGCACGGACCTGCAACCATGAGATGCGGGTCCTACATTTTCCCTGCATTCATTCATATAGTTGCATGCATTTAATAATAGTTTTAAGCATTTTATGTCAATAAACAAAGGAAAACAATAAAAATTGCACTTGGATTGGATGAGCGGTTCTCCATGAACCACTCTACTCTTTGGGTGGTCCGATATAGGCTGCATATGTTCTGAATCTCTAATGTTTCGAACGGCCCATTCAAACCCGTTCTTTTGTTATGCGATGGACTTCCCACCGTTCATCTCCATCTTCAATCCTATTATTTTCTGGTTTTGAATGGCCACCCTTGGGCCGCGTGTGATATGGGCGGCTCTATTTGAGCCTAATGTCCTTGGTTGTGTGGTTCCTTGAGGACCGCTCATCCGTCGTCTTCCCCGACAACGGTGAGGGTCTCCCCACCGGCGGTGGCACCCCGTGGACCCCCAAATCGACTCCTAAGGGGGTTAAAAGCCCCTATTCTACCCCGTAATCTAACATGCAAAATTAAAAATTAAAAATGGGTGACTTTGGGGCCTACCTCGGGGTCCCGTGGGGTTTTCCCCTTCGTCACCGTGGGCGCCACCGCCGGTTCGTCGGCGTGCTCTTCGGCCGCAGTCTCTCCTTCCTCTGTCGCGGCTGCCGGTGGTGCGTCCTCCTCCTCGGCAACGAGTGGCGGTGGGGCTCCCCCTTCGACGGCAGTCGGCGCCACCACTTCCTCTTCCACAGTCGCCGCCGCCGGCGATGGTGAGCTTCCCTCTTCTCCGGTCATGGTGGGGCGGGAGGCTTGATGCTTGGTTCGCATTGGGGTGGGGGGAGTTGAGGGCGTGAGGGAGATTGAGAGTTTGAGAGAGTGTGAGAGTTGGGAGAGATGGGGGGGCTTCGGTTTCCCTTCGTTCTCCTTCTCCTACCGTCGACTACGGTGGGGAGGAGGGAGACGAAGGTTTTTTTTTTGTTTTAAAACCCCAGTAGATATACGGTCTATTGATAGGCCGTCCAACATTTGAGCGGTTGTTGGCTAGCCGTTCTTCTCCAACGGTATACTGTCTGAGCCACGTTCAAATTCGATGCTTGTGAACGGCTTATATTTAACGGTTCATTACTTTAAGCGGCTTTTAGCTGACCGTTTTGGAGAAAATAGTTTGCTCCTTGTTGCTGCGCTTTATGTTCAATTGATAAATTTGGTTCTATTGCGAATCTTAACAATCTTCCTTGTAGCATCGGCTTTCACTTGCCGTTTCGCCTGCATAGGTAAGTCAGGTATGGCTCTCGATCCCTATATCCCTTATTGCTTTACTATATGGTACTATGCTATAACATCTCGAGAACTAGTTGGTTATCTACGTGTTCCAGGATCTGATGTTCCCCTTTAACAAAAATAATGATGATCCAGGTTCACGTGTTTAATCTCTGGATAGGCCGTTAGTCTGGGAAAACATGGGGAGGATGGTTCTATCCTGCACGCTGTGGTTGCGGATGGTGTCTTAACTCTGATTTTCCCAATCTAGCAATATTATTCTCGAGTATTTTCTATTTTATTCTTTCTTTGCATTCATTTTAATGATTTCTTTTATTTTAGCCCAACATGCATCATACGCATCTTTTGAGCATTCATGACCCATGGTTTGCCTGCTAATATCCCACCAGTGATGGATAGCCGTGTGTTCAGTGTTTGAGTAAGAGGAACAATTCCATTCAGAGTTGGAAGGTTTTCTCTGGTTTGTTCATTTGGTTTGGTTGATTGAGAGTCCTGGTCTGGAGTTTAGTTCATCTCTTTATTTTATTGCCTGCTTTGGTCTCCTCATTGGACCACGGGATTGTGTCCCCCATGAGGTTGATCCTATTTTTTTCCCTCCAGATTGGTGTTGCTTTTGGTTTGATCACTCCTTGCGAATGGTTCAGAGTTTTCCAGAAGATTCATATCGCTCGTTAGCAAAACAGGTGTCGTTTTACCTTAACGCCCGCTTTTCAGTTCGCTCCGCTTCATCTCCACGTTCCATTTCGCTTTCGCTTCACCTCCGCTCGCTCTCCTGCAAAGAGGATGTTAAGGAGGGGCATCTGTTGACACCCGTCTTTTACTATTGAGTTGAGTCATTTCTCTTACTCTCACTTGTTGATGCCTCGACTTATCCATTACTCATTGGCCTATTTTTCTGGCAACACCTCTTGGGCCTATTTTATGGCTAGCCTCCCTCCCTGGCTAGGTCTGCTTCAATTCAGGGCTTACTGGGCCTTGATTTTGTTTAACTAATCATTTTCATGAAATTCAAGCGTCCAAAGACATGTACGGCCAATCCCTGGCCGCACAACCAATGAGCGGTTGATTATGGGCCGTCCATATATTTATGGGATATTTTGGTTAATCTTCTAAATTATCACTGACATGCTTTCATACGGCCTAAGGTTAGCCGTTCAACCAGGTGAGCGGGCTAATATTATCCGTTCTTGTCCCAGAGTCCTAAGCTCGGTTGATTGTTCAAATAATTATCTACTTATCTCATTTATCCGGATTTCTCACCGTCAAGGCAAGCGCGGTGGGCCCTTGGCTGCTCTTATGATTGAACGGTCTAGATATAGCCTTTCATCTATGAGAGTCCAACGTCGAGATTTTCGGTTGGTTCGATGGATAAATCAATTTATATTTCTTATATTTGATTTCCAACGACAGGGATGGACGGCCTACGTGTAGACCGCCCAACCTGATGAGTGGTCTATCGGGCGACCGTCCAACCGTCGATTTCCAGAGATTTTAAAGGGTTTTTCTCTTTCCACTCGTGAATTTATCTCCAACTTTCTCCAACCATTTCTTCGCGAATATTGAACCAAATTCGGTGCCATTTCTTCTGGTTGAAAGATAATTCAATTATCTACACATTTTATTTCATTATCTTGACCTGAAAATGACTGAAAACCCTAATTTCGTGATAAGACTTCGGGTGCTCTATAAATAGACCCTTAAGGCCAAGCTTGAGAAAGGGGGAAGATCTTTGGTCGACGACGAAGCCCTGCCGAATTCTCAAGTGACCCAAGACCAGGGAGGGAGGCCTTCTACGTCCTTCTAGGTCTCCGGTTCAGGGAGTAACTCATTTTTTGAGTCTTTGTGTCAATTAGTGCCATCGCAGGTTTCTTCATTGCTTGCATATTTTTCTTTTTTTTCCCACCCACGTTTTCGTCATTCACATTACATTATACACACCCTCCTATGCTTTTGACGCCCCTAGGGGTTTAAAAACCTCCAGGTATCCCCCACTCCACGTTGTTATGGATATTTCCTTCCTTTCTGACATTTACTACACATCATAGTTCTAATCTGGGTTTTCTTTTGTGTTCTACACGTGGTTTTGCAGGTCAGCAGCACACTAACGCGAGGCCCATCCCCTCTGGTCGACCGGACGGGGTGGAGGTTCGAACTTCAACAACTTGAGGCGTGGTGGCCTTGAACGGTCTCTTCATGTCTGTCTAGGAGGACGTGAGGCCAAATCTGTACCGTTCTTCTTCATCCAGGGCTAGCTACAAGCTGTTCATTTGCCATAGTTCTTCATCCCGCGATCGTTCTAGCATTGACAGCGGTCTGTCGAGTGGCCGTGCATCCCTATGGACGGTTCTTCCAAAGCCATACATCACTGCAGTGCTGGTTCATAGGCGAGTGTCTCCCTTCCTTTCCAAGGTACGACGCGTTCATCGTAGCTGGCACCTTGGTGGCGATCATGGGTCCACATTCCTATTCCCTTCTGCTTCTAGGTCATTTAGTTCTCATATTCACTTGGTAGAAAGGGATAGGGTGAGTTTAGTCGGTCGGGAAAATATATCTACACATATTAGGCCAATATTGAAGTCCATTTTGGGGCATCACGTGGTGACATGAGATTTACTCAACATAGTGTCGATTTTGGCGTGTCTACAGGGAGATGTGAGTATTATCTACGGATTTTATGTTAATATCTCGAGCTAGTTTTAACTGGAAACCCTAATTTCGGGGCTGGACTTATGGGCTCTATAAATAGACACTTAGTCCAGGCTTTGAAAAAGGGGGGAGATCTAAGGCCGACGGCGAATCCCTGCCGAATTCCAGAGTGACCTACAGTCAGGGAGGGAGGCCTTCTACGTCCACTCAGGCCTCCGGTTCAGGGAGTAGTCAGTGTTTTTGAGTCTTTGTTTTCACAGTCTCACCATCCGTTTCGTCATTGCATGCATAGTTTTCCTTGCTCCTTTCCACATTTTTCACTCTTGCACTTCATTACACACACCCTCCTATTGTTTTCCACACCCCTAGGGGTTTAAAAACCTCCCAGATATTCCCCATTCCATGTTAGTTTATTCATTTTTCATGTTCTCTTCTAGTTACTACACTCTCTAGTTCTGATTTGGGTTTTCTTTTGTGGTCTTCACACTATTTTGCAGGTCAGCATCATTCTAGCACGAGGCCCACTCCCTCTGGCCGGCCGGAAGGGGTGGAGGTTCAGATCCTACACCTTGGTGGGTCATGGAACAGCGCAATTTAATTGCGTCCGTTTGAAGAGGTAGGTGGATCTCCACGAACCGCTTTGAACCTTTGAAAGGCTACCTCCGAACCGTCCGTCTGTCCACTGTTCTTCATCCCACATTCCTTCTAAGCACTATAGAGTGGTCTATCGAGAGACCATTCGGTCACAGAGCGGTTCTTCTTGAGCCGTTTATCTCTGCAGTGTTGCTTGCATGCGAGTGTCTCCCCTTTTCCAAGGTACGGTGTATTTATTTACATTCGGAGCCTTGGTGGCGATCATAACCCACACACATTCACACCTTTCTGTCCTTCTAGTTTCATTTTGTTCGTGTCTTACATAGACATAGGAGAGGGATAAGGAAGGATCACAAAAGGAAAGGATCAAGTGTGAGGGGCATATTTCCAATCAACAGATAGTGCCGGGCATGTTTCTTGCCACCGTCAACCTGTCCTATGGCTTGGCCTTTCACATGATTTATTCCTGCTCTAAGCTCATCATTCCTCAAGATAAAACAGTCATGCAGAATGTGACCATGTCTGTCACAATAATGACAAGAAATTTTCTTTTTGTGTGCATGCGTGTGTGAGTTTGAATTGTGTTCAACATGCACATGGGTCTTTTTGTCAGACATGATTTTCAATGTTTTCAGCTATGATCTAGGAGGGAGTTTCCTAGATGTGCTAGGAACATCAGAACCATGAACAAAAGTAGTTTGCAGTTTATTTTCCAATCTTTTCTTATTCACTAGGCTGTAGCCAAACCCTCCGTTTTGAAATTTTACCTTAGTTCCAAGCAGCTTGTCCAAGTTATCTTTTCCCTCAACAAATTTAGTTAGTGAGCTTTTCAAGTCCTGAATTTCATATTCAAGGGATGCAATATGAAGCTCCTAACTAGCAATTTCCTGTTCACTGCAAACAATCCATTCATTCAACATTTTATTTGTAGTTTCGTAACCTTCAATTTCTTTTTCCAGCACATGAACTTGTTCAGAATCAACATTGATTGCTGTGGATTTTCCTTTTTCAAAAGATAAAAGTCTTTCTGATATGACAATATTTAGCACCATCAATTTTTTGTTTTGTTCTTTCAAATTTTCATTTTCTTTTACAAGTTTTTTATCATGTGGCATTGAGTTCAGTTTTTCATTCAATTTTTCTTCAGCTTGTTCAAGTTCAATTTTCTTTTCCATCAAATCTCTATTCTCTTCTTTCAAAGAATCAATCAGATCTTTTTGCCACTCAAGATCATCATGGAGACCAACATTTATCTTTCTCAAGAATGAACATTCTTCGCATGTAGAATTAGCAGAACATGAATTTTCAGTTTCTTTCGTGAGTTTTCTATTTTGGGTTTCAGAATTTGCAAGATTTTTCTGAAGTTCTACATTTTCATCCCTTAAGGTCGCAATAAAATTCTTGTAAGTTTCACTATCAACTAGCCAATTTTCATTTACTTCCTCTACGTGTAAACATTTTGTAGAAGAGAAATTAGACAATTTCTGATCAGTTTCCCTTTTCAACTTTTTATTTTCAGATTTCAACTTTTTATATTCCTTAAGCAGTTCATCATAGGCTTCTATCAATTCTTCAAAATCAATCTCCTCGGATTCAGAACTTACCTGAGATGATGGTGGATTGCTTGACTGCTTTGGTCGGTCGGCCATGAGACATTTATGCGTTTGTTCTTCTCCCTTCTCATGGATGTTCACCAACCTGTCCAAAACTTGCTTGGCAGTGCTACAGGTTGACACAAGATGAGATAACCTGAAATGAATTGCAGCTTTTATCAAGTTAAATGTAGCAAGGTTATCATTATGTTTAGTCTCGTGTTCATCTGACCATTCATCTGAATTTGATGGCAGCTCATGAGGACTATTATATATAAGAGTCCACAATTGTGGATATATGGAATTAACATATATAAACATTCTCCCTACCCATGTAGAAAAATCTGAACCATCATAAATGGGTGGAGAGACCATCGAAGTATGTGTAGCATATGAAGCCATCTTCTCAAAATGCACCGGGATCTTTCCCTGCAGATCGTAGGATCTGGGAATGACAGAGCTTGGATCTGATACCATTTGTTGGGTCCCGCATGGTGCAATAGGATCTAGAGGGGGGGTTGAATAGATCCTTTCACGAACTTTGGCCTATTTAAAAATCTCTTAAACCACAGAGCATAAACCACTCCTATAAAGCAGGAGGGACACTTAGGCACAATGCACATCAGAATGAATTGAAATGGCTCAGATGGAAACGGCAAGGCTCGGTGCAAGGACCGAGTGTGATCTATAGCACTGGACAACAGGGATGTCAATACACATCAACTGAGTGTGAAATGACTAGCTGTATGTGTGAGCTTTAGTAATCAACCAGAATGTGTGCATATGTGAGCAAGTTGATTTTCCTTGGCAACGCGACCAGCTTGGTGCCTGTGTGCAAGAGTACAGTAGGCAGCCAAGGGGATGCAGGCAAAACGCTGAGGCCAAATGGTATAGGGATGAAGCAGAAAGTGCAAATCTAAAGGCTTGAGTATGGAAGGAAAATAACCACGATTGCATAAAATTAAGCAAGCACACCAACCTGTGAATAGAGATAGAGGATATGGAGCAATCACACAAAATGCACAACCATAACATAAGGATTTAATGGTGGTTCGGTTGCAAACCCGCAACCTATGTCCACCCCTCACCAAACCCGGTGAGGCTTACCCTTGCAAACGCAAGAACCGTGGAGAACCTCCACAACAAATGCTGACTCACAGCTTGACCCGAGGGAGACAAATCCCTCACCCTGATCTTGAATCCACAAGACCATACCCACTACCTCACGGTAGTGACCGGAGCAGCCCAAACCTCCATTCTTCTGAAAACCCAGAAGGAACCGTGAGATAGCACCCTGCTGCTCACAGGTCCAGAGGATTGAATCCTCTCTTCCTCTAAAAACTCAGAGGGAACCCGAAGAAGAGCACTTCTCCCTTCCTCTGAAACCACAAAGGGACACTAGAGGGACAACCCTCCCTTCTTCTGATTGCTCAGAAGGAACCCGGACCCTAAAATAGGGGATCATAAGAACAAGAGAACCGAACTGAAAACACAAAAGAAAATACTACAAATGCAGTGGACAAAAAAGAATGAAAATATAAACACCAGCTGAAACAATAGATCAAGACAAGGATGGTGGTGACTGCAGCTACAAGGTTAGATCCAAAGATTCTTTTCTTCAAACACTGGTAGACTGCATGGCTACTCTCTCTCAAGGCTTCTTTTATCTCTTCTCTCTCTTTCGTCTTTTCTCTTACAACATTGGATTGAGGTCGACAGATGCTGGGCAACTCTCATGCTGTTCACAAGGATGTTCTTTGTAGATGCTCAAGGGGGTGGCTCTTTCTCTGGGCGGCAGCCGCTTCTTCTCTTGTAGAAGCTTGATATTTATAGACGAGCCACAAGGAAATGTGGTGAAGAATTTTCCCTCCAAGAGGTCTTCCATCGGACCAGTTCAATTAATAAAGTATTTCCTTTGACTACTGAGAGTTGACTGGATCCTTCGAAGATAGTGTGAGATGAAAGAGAAATAGAGCTTTTCCCTCTAAAAATCTTCTTCCTTTGAGGCATACGCAGGAGGTACTTGAGAGCTTCTCCAATGCATTCCCATGATAGGACTATGGCAGGTAGAGGAAGGTAGACCAAATCTTTTCTTCACCTGCTCTTCAGATCTTCAAAATAAATGGCCCCTTTGACATACGGTCTCCTTATTGGCTGAAGTCCACTTTTTGTCCTATGTACTCTGTCTGGACAAAAGTATGCACAAGAGTCTTCTTTTGGTGACAGCAAGATGGCAGACTGTGAGAAGTGACCTTTCTCAACTGTAGATTCTGACATAGCCATCCCTAAAAGGTAGATTAGATGTGATATGATGATAGGGACAAAAGTCAACTTTGGGTAACTCATCCAGACCTCAAAATCCATGTATTTGGACATTTATGGCACGAATTTTCTCTCTCTGGATCACCCAATGGATTTGACAGAAAATAGACTTGAACTGGCTTCAAAAGCACTATTGCGTCGATGCAGGGAGGCTCGAGGTCTTGTGGTGCTTCGATGTTGATAGAGCAGACTTGATGCTTGAGGTCGAAGCAGTGAAGCTGAGGTCGGAGCAGTGAAGCTGAGGTCAGTGCAGCTCATGAAATTGATTCAGAGAGGTCAGAGCAACTGATGAGCAAGGTCGGTGCAACAAGCCCACTGCGTCGGTGCAGCTGTACAGACTTGCTGCTTGAGGTCGATGCACCGACCTTGATTGTGCAGGACCTCTACATGTGCACAGACTTTCAGCAACGTGCACAGACCTTGTAGTTCACATGTGCACAAACTTTCAGCAACGTGCACAGACCTTGTAGTTCACATGTGCACAGACTTTCAGCAACGTGCACAGACCTTGTAGTTCACATGTGCACAAACTTTTCTTATGTTGAAGGCAAACGTGCACAGACCTAGATGCCTTCAAGGCAAACATGCACAGACCTAGTAATTCACATGTGAACAGACCTACCGCAATGTGCACCGACCTGACAGTCACATATGCACAGACCTAACAGAGTTATATGTAGATGTGCACCGACCTTACCTGATGTGCACCGACCTTACATGCTATCGTGCAAATGTGCACAGACCTTATGAGCAAAAATGCATATGTGCACCGACCTTAGTTCAGCATGTGCACCAACCTCTTGAACAGAAATGCACATGTGCACCGACCTTAGTTCAGCATGTGCACCAACCTCTTGAACAGAAATGCACATGTGCACCGACTTTAGTTCAGCATGTGCACAGACCTTGTAGAGCTTCAAGTCTTCATGTGCACCGACCTTAGTTCATCATGTGCACCGACCTTGTTGAGCTTTGTTGGCACCGGTTTATTTTCTTGAATTAATCAAGGATTAAGTATAGGGAAAAACTCCCTAAATAGAGCAAAATGGCACATCGCCAAAGCTGCTATACCAATCGAGTTGGGCTTAAAAATTGAGACACTTCACCGGGTCAAGCGGTGTAACATAACAACTGGGGATCGGCTCCGAGCAAACGGCACTATGCCAGCCAGTTTCCTGACATTCGGGTCAGTTTCAGGATTCAGGACAGCCTGCCGTACCTTACAGCACTCTGTGAAGATTCGGGGATCACCCCCGGACACCCTACATACGGTATCACACCATCGACACTTCAACAATCGGGTTAACTCGAGGTTCAGAACAGCCTGCCGCATCAAACGATTCTTCGCCAAGGACCGAGGGTCACCCCGACCACCAGACAAACGACATCATCATGTCGACGCCCCAGTCACCGAGCCCAACCAAGGGTCCTAACCATCTCACTATGACCCATGGCAGCATTGACAATCGATCGGGCCCGCCCCCGATCACTCAGTTTGCAGGCTTACCCGCGTTCAACACACCTACCCGAGCCGACCCGGGGGTACCCTGATTGCAAGCCACGCCATGTGGCACCCAGCAACGAGGCCGGGGTCTACCCTCGAGTTGCCTCCCTTCTGCCCTCTAAAGTCAAAGGAAGACCCATCTAGGCCAACCACAAGCTTCAGCAGCTCACAGCAACCTTATGCGGCCCCCGCACGCATGTCAGGAATTTCCCCGAGCACCTGGTGGGCACATATGCTCCAGCCACTCTACAGCAAGTCGGAGCTCGACTCGGGACTCACAGCAACCCACCACGTCATGCACCACCATCATGTGGCCTCGCACGCTGATCGATCGTTTCTATTTATAATGGGTCAAACCCCCAGTCAAACCCGCGGTCAACCCTCAGCCAAACCCCAATCAAACCCGCGTAAACCCCCCTTGGGGGGGTTTAGGCGGACCAGCCTGGCCCCCCAGGCTGGTCTGCCCAAACCCCACAGAAAATAAAAAAAACATTTTTTACTCCGCGTAAACCCCTCCGGGGAGGGGTTTAGGCGGACCAGACCAGCCCCTTGGGTTGGTCCTCCTAAACCCTCCCTCCCCTACTCGTAAACAAAAAAAAACATTTTTTAAGGGGTTTACCCCGACCAGCCTGGCCCCCCAGGCTGGTCCACCCAAACCCCACAGAAAGTAAAAAAAAAATATTTTTTACTCCGCGCAAACCCCTCCGGGGAGGGGTTTAGGCGGACCAGACCAGCCCCTTGGGCTTGTCCGCCTAAACCCTCCCTCCCCCACTCGTAAAATAAAAAAAAAATTTAAGGGGTTTACCCAAACCAGCTTTGCCCCCAAACCTGGTCCACCTAAACCCCTCCTGCCCCTTCAAATTCCCTATAAAAGCCTCCTAGGGAGCTTAAGGGATAAGGAGACGAATGGTATAACCTATGAGGATGCGAGGAGCTAAGTGCACGTGTGGTTGGCTTGTTAATCGGCTCATACACGGGCAGGGTATTTTGTGCGTACTTCACTCACATGGCGTCTATCCGTCTCACACAAGTCCATCCCCATCGCGTATAAGGCGTTATGACAACAGCGAACACACCCGCATCCCGGGTCCGCCCGCGTATGACAATCCACGGTGGCTACACATATGCCATGATGCAGCACCTACCTCCAACACAAAATCGCGTGCCCACTGCTCGTTCAGAGCTGGCCACCGACTGCTCTGACTGATGCCTCGAGTTAGCCGGACCCTGACCCGGGAGTAATAGTCTCAGGGCCGACCTTGACTCCCCAGCATGACGACACTCGCCTTCCGAGGCCCGGACACGACTGCTCACCTTGAGCCGTGTCTGACCTCCGTCAAGCGCCAGCCCACGACCGCCCCTGCCACCTAGGCAGTCAGGCTTGTCTCGATCTCCTCCTAGAGAGCCTCTGTAAAACACGCGGATATCCGCCTTATTACGCATTGACCCGGGGACCGACCTGCGCGTCGAAATTGTCCCGCGGCTTGCTCCCATTGTACTTCGGCCTCCTCGGCCCATTTTTAAAGCCCACATGGCTCTCATACAGCATGAAACCAGTTGAACACATGTACCTGTACTCGGGTCTTAGCCTCTTCACGGCGCCCAGTTACTTCAGTCACAACGGTGCCCCCGGCACTCGACTACCAGCTACTCTAGTCACATCGGGGCCCGTGGCACCCGACCACTCAACAACCCTAGTCACAACGGTGCCCCCGGCACCCGACTGCCAGCTACTCCAGTCACATCGGGGCCTGCGGCACCCGATCACTCAACAACTCCAGTCACAACTGTGCCCCCGGCACCTGACTGCCAACGACTCCAGTCACATCGGGGCCCCCGGTACTTGATCAGTCAACAACTCCGGTCACAACGGTGCCCCCGGCACCCGACTGCCAACTACTCCAGTCACATCGGGGCCCACAGCACCTGATCACTCAACAACTCCAGTCACAACGGTGCCCCCGGCACCCGACTGCCAGCGACTCCAGTCACATCGGGGACCACGGCGCCTGACCATTCAACAACTCCAGTCACAACGGTGCCCCCGGCACCTGACTGCCAGCTACTCCAGTCACATCAGGGCCCGCAGCACTCGATCACTCAACAACTCCAGTCACATCGGGGTCCCTGCCAACTACTCCGGTCACATCGGGGCCCGCGGCACCCGATCACTTAATAACTCCAGTCACAACGGTGCCCCCGGCACCCGACTGCCAGCTACTCTAGTCACATCGGGGCTCGTGACACCCGACCACTCGACATATGCACCGACCTTGGTTGTGCACCGACCTTCTGAACATGTGCACCGACCTTATAGTGTTGAAAGCAAGTGTGCATCGACCTTGTAGAGTTGAGAGTCTTCATGTGCACCGACCTTGGTTGCAAGTCTTTGGCATGTGCACCGACCTTAGTTGCAAGACTTCAGCATGTGCACCGACCTTGTTCGCAAGTCTTCAGCATGTGCACCAACCTTGCTTCAGTAACAGTGGCTATGCACCGACCTGACTGCTTGAAATGTGGCCACTGCATCGACCTTCTGTGCAACTAGTTGCCTTGATTTCCGTGCACCTATCTGTATTATCACCTACCTTGATTTCTATGCATCCAGTTACCTCGTTGTCTGTGCCTTACTTGATTTCTTAGCATCCAATCTGTATGTTATATTATCATCACCTGCCTTGATTTCTGTGCAACCAATTGCCTTTATTTTTATGCACTGACCCCTTGAGTGACTATCAACCTTGGTTGGCTTGTTCCTTTTCATGAGGCCATTCTCGTTGCATGTGCTGACCTGAAATGCATAGCGTTGACATGATTAAATACATGTCAAACCCATCAATGAGTCATAGTCAGACATCATCAAAATAATATAATTAAGCATGTTACACATATGCCCAACATAGCCTGCTAGGAGACCCGCATCATCTGAGGGTTATCGATCATCGGGACACTGTTCTCCGTTAACGTGGTTAATATTCACTCGGGGAATGATCACTTAAAACGGCATGGGAAATCTCCTTACAACGGCGTGACCTTGAAACGACACAGCTTGAAACAGCAAGGGAGCTTGTGCGCCGATTTGAAATGGCAAGGCTTGAAACAACATGGCTTGAAACCGCACGGGAGCAAGCGCGCTGATTTACAAGGCAGCAGAGTGAATGGGGCTATTCCGTCGTGAGAGATGGTTAAGCTTGAAACGGCATGGCTTGAAATGATTTACCTCTTCCCATGCCGGATAAAGGGGTAAATGGGTGAATGGGAGGTTGTTTCGGCGTGGCTGGGCATGTGCTTTGGCGGATGGGCCATCTGATGACTGAATTATGCACCCATGCAACTTTATTCAAGCATACAGTGAAATAAGCAGGCCATGCATATTTATACTAATTTACACACCCATGCATGTTTGAGTTGGGGGCTGGGAAAGATCAATTGGGTTGGTTTGGCTTCACATACGGGATGGGTTTCATACATACGTGGGCTTCATGCAAAAAAAAACACATATTCAATTCATATCCCCACGTTACATTCATGCATGCTTATTACATAGATAGTTGAATGTGCTGGGACTGTGGTGGATGAACTAGCAACACTATATGCACATATATGAAAATAAACGAGAAATACGTGATCCGACGTGTGAATGGCAGTGAATCGGCATGGGAAATGGGAGGTTATTAATACGGTGGCAGCTGATCCGACGCGCCAACAGTTTGATACGGCGTGGGGAAAGGCTTTGATCTGGCACGCCAAATAGAGAGGGATTTATCCGGCATGAGAAGGTGGGGGTGTCTAAAACGGCGTGGGCAAACCCGCACCGGATCAACATCCTAAACCAAGAAAAATGGGAAAATAGAGCATCGGAAAAAAGAAAAAATAATCCATGAAAGAATTTATTTACCCCTTTGTGAGCATCCTGAGACTGCATCTAAGAAATATAGATGAATCCCTTGGTTTTGACAGGGCCGAAATTCATGAAATGGCGGTAGAAATGCTACCAATGTTCCAGACGGCGAACACAAACAGACGAATATGAAATTAAAAGCACTGGGTCAATTTTCCCCTTTATCCAGGATGTCCAAGGAGCACATCTATGAGATTTGATGAATCCCTGGCATCTCATGGGGATTTAGATCATAGAAGATTATTGGGAGACACTCAACACATAGAGTCCCGAGGGGTAAACTCACTCGGTCCAGAGATGTGATCTGGCCACCGTATGAGCACAGAGGGAGAGAGAGGAAGAGAAGGAATAGCAAAGAGATAGAGCACCCGGTGGCAATCTTTTTATTGACCTCTAAATAAGAAATTACATGATGAGATATGTGCAGACATGGGAAACAAATTTACAGACGAGGAATAAGCAAGAAAAGACAGGGAAGGGGATGACTATAGCTCGCAAGGGGCTTCACAAGGTGGGCGAACCCACCTGTAGCAACCTTCGAAGATGGCCCTCTCTCTCTCCTTCTGCTTCCCTCTCTCTGCTTTTGGAAACTCTCTCCCTCTATCTTTTCTTCTTCCCCAAGTTTTCTTTCCCGATCTTTGATCTTTCTCTCTTTCCCTTGTTCGTAGCAGCCGCTTTTATAGAGGAGGGGGGCTAACTTGAAACTACGTGAGGAGGTGTGAAAAACGGCGCACCTTTTCCCATGCCAGTTGGAGGGTTTTACGCATTGAATGATCGGCCTTGGAGATTTTTACGCGCCAGCTTAGCGTGGCACTGGATCAATGATGAGGGCATCCCTTGCCCCTCCATATTTTCTCCGGACTCGGATTGTTCGTCGACAAGCGCCATTATATTAGTCATGTATTTTTGAGTCTAGTCATGTAATCTTCACATTTTATTTGAGTCAATATCATGTAATTTTCCTTTTATTTGAGTCATGTACCTAGGTTAGTGAGTCATTTTCCTAAGTATTGTGTCATTAGGTTGGTTTGTTAGGCTAGTGGGCCCAATTCATTGGGCTTGGCCCAAGGGCACCCCTATCCCTTCGGTTATTTGTCATTGAGTCAAATGTCATGGACTTTTGTAGAAATGTTGGTTGTCTATATATAGGACCCCATTCCCCTCATTTTGAAGTAATGAACAATTGAATGAAAATTGAATTCCACTTCCAAATCCCACTAGATCTCTCTCTCTCTCTCTCTCACTCTCTCTCTCTCTAAGGGGTCCCCCCCTCTCTCTCTCTCCCTCCACCCCAATTTTTGGAATTTTCTCTCTCCTCCCCATTCACCCCTCATTAAGACCTCTCCCCTTCCCCATACACCCATTTAACTCCCCCCCAACCCTAGGTGGCATCCTCAATCACACCCCACCTCCCAACCCCCAACTACCCAACACCACTTCCTAAGCACCCCTTCCTCTCCCCAAGGTTGAAGGGGCTCTTCCCTAAGCCCAAATTCAAATTTCCCTCTCCCTAGGGCAGTGCCCTTCCATCTCCCCACCTCCCAAACCACCCAAAGTCGCAGTCCCCCCTTCCCCATACCAGCCAAGTTCACCCTCCACCTCTTACTCTCTTGGCCATCCCCTTCCCCACCCCCTCATCTTCTTCTCATTCAGCCTCTATTTCAGGCAGCAGAGTTGCAGCGACTTGCAGAGCCAGCCACGACCGTCTCTCAAAGATTCAGGTGGCAAGGCCTACATTGCTGGAATCGACATCGAGATAGCTTCCCAACGGCGATGGTCTCGCCGGCTTCCGAGTTCGGAGCTGTCCGGAGGAGCATCATCTTTAATGACTGCGCAATCTGTCCCAGACTGAAGACCAGAGCGATCTTGGAAGCTGTTCTGCGGTCAACCTTGGAGGAATTCGAGCACACTTCCTTCTACAAAATTCTTCTTCGTCTAGTCCTCCATCAGTAGTAGAAAGAACAACGCCAATCGCCTGCCCGAGCTATTTGTTCTAAATTATTTCGTTGGAGTGTGCAGTCTGCCACAAGTGGACTCAGGTTTGACCTATCTTCATTTATCTGGCCACCATTCTCATCTCCGACCTCGGATTGTGGCCCCGTCAACTTCTGCTCGAAGCTACTCCGACCACGATCGCGTCACCGCTAGTTTCGTTAAATTTGAAGTTCGGGAGCGACCGCAGCGCCTTCTGTAATCGATTGCATCAGTTCTGCATCAGTCCGAAGCAGAGTGTTGCTGTCCTGCTCCAGTCGCCGGTCCGATCAGCCCCGAGGTCCAGAGCTTCCCAAAAAATTCAGGCATCATCCTCTGTCAGTTGGGAAACTTTTGGCGCAGGTTTCGTCAAGATCTGAGCTCTGTGGAATTTGTGGCAGTGACATCACCGGCCCCCTGTCCAATAATTCTGAAGGTTGGCAGAACCGGCGGGGATCGGCAAATCGGGTTTCCTTAGCATAAGTCCCCACCCCGCTTGGCCGGCTGAAGGCCCCTCCCTGCATGGAGGTAGTATTGGATGTAATAAGATTAATCTCCACCCCAAGATCACCCCTCCTGCGAGAGGTGTAGTGGTGTAATCTTTCCATTTCAGGTTGAAGCGACACCGACGCGGCGTGCGGGTGCATACCCTCGCCTCCCCGCTCGCCCCCGTCTCCGGCCGGAGTCGGCGTCTTCACGCCGGCTAGGTGAGCTCCTGAACATCTCTCATTGCTGTAATGGACTTGCTTAGCTTAGTGTTGCTATAGTTACTCCGTCGGCGGTAAGAGAGTGTCCGATTTTAAATTGCTACCCAAATTGAGTGACCACCGCGGGCGAGTTGTGAGAGCATCCACTTAACCCACACCCTTGGTGTGTTGGCCGCCCATGATTTGGGCATCCTAGGCCCATTTGGGGTTCTCCCCAAGCTAGCCAACCATTGGAGCCTCAAGGTCCCGCCTCGGACCCTCTCCAACATCGCCTAGTCGCCATCGGGCACTAGTGTGCGCCATACGGGTGAGCTCGCTAGTGTGAGTCCGCTGCTCAAACTTGAATGCTTACAAAATAGGTCCATAGGTGGTGTCACATCAAGTGGTATCAGAGCAAGTTCACAACTTATCTCTCCACAAGTTGGTCCTAGGGTGTGTCTATGCATTTAGAATCCTCGGTTGCATCATTCTTATCCACTAGTATGGCCGCCTCATACCAACCTTGCCCATCGTCCCTCTCCATGAGTCCAAAACCCCAAGAGAGACCCATCACCAACACACATGACCTCCACAGCCATGTTGAATACCTCATGGGAGCTATGAACAATACCTTTGGGCGCCTAGATAGCATAAAAGGCCAACTTACCCGATTAGGTGACAATGAGCCCACCCCAAGGGTAGCTGATAGATTAGTCCCCCACCCACTTCCCGCCTTTGATGGAACCTCTCTTAGAGAATATTTAGATTGGGAAGCGGCATTGGACCAATACTTCACTTGGTATCCCATGTCCGAGGATAAAATGGCTTGGGTCGCCAAAATGCAACTAACCAAACAAGCTCAAACTTATTGGATGCAAATTGTCGGGCTAAGAATACTTAGAAGGGAAGCACCCATCACCACATGGAAGGACATGAAGGAGTAACTTAGGGCTAGATATGTTTCCCCCTCATACTCAAATCACCAAGACCTAAGGAGCACTCCAACTCCTTCATCCCCACCTAGCCAACCCATGACCCTAATTCCCCATTCCACATCACTTCCCACCAATCCCACCCCAACCACCACACCAGCACCCTACCTACAAACTCCCACCACAACCATATGTCCACAATCCCAATTGGACCCCGTGTCCACCCCTCCACCGAGGCCCATAATGGCCACCACCCCCAAACCCAAAACCCCTCACCCAACCCACCCCCCACTTCCTACACCAATCTTTCCCCAACCTAGGCCTCCTCTACTTCCCCTTCCTATCCCAACCCAAGTCCATGCTTGTTCACCACCCCGGGTGTGTCATACGCTAGCTATCACCAAACCACCCACCATAAATCCCCCTACTCCATTAGCAATAGAAGTTGCAACCCACACACCCACCCAAGTGGAGAAGGATGCCCATCCGAATCCACCTCCCAACATAGAGGAAATCAAAAGGCCAAACAACTCACACACCTCTAGCCTAGCTCCTCTAGAGACACCCAACCTCACCATAGATAAGTCCATACTCCAATGGCTCAAGAAAGGTCTCACCATTCCTAGTTCACAACCATGCCACCTACCCATGGGATATCAATCCCAAATCATTCCCATTCAGCCACATGTCACTTATCAAACTTCCTATTGTGTGGAAGATTTGGGAGACTTAGTGAACTACCTACATTGGCAAATTCACTTGACCAATATGCTAGCCATGAGGCCGTCCGAGACTAACACCATTAACCTAGCATATCCCACCATTGGCTCCATCACTTCCATCTACACTAATGGCCAAGTTACTAGTGAGATCATCCTCCTCCTTTCCATGGAGGAAGAACCTATCCTAGTCCACTCCCCAACAATTGAGATCCCAAGTGCTTTGATCGGCCAACCCATTAGCAACCTTGGCCCAATTATTAAGGAGGATGACTCACCATTCGAGGACCATGAGAGCATAGAGTACCCCTACCAAGGTGACCCTTACCATGATCCCTTTGACCCTTTTCTATGGGAGCCTAGATCTCCATGTAACCCACTCACCTTATTCACCACCTACCTTACCCTACCCTTACCACCCATGATAACCCAAAACCTTCCCTTCCTAGAATTGGGTTACACCAAAGAAGCCTTGACCATAGGCAACATACACAATGGGATTGATAGATGGCCCCACTCCATGATGTCTCCATTCTTAGATCCCTTTGACTCATACGAATGGAAGCTCAAGGGCCACCCCACACCTATGCACATAGAAGTCATCACTAGGATTGAAATGCATGTGCTTAGGCATACCACCCCACTTGACATGATTAGAAAGTCGGGTCCATTCATTCATATCACCCACATGTCAAGAAGAAAATATGAGTGATCAATATTTGGTTGTAATGGTCCACCATCATTCATCATAAATCTCAAGCATGTTAGGAGCATTCATGGATGTCCGGGTCCCCCGGCACTCATCACACTCACACATGAAAGGGACACCTATGGATGCCCCGGTCCTCCCAAGACATTCAAAGTCTTCATAACATCAATGCATGATAGGTCTACATGTGGTTGCCCTGGACCACCTTTACATACCATACATTGTCAACTCACACCGCATCATAGTACATGGCATATGCATTCAAGCAAGTATCAAGCAACAAGCGGTGTGATTCACAAGAAACGAGCACAAACTCCTAAGCACCACTTTGAGTTCCAAGTTGACAACTTGGCGATGATGGCTTTGGAGTGGCTCTACTTTAGGGTCACCTCATATCTGAGGGCACGAGGACTTGGACCTTGCCAAGTTCCGAGTGGCTTTGGCAACCAAGCTTATGGGTTGAACTTTCAAAAGGGTTTTGGGATTCTCCCCATTTCTCATGTGGCGGATCCAGCACGCTCTAAGGGCACCGCGGTGGATCCTAGTGAGTGCCTCGAACTTACACCCACCCTTGTGAGAGACACCCTCGGAGTGCCACCACAAATAGCCTGAGAGCCCGACGTGAGCACACAGCGGCAATACTAGGCAAGCAAGATCCCATCGCCAGCATGAGGGTATGACCAAGCCACTTTGTCGAGCTGAAGTGCCGTTCCCCGACTATGGTCGCGGGTTGAGTATGGAGATCGTGGATCACCCAGAGCCGCAGTTCGATGTACTACTTCCCTGGTGGACCCATACTCGACGGGGTCGAGTTTTCCCCACCCCGGGGGTATGATGAGGGCATCCCTTGCCCCTCCACATTTTCTCCGGACTCGGATTGTTCGTCGACAAGCGCCATTATGTTAGTCATGTATTTTTGAGTCTAGTCATGTAATCTTCACATTTTATTTGAGTCAATATCATGTAATTTTCCTTTATTTGAGTCATGTACCTAGGTTAGTGAGTCATTTTCCTAAGTATTGTGTCATTAGGTTGGTTTGTTAGGCTAGTGGGCCCAATTCATTGGGCTTGGCCCAAGAGCACCCCTATCCCTTCGGTTATTTGTCATTGAGTCAAATGTCAGGGACTTTTGTAGAAATGTGGGTTACCTATATATAGGACCCCATTCCCCTCATTTTGAAGTAATGAACAATTGAATGAAAATTGAAATCCACTTCCAAATCCCACTAGATCTCTCTCTCTCTCACTCTCTCTCTCTCTAAGGGGTCCCCCCCTCTCTCTCTCTCTCCCTCCACCCCAATTTTCAAAATTTTCTCTCTCCTCCCCATTCACCCCTCATTAAGACCTCTCCCCTTTCCCATACACCCATTTAACTCCCCCCCAACCCAAGGTGGCATCCTTAATCCACACCCCACCTCCCAACCCCCAACTACCCAACACCACTTCCTAAGCACCCCTTCCTCTCCCCAAGGTTGAAGGGGCTCTTCCCTAAGCCCAAATTCAAATTGCCCTCTCCCTAGGGCAGTGCCCTTCTATCTCCCCACCTCCCAAACCACCCAAAGTCGCAGCCCCCCTTTCCCATACCAGCCAAGTTCACCCTCCACCTCTTACTCTCTTGGCCATCCCCTTCCCCACCCCCTCATCTTCTTCTCATTCAGCCTCTGTTTCAGGCAGCAGAGTTACAGCGACTTGCAGAGGCATCCACGACCGTCTCTCAATGATTCAGGTGGCAAGGCCTACATTTCTGGAATCGTAATCGAGATAGCTTTCCAACGGTGGTGGTCTCGCCGGCTTCCGAGTTCGGAGCTGTCCGGAGGAGCGTCATCTTCAACGACTGCGCAATCTGTCCCAGATTGAAGACCAGAGCGATCTTGGAAGCTGTTCTGCGGTCAACCTTGGAGGAATTCGAGCATACTTCCTTCTACAAAATTCTTCTTCGTCTAGTCCTCCATCAGTAGCAGAAAGACTGACGCCAATCGCCTGCCCGAGCTATTTGTTCTGAATTATTTCGTCGGAGTGTGCAGTCTGCCACCAGTGGACTCAGGTTTGAGCTGTCTTCATTTATCTGGCCACCATTCTCATCTCCGACCTTGGATTGTGGCCCCGTCAACTTCTGCTTGAAGCTACTCCGACCACGATCGTGTCACCGCCAGTTTAGTTCAATTTGAAGTTCGGGAGCAACCGCAGCGCCTTCTGCAATCCACTGCATCAGTTCTGTATCAGTACAAAGCAGAGTGTTGCTGTCCTGCTCCAGTCGCCGGTCCGATCAGCCCCGAGGTCCAGAGCTTCCCAAAAAATTCAGGCATCATCCTCTGTCAGTTGGAAAACTTTTGGCGTAGTTTCGTCAAGATCTGAGCTCTGTGGAATTTGTGGCAGTGACATCACCGGCCCCCTGTCCAACAATTTTGAAGGTTGGCAGAACCGGCGGGGATCGGCAAATCGGGTTTCCTTAGCATAAGTCCCCACCCCGCTTGGCCGGCTGAAGGCCCCTCCCTGCGTGGAGGTAGTATTGGATGTAATAAGATTAATCCCCACCCCAAGATCACCCCTCCTGCGAGAGGTGTAGTGGTGTAATCTTTCCATTTCAGGTTGAAGCGACACCGACGCGGCGTGCGGGTGCATACCCTCGCCTCCCCGCTCGCCCCCGTCTCCGGCCGGAGTCGGCGTCTTCACGCCAGCTAGGGGAGCTCCTGAACATCTCTCATTGCTGTAATGGACTTGCTTAGCTTAGTGTTGCTATAGTTACTCCGTCGACGGTAAGAGAGTGTCCGATTTTAAATTGCTACCCAAATTGAGTGACCATCGCGGGCGAGTTGTGAGAGCATCCACTTAACCCACACCCTTGGTGTGTTGACCGCCCATGATTTGGGCATCCTAGGCCCATTTGGGGTTCTCCCCAAGCTAGCCAACCATTGGAGCCTCAAGGTCCCGCCTCGGACCCTCTCCAACATCGCCTAGTCGCCATCGGGCACTAGTGTGCGCCATACGGGTGAGCTCGCTAGTGTGAGTCTGCTGCTCAAACTTGAATGCTTGTAAAATAGGTCCATAGGTGGTGTCACATCAATCAATGTGTTCTACATCGGTTTAGGGCCTCTTCAGCCCATTTCTAGCATCCTTTGGCCCATTTCACTTGTATAGGCCCATTTTGTATTTATTTTCTTCTTTTGTGATGGTTGGCTAATCGACCAGCTGGCTTTGTTGTCCGAGCTTCTATCTGTTCGTTCGGGGGTGGTCCCGAGCATTTTTCTGAGCTCCCAGGTCTTGCTTTAGCAGCCGTCCTTTTGTAGCTACGCATCTTTTCTTTTCTTCTTTTTCTTCTGTCTTCATCTTTTGTTCGGTTTCTGCCGTTCTTTTTCTTCTTTTCTATCTTTTCTTCTCTGTCGGCATAGGAGCACTCGGTCAGAGTTTAAAACCTGTAGAAGCAAAAGTTAGGAAAAATTAGAAATATTTTTAGTGTCAACAAATGCCCCCCACCTGCGGGTGCTGCGAATGAGGGACGAAAGAGTCGGACCTACGGGTGTAGCCCATAGCCCGTTTTGAAAATATTGCGTGTGTCTTTTTATTATTATTATTATTCATTGTATTTCCATTTATCATGATCATTTTTTATTTTCATTTTACTTTATTGTCTCTTTTTTTACTTTATTTCATCATTTTTTACTTCATTATTGTCACTCTTGTTATTTTATTCTCATGCAAGCAAGCAGGCATTCGTCGATCGCAAGCATAGAATAGATATAGATAGTATAATTCCCCCCTATCAAGGATAGGATAGGAACAGTACCCATGATTCATGGATAGAGTGCGGCTCACGAAGCACAACTAAGAGAGGTGTGCATACGTAAAGAGGGCACCGCATAGAATATATGCATAGCATAAACCACGATCTACACCCAAGTTTATTCCTCCATAGTGTGGAAGTGCAATTATATGGGTAGTGAACCCTAGACATTGGGACATGCTGGCGCTCTAAGTAACACTAGAATATTACTTTATCGCCTACACATGCATTCGGGGTTCTCGACTTTTGGCAACTTTGCACAACCCCCTTGTCTATTCTTAATTCTGGAGTTCACCATTCGACGCGAGTTTCCTCATGTGTCTCAGGGGATTCCTGGCTACTAGGATTCATCCTTTATTATGATATTATGATGGATTTCACCGTTTGATGCGAGTCTTCTCATATGTCTCAATGGAGATTCTCGGCTACAAGGATTCATCCTTATTTTAATTGTGGAGTTTGCTGCACCGTTTTGGCGCGAGTCTCTGAATGTGTCTCAATGGGACATCCAAGACATCCACGGGACCAAGGGCTAACCAAGGGGTCGAAGCCAAATCAACCGGAAGCCAAACCATCGAAAAAGGAACACTTTGGGCAGGTGGCGGTCATCTCCCTGGCCACTACCAGACAGCCCAGACAGGTGGCGGTCTTCAGCAAGGCCGCTACCTGCAGAATCAGATAGGCAAGAGGCTGTCTGCCAAAGACCACCTCTTTTAGAGGGCGGTCCTCACAGGGCCGCCTCTTGAAGGTGGCGGTCCTGGCAAGATCGTCATCTCCAGGCTGCCTCGAAAAACATGTGAAATCCATCGTGGTTGTGGTTCTAGCCTGACCGTCACTTCGAGGAGGTGGTCAGTCGCAAGACCGCTACTAGGAACCGACCTAAACTTACTTAGAAAGAAAGGTGGCGGTCTCCCAAGGGCCTCCACTACTAGATTGCGGTCGGTCGCAAGACTGCAACCTAAAATTGACTTAAAAACTTCGAATGGCGGTCGCCAGAGGGCTGCCTTCACAAGCGGCGGTCTCTGGTATGACCGCTACTTCGTTCCAAGTCGGGTTTCGCGAATCTACGTAGAAAACCTCCGTTCCACGCACCAATTGTCCCAGAATGACGGGAAAACATCCATAACCACGTTACCAACCTTCCACAAGCCGGAAGGGGCCAAACAAACCACAAAATGGCTAAGAAATGGGTGATTTCCACAAATCAACCCAAAACGGCTCACATGGGCCTCCGACCTCATACCGGCCCCAAATCATGACCAAATGCTGTCAAACTGGCAAGAATTGAATCCCGACAAGCCAGGGGTTCAAATTATACCATTTAAACGAGAAACCATCGCCTGGAATAGCGATTTTGGCTCACACTCCTGAAACATGCATCTTGCCCTTAAAGCGGGAAAACCCACTCATACTCGTGCCAATCGGCTTGAAATCGCGAGGGAATGCAGGAAACAAGTAGAGTATCCATCTCCCTACCTCCACCGAAGACCTCACGCGCCGAAAAGGCCAAATCCACATCGAAACCATCACACGAACCCCGTCGGCACTTCGAATCCATGGAATGGGATCGCGCCAACGTCACGCCCCGTTCCTAGCGTCATCACGCTCCTGGTCGTCTCCACGGTGTCACCACCTTGTCCACCTCCGCCACGGTCGCGCGCCCGGGGGAGAGGGGAAGAGAAGAGAGAGAATGGAGGGAGAGTGTGAGAGCATGGTGAGAGGAGAGAGGGTGAGGGGGTTAAAAGAAAAAGAAAAGAAGAAATTGAAATTATTTTTGAAATCCAATTTTTGGCCCGAAATTTCATAAAATCAGAAAAATATGGAAAAATAACCTCTGCGATCCTCGGAAAGAGCACAATGCACCTGTAGCGTCTCGGAGTCTCCAAACTCAATGGTTCACTATCCATAGGGTTCTGCAAGCTATACGGCAGAAAAACCCAAGCGGATCGTAAAACACGATCCGGGACCCCCGAAAGCGCTCCGAAAGCTCTCCGATTTCGATCTGAAAGATCCAGGGTAGTACAAGGAGGCAAGCCCTCACCTCCTCCCAACTGCGCGACACATCTTCTAGGGTAGGGGTCTTGCCCTTGTCAGTGACCTCCTCGGCAGGGACCAAGGAGGGTAGAGCAGTAATCGGCACCTCGGAGGGCGATGGTGCCGGTGGAGTCACAACCCGGGGAGAGAGATCCATGCGGCTCATCCGGGCAGATGGTCTCCTCCTCTTCCTCTGGCGACGTTGATTGTCCAACACCGCAATTTCTTCAAGGTTCACCTGGATAGGGGAACCACCCAACATGGTCGACTCTTCCAAGGGCGAGCTGACTGTCCCCTCAGAAGCTTCCCGCCTAGCACCCGATCTGACACTCGCCATCGGCACCGCTGACGAGCCCTCCATCGGGATCACCGCTGGAAGTGGGTACTGGAGCCGCCCTGGAGGTAGGACGATGGCCTCCTGAGGGGCGGCGACCGTTACCTGATCGGTGCCTGGCTCTATGTGGTCGACGGGCTGAGGAGCGCACCACGGCAGCTCGACTACTTCGTACAACAATTCCGTCGACTCTCGCGCTCCTGCAAGAAGACCAGAGAAGATTAGTTTGGCGAACAGCTGACGAAGCATTGCAAGAGGCAAAGTCAGTACCCTTGGGCAATGGGGGGCTCAACCTCAACTCCCGAAGCACCGCCGGAGTTAGCTGGACGTCGACATCAAGGAGGGGGAAATGAAGAAGGGCCTTTACCGCCCTAGAGTCCTCAAATGTGGCTTTGGGCAACTTATCAGCTATGGGAATGGATTTATTAATATTTATATAAATTTATTTTATTTATTTATTAAGGGTTTTATTTTAGCGTAGGGCGTGCTAGTCAAAAGGTGACGAGTTTATTATGCGCACCATCTGATTAACCAGACGAAAGTAGGTGGTCGTGTCAGGACTCAGAACCCGCCGCACAATAAAGACTATGATGTTAATTACACCCCTCCGAGAGAGGGACAACCCTTGATTAATCGCCAAAAATAAAGAGACCATGGGGCCAATAGAATATATGAAAGTTGTGATTGTGCAGGCAACCATGCTGTATAATAATATTCATTCTTATTAAGTTGGTTCTTTATACAGGGTGGCGTTATGTACTCAGGCATAGTGAAGCCTTCGGCCTGGCATAACCCGAGTTTCCCCTAGTCGCCATTTAATATATCGGAGAATCATTTAATATATCGGAGAATCAGAAGACAAGCAGTGATGCATGTATTTTTGTAGAGTAAATAACAGCGAACAAACATAAATGAGTTCATTTGTTTATTAGTAAACCCCATGCAAAAGTTTATTATTATTTATTGAAAAAGATCTGTTATCATTTTATTTGGTCATTTATTTGTAAATTGAAGGAATATTTCGGCAACACCTCTCCTGTCCCGAGGAGTATAGGGGAAAGTATGAGAGAATCGTCTACAAAGGGTCAAGACGATCTCTTGAATGATGGTCATGCCCAAACGACAATCCCGTACACTATGATGGGTAGGGAACCCGAGGGCTAGCTCTCTGAGTAATCCCTATCACTTGCAGGACTGTCGATCAGTTGTTGCCTTTCATTTTGAGACTGCACATGGCACTACAATGCACACATATGAGCCCATGAGGTGAGTCCAGCGTGACTGTACTCGGGCATACTTGTATGATGTCGGGACAATGTATGCCAGGGTATGGCAAATTTGCTATTCGACAACTGAGGGAATGCGGTCAAATCCTAGTCGAGACGAGTCAAATTCAGCGGGCTATTGGCCCGGGACAAGGTCATGCTCTAGCCATAATGGGGTGAATCCCAGGGCCTAGGCACGACTTATCGGGGCGTCATTAATATTCCCATACCCGGGGTCTAGGAAAGATGAGAGCCCCAGAGTGGACATAGACATGTTCATTATTCTTTATTTATTCTTGTTATTATTGTAGATGTATGAATGCATTTCTTTTTCTTAAATTCTTTGTTCTTATTTTATTTATATCATCCCCTTTTCATTACTCATTTTTTTTATTTTTATTGCATGCGTACATCTTTTATTTCCTTTATCGACAATTATTTTGTTGTTATTCATTCATCATTTTTTTGTTGTTCATTTATCACTTTTATTCCCATTTTTATTATTATTTTATTTTATTATTTTTATTATCATTTATTTAACCATTATTTATTTATTTATTTTATTTTGTTATTTTTTCTTTAATCTCTCACTTTCACCCCTTTTTTTATCTTTTCTTTTTTTTATTGCACATGAGGTGCCGTGCATGTGTGAATGTGAATGAGAGTGAGTGTTTGTTTATTTTTTATTGTTTTTAGTGCTCAAATGTATATCGTGTATGTGTGTGTTTGTGTGTGAGTGAAGTGTGTTTTGTAATTTCTTTATGAGTGTATGTAACGGGTGTATGTGTGTGTGTTAAGTGTCTGGGTGTGTGGGTGTATGTTTTTTTTCTTTCTTATAATGATGGAAAATGGGAGAAGACGTGTATGTGTATTTGTAAGTGTGTTTTTTTTATTAAGAGCGCATTTGAGAAGATGTGTGAGAAGAGGTGAATTTTAACGTGGGAGATTATGAAACATGTGGATCCCACTCCAATGATTAGAATTCACTTCCTCTTTTTAAAATCCTACCAAAAGGAGTTTTTAAATTTGAGAGAGAAGCCACCTTATTGTTCCTATCTCTCCCTAACCTTAGGAATCAACTTTTAAAATGGGAGACAAACTAAGAGCCTTCCAATGATTGGAAGCTACTTTCATAATCCACCCCATTAGAATTTCAAACGTGCCCTAAGAAGGGAAACAGCAGGGGTAAAATGGCGTGGCCCTTTATATATATATATATATATATATATATATATAAGGGGAAGGGGGGTGACGTCGGATTAGCACCTCATGGGGTGCCATCCGGCGGCACCACACGTCGAATCACCATTTCATTTTTTTATTTTTTTTATTACTATATACAGTGGGGGATGATGTCGGATTGGGCACGCTTGGGTGCCTGATTCGGCGACACCGCAGCCAGATCACACGCACAATGTTTTTTTTTGGTTTGTTTTTCTATTGTCATTATTATGTATGTTTTTTTGTTTGGTATTTTATTATTTATCATTTTATCATTACTTTATTATTATTATTATTTATTATTTTATTATTATTTTTACTTATTTACTTATAATTCATTAAATTTATTTTATTTTATTTCTTTTTTTTATTCTTGGTCTCACAATTAGTCAACATGTCTTGGTAAAAATTCGGTAGCACCTCCCCTAGACCCGGAGTATTTGGGAGAAGAAGTGGAGGCTCACCCACGGGATACCTAGGACAAGCTCCTAATTGCCGGGAGGCCAAATACGGCGACCGGCGAACCTGAATGGATGGAGACCCCGAGGGCTAGCCTACGAAGGGTTCCGATAACCCATGGGTTATCAAAACAATTTTGGCGACAAAAGATGGGTATGTCATCACGACAGCCCGGACCCTATAATAGATGGCGGATCTTCGAGGACTGGCCTACTAGGAGACCCGCATCATCCTAGGGTTATCGATCATCAGGACACTGTTCGCCGTTAAGGTGGTTAATATTCACTCGGGGAGTGATCACTTAAAATGGCGTGACCTTGTGACGACATGGCTTGAAACAGCACGGCTTGAAATGGCACGGCTTAAAACGGCACGGCTTAAAACGTCATGGGAGCTTGTGCACCAGTTTCAAATGGTATGGCTTTAAGCGATGTGGCTTGAAATGGCATGGCTCATCCCACGCCATTTTAAGGGGCAATAATTCATGAAGGACGCCAGCTTACAAGGCAAAAAGGGTGGATGGGGTTATTTCGGCGTGAAAAAGGGGGTGCGCATGAGTGTGATCCGGCGGCGGTTAAATCGGCATAAGGTGTGCCGCGTCGGATTAAGACGATATGCAGGGCAGAGGATTCAGAGAGCCAGAAGTTTTGCAGACAAAAGCCGGAAAACAGAGTACCATAAAGCACCGATTTAGCAGCTTAAGGAAATGTTTCCCCAGCATTTCAACTGCTCAGAGATCACTGCGTAAGAGCATTCATGGATCCTTAACGCCACATGGGGAATTGGAGTGAGGAATCATACAGAAAACCCGAGGAGCACACGGCTGTGTATCTCTATAGAAAACCTGAAGCCTCCTTGCCAACAAAACGCTTCACAACCTTGTGAGCTAATTGACATATATATATCTGTATCAGCTAATAGTGCTCAACATGTTTTCTCCACAGCCAGACTGGACAAAGGTCATACCATCGGGAGGTAAACCCCTGGTGTCCGTCGCAGGGGATCAATGGAATTCACATGAGCATGAGAACCCGAGAGAATCAGACGTTCTGCTGAATGATGAATAACTCAAATAATAATAAAATAAGAAAGATAGGCAAAGGGAGAGCTACACAGGAGGATAGGAAGCCAATCACCCCATCATTCATTCATTACTCTCGATAGAAAGGTATATTACATCGGGAACGAAAGTAAGGGAAATTTATACAGATCGGAAATAGCAATACAAGAAAATAGGGGAAGGGGGAACTGTGGCCCAGCGAAGGGGGCGTGGCTGGGCAGAGACCCACCTCTTTCTTCGAAGAGCTCTCCTCAATCTCTCCCTCCCTCTCTCTCGTATATGCCTCTGGGTGGCCTTGCCTTCGATCCCCTACTTCTCTGATCGTCCCCCCATTTCTTCTTTCGCAAGACTTCTCTATTTCCCCTTTTTTGTTGCTCTCATCTTCTTTGGAACCCTTTCGCTCTCTGTCTGCTTTCTCTCTTTTTCTTTTTCCCAGTCGTCTGCCTCTTAGGGTTTTTTTGTTCGAAGCGAAGGCATTTATAGAGGAGGGGGGACTCAGCTTGAAACGGCGACAGAAGGGGGTGAAAACGGCGTGCCATTTTGGCTGCCAGATGGAGGGTTTTTGCACGCTGTTTTATCCGGCGCCGGTTCAGCATGCGGCCATGCCGTTTTAAGGCTTCTTTAACCCATTTGTAGCATCCTTTGGCCCATTTCTAGGCCCATTTCGTGTTCATTTTCTTCTTTGTGAAGGTCGGCCAATCGACCGGCTCGCTTCGTTGTCCGAGCTTCTATCTATTCATTCGGGGATGGTCCCGAGCATTTTTCTGAGCTCCCGGGTCTTATTTTACAGCTGTCCATTGGAGCCGAGCATCTTTTCTTTTCTTCCTTTTCTTCGGTCTCGTCTTTTGTTTGGCTTCCGCCATTCTTTTTCTTCTTTTCTTTCTTTCTTTTCTCTTGGCATAGGAGCACTCGGTTAGAGCTTAAGACCTATAGACATAGTAGTAAGAATATTTCCAGTGTCAACATCAGCCCAAATAGAACGAGAACCCTTGACAAAGCTCCAGTCAGAGGGGTGGCCGTGACGCCCCCCAGGTAATATAGACAAAACGCTCCGACTAGTGCTTAAGGTTAGACAGGGCGGAGGTGATGCGGACGAGAGTCCGGTTAGTCCGGGCCCAAAAATAAACAAACGAAGTATCGGCAGGACAACACTGGAGGCTGTAGAACTGTAGTAAGAGAAAGGCGTTCAGGACAACCGAAGCTTGTTTACAGACAAAGACGAAACCACAAAGAATGCGGTAAGAATTGGGGGAAAGTTTCCCTGGATATCGACCGTAATAATGAAGGACAGACTCGATGAAAGGGTGCACGGGAAGGCGGAAGTCAGCCTTGAAGGACTCTATGGGGACCTAATGCCACCCGGAGGCTGACTCCACAGGTCATCGTCGACGGTCGGGAAAATGATGTCGAAGTCAGAAGGGATCTGAAAGACCTCTCGGAGCCCATGGACCACCCTATAGGCCACCAACGGTGGGGAACGGGGTCGGCTAGGGCCCGCGCCCAAAGTGCTCGGAACACCGCCATGACCAGCTTCTGCCTCCTCAGCAGAAGATGTGGAACTAACACAGATGGTTCTCCTACGAGGCGGCATGGCTTCAAAAGATAGGAGATGTAGAAGGAGGAGGAAACCCTCACCAGAGAAAGGAAAAACAGGGGCGGTAACAACTAATGATCGCAGTAGGCACTAGAGAAGTAGGGCGAGACTCCTCGAAGAACCCTATGGCGATTCTTATAACCTCCAAAGGACAGACGACCGCTTCAAAACCCTATGGAAGGGGAAAAGGTGCTTGTCACCATCAAGGGACGGTTCCCGACCATTCGCGCCCACGCTCCTAGACAAAAGCCACCCACGTCATGATTGCAGTGACGCCGTCTGCCACCGCCAGGGGCGCCTTACGCGCCAAGCACGCGACTGGTACCATCGGTTCGAACAATATGAGGGGATCATCCTTCGTACACATCCTCCTATAAACGCACTAAAATTTGATCTAATTAATTATAATTATCATTGGTTATTAGTTTGTTTCATTCATTGGTCTATTTAGTGAGTGGGCGTGCCAGTCATAAAGTAACGATTTATTCAGGCCCCGAAGGAACCCGTGGTGCGCACCGTCTGATGGATCAGACGATCGTGAGTGTCGGGTCGGGACCAAAACCCGCCGTTCCATAAAGGTCACAGTGTTAGTTACATCTCCCCAGAGAGGAGAACACCCTTGATTAGTCACAAGGGAAAAGGTCCCTACGGCCTAGAGAATCATAATAGTAACATGAGTAAATAAATGGCAGTGAAAATTTAAATTAGTGCAGGTATCCGTTCATTTATTAAATCAGTGGAACGGTTAGCTCGCTATTGGTCGAGTATCGGCCCTTTAATGTTCGGGTGATAACCCTGTTCGAGAATGCATGGGACGGGCACGGGGTATGTGCCAATGTATGCCATGCATGTGGCACGCTTATTATTTCATTACCCGAAGAACAAGATCGGTACTGCTTCAATAGATTATCGGCCAAGGGCAGCACGTGAGCATGGCCATAGCAGGAGAACCCCCTGAGATCCAAGCCCACGCCGTGGGGCAACTTTTCTTTCCCCTTTACACAGGGTCCGGGAGATGAGATTCTCGAAAGGCCCGTTGAGGCAAGCATGTTTAGCATTTTTTTATCTTATTGGCTTTGATTCTGCTTAAGTGTGGATTTTACCCCATTCACATGTTTTTTATCATGTTTCTGATCGCATTATCATGGCCCCTTTCTCTCTTATTATTGTTATTTATTTCTATTATTTATTTTATGTTTTGTTTCCCTTTTATCATATGTTTTGTCTCTTTCTTCTTCTTTTTTCAAGATAATGGGTTCGGTGGACTGATCTTACCTGGTCGGTCGACCAAACCAGCCAGGGAGAAAAGCCCTTGCAGGTAGGTCGACGCACCTGCACAGTGTGTCGACCTAGTCGGTGATCGGTCCACCGAACGTCTAGTTCGGTCGACCGAGCCACCGGGCAGGCCCAGCCCTATTCTCTTCTCTTCTCTTTCTCTTCTTTTTTTGCTCTTTTCACTTAAAGGAGTGGTCGGAGTCCAGATGCGTGTTTAATCCACGTGGGAGGTTTATTTAGAGATGGCACACAACCACCCATGAATTCAAGCACGCACAAGTTAAATTGAGTTCATGGAATCGACCCTCGGTACTAGGTAGAGTGATTTACTCACGCATAGTGGCGGCTTCCGGCCGGGCGTAATCTGACCTACCACACATCACCATTTTATATACCGTGGGGCCACGACATAAGAGCACACATGTAATGTGATGTGATATTTATATGCATGCGAGGGGAAATCTTTTGTTAATTAGCTGCATGTAGAGAGCTTTGATTAATCAATTCTTTTTTTTATGTGTTGACTATGTCCGTAGCGGTGTTCGGCAATTCATCATGGCAGCGTTCATGTTCAATTCGTTTGGATCCTCGTGGTTCTTTGTGGTTCAATAGAGGCTCCACATTGTTATTTACTTCATTTGTTTGTTGCTTCCTTTTGTTTTTGTAATGTGTATTATTTTGGTGAAAATTTGGCAGCATCTCCCCCGGACCCAGATGCTGGGGGGGGGGGGTAAAGCGGGTACGCATCCACGGACAAGTCCGAGACGGCCCCTGAACAGTATGAGGTGCGCACGGAAGCGGAAACACCCTTAAGAAAGTCGGTAGGGAACTAGAAGCATGTGAACGGAAGACACCGGTTAAGACGTGACATCATCGGTTAGAGCACAAAGGGTAGAAGAACTCCACCGGTTAAAGGCAAAAGGGGAAAGCCACTGGATGGGACAGGCGCCATCGGATAAGGAAGCAGGGATAGCCACCGGATACGAAGCCCGTAGGGGCCATCAGATAAAGGCAAATGGGGGAGATCCACCGAATGGGGCAAGCACCACCGGACAAAGGGGCTTAGGTGCCACCAGATGAGGGAGGCGGATAGGGCCACCATATGGACGCCACCAGATAAGGAGGAGGTTGTTGTGTCCCTATGATTTTGATGATGTCAAACACTATGACTCATCATGAGTCTGCATATGCATACATGGGATTGATTCATGTTTTGATGATGAAGTCATATGTTTTGATGATAGTACACATATGTATGCAACGCCCTTGAACTTTGTGAAGAACAGGTTAAGCAGCAGCACAATATCAGGTGCAAGTGAAGTTGACTTGGGCAGTCCACAAGTCGACTTGGGCAAATAGACAGTGAAGAAATTGATGAACTCAAGAACATTAGTCAACATAATTCAACAGTGCAACTACAGCAAAATTCATGATAGCAGTAAAACAACAGCAGTGGTACAAGCAAGAAGTTGGTGTTTAAACTCTAATAAGAACATGTCTCAAAGGATCTATGAAGAGGAAGTCGACTTGAGAAGTTATGAACTTGACTTGAGCTTTGCCAGAACACCTGCTAGCTGAAAGACCTATAGCTACTAATTAGTGGTGACAAATAGTTGGCCAGCAATGTAAAATAGATGATAAGGCTGTAAAATGTCTTGTATGGGTGTAAAATGGGCGATAGGGCTGAAACCGTTGAAAACATGAAGAAGTGATGGTGATGGAGTCGACGCAATAAGGCTCTTGGGTCGACACAGGAACGTCAAGGCTTACAAAGGTGACGATCAGCATGAAGGCGGCAGCTAATGAGGCATAAAGGTGAAAAATAGCTTGTTAACGGTGAAAAATAGCTATTATCTGTGACAAATAGCTATTTAGTGGTGAAAAATAGCTGCTTCAAGTGAAGGTAAACAACGCTTATGATCCAACACCAAAGAGGAGAGAGAAGAGAAGACCAAGAGAAGAAGAAGGGTTGACTCCAGTCAATGCCACGCAGTCAAGATGACTTTAGTCAAAGTCAACTTAGTCAAAGTTGACCAAGTCAACATCAACTTCAGTGAAGATCAATGCTAGTCAAGATGACTAGTCAACATTGACTAGTCAAAGTCAACAAAAGCTTCACAAAGAGTCAACGCAAGAGCTAGCCAGTGGACTCTGTCAGCTGAAGGAGCAACAGTGACAAATGCGCAGTATGGGTGAAAAATGAGCTACTAACAGTGACAAATAACTTAGCGCGACGGCTCAAGCTCAAAGGCAGAGGATCTAAGGTGACAGCTATTAAGGGTGACAAATAACCGATATGTCTGACAAATGGCTCGTTAAGTCTAAAAAATACTCTGCCAAGGGTGACAAGTAGGTAGGCGCGTGGAAGACTTAAAGAAGTCACGTGCCTTCGACTGTCAATCATTGGCACATGATCCCAGGCACCTGACAAGTTCCGTACTGAGCTGAAATGTCTGAATATTCCCTCCAAAGCTTCTGGACAAATGAAATTTTAAATTAAAGTAAAATGCCAAGTTGAAGATTCAAATGTTCATCTGTATATATACCAGTGTTCAATGTTGTTCAAAAAAGATGAAGGCGGAAGAGCTAGACATCTGAATCTGCTGTGAAGTCAGAGTGTTCTTCGAAGGAAAATAAAGAGAGCTAATCAGAGAGAAAGAGAGCCAGTTCGTGAGATACAGAAAGAGAAAGAAAAAGAGAGAGAGCTCGTGAGAAGAAGATGAAGAAGAGAAAGAGAGAGCTCGAGATAAATAGAGTGCAGCCGATGCCAATTGAAGATATGAAGTATTCTTTAGTTCGTGGTTCAAATCCAGAACTAATTTGCTCCTGTGGAGCTACATTTCTTTTGATTTCCTTTTGTGTTTTCGTTTGTTTTTTCTCCATTTCCTTGTACTTTCGATACCCTGTTCAGGGTTTGGGTTTCTTTCGAGTGTTCATAAGAAGGGAGAAGTGTTTTCTCTAGGTTCCCTCTGTGGCTTCAGAGGAAGAGAGGATTGAATCCTCTGGGTTTTGTGAGCAGTGGGTTGCTGTTCACGGTTCCTTCTGTGCCTACAGAAGAAGGGAGGTTTTGATCCTCCAGTCACTACTAGTGGTAGTGGGCCTAGTCTTGCTGGGTGTAAGATCAGGTTGGGGGATTTGTCTCCATTGAGTTCAAGCTGTTAGTCAGCGTTTGTTGCAGACTGAGTCTGGCGGTCTTACATCTACAAGGGAAGCCTCACTCAGGTTTGAGTGAGGGGTGGACGTAGGTCTGTGGGTAGCAGACCGAACCACCTAAAAATCATATCCACTATGGTTTACTTTGTGCGTACATTCCTTATCCTCTACCTCCTTCATAGGGTAATGTGTAATCTACTTTTACATTGCAATGTCATTTTTATGGTAAGTATTCGAGACTGGTTTTGTGAGAACTGCTAGATGCGCTATGATCTAAGTAGTTGAATCCTTAAACTGTTTTGATTGCTACTTGGTTGTTCACTACTTAGCTTGATTTGCGAACTATCATTACCTTGAAACGTACTATAGTTGAAGCTTTGCTGTAATGTGTCCTTGTTTACCATTATGCTTAAACTTGATCTTAAGTAGACTGCTTAGTTCTACTTAGTTCTTAGTGTTAGCTTCCATTGTGATTGAATTGTGTGAACTTTAAATTAAGCATAATTTTTGTAGCGGATCTATTCACCCCCTCCTCTAGATCCCACATTGCACCCAACAATTGGTATCAGAGCGGGTCTCTGATTGATCAGATCTAACAATCTATAGAGTCGATCCTGCTATTTGGTGCATTCATTATTTTAGTTTATTGATTTGATTTTATTTCAATGGCTCACCCACCTATGTTTGATGGTTTCGATTTTAGTATTTGGTTAAACAACTTACGTAAATTTGTAAATTATGTTGATTCTGATTTTTGGATTTTAATTTCACATGGACTGTATGAATTGCCTAAAGATAAGTCCAAGTGGAATGTTGTTCAAAAGTTTAAAAATGCTGATAATATTAGAGCTCTAAAGTTAATGAAAGCTGTAGTAGATTCTAATGTTTTCCCCTTTGTCTTAAGCTGCAGCACTGCAAAAGACATGTTGGATGGATTGCTTCGCATCCACAACAAGGAGGAGGATAAATGCTTGATGGCTGATAGAGGTAATCATAGTAGTGATCAACTGGATGATTCATCATCTAAGGTGAGCTCCAGATTTGAAGAAATTTCCTTTGATGAGTTGATGAATCTCTATGAGGAATTGTTAGATAGATATAAGAAAATAAAAATTGAAAAAGGAAATTGAGCCGAATGATTTAAATTCATCCTATAAAAATTGTTTGAAATTGAAACAATCATAGGATGCTTGTTTGTTTGATGAAGAAATAAATAAGGAACTAATTGGTTCCTTAAGGGATGAAAATAAATATTTGTCAGTAGGAATTTCTGAACTAGAAGAAAAATTGAATTCAACAAATAATGATCAAAATTCTGTCAATGGACTAGTTCAGAATGAAGAGGTAATAAATGAATATGAAAAACTGAAGGAGCTGAACATTGTCAGGTCTGACAGGTTGCTCTGTCTCGAGAAAGAAAGGTCAATGATTCCTTCTTAAGAAAAAGAAATTGAAAATTACAAAAATGAAAATGAAGCATTGAAAGATAAGCTGGCTGCATGTGAAAATGAGAGGGCTAACTCAGAAATCCTCATAGCTTCCTTGGATAACAAAATCAAGGAATTGAATCAATCTTTATCCAAATATGTTAAAGATAAGGGTAAAATGAAAATATCCTTGGAAGATGAGGTGAGTGCTCAAAGAGAGAGGATATGTTACATTTGTGGAAATAAGGAGGCTATTAGGAACCAGCTATACACCACCTTTGTGCGAAGCTCAAAAGTGGCTGGTACCTCTAGTCAATCCCCAAAATAGTTTGTTGCTGAGAAAACTCATAAACAGAATAAACAACAAAAAAAGAAATTCAATAACATGCATTCCAAAAACTCACATGAAAAACACCATACTTCAGGACAAGCCAATACTTACATGTTTTTATTGTGGTAAGCATGGGCATTTGATGCATAATTGTAGATTGATGAGACAAGATGATTTGAATATTGATAGAATACATGCTAGGAATTTTCATGATAGGAAATTACCTAATGCTAAGAAAAAGAACATTAAATGTTTTCACTGTGATAAGACAGGGCTACACAATGCTGGTTTACTAAGAGAGAAAGAAAATCTCAGTCTCATGCTGAACATGTTAATTCTTCTGTGAACTAGTATGTTTTTAATGAAAATGAATTTGTTTCAAAAGGTCAGCACATTGTGTGCTTTAACTGCAGGAAGTCAGGCCACAAGGCTAATGAATGTTGGCTGGCTATTGATAGAAGAAATTTATTTTCTTGTTATCACTGTGGAAAGCATGGCCATACAGTCAAGGACTGTTGGCATGCAAAAGAAAAGAAAAATGTTCATGATAACAGACCTGGCTATTCACAAAATTTCAATAGTTATGATTATCAAAAAGTTGTGAAAAATTCAGGCTCTTGTTTTTACTGTGGTTACTTTGGACACTCCATGTTTAATTGTCAACTACTGAAGTTTGATGATTTTCATGTTCAAAAATTATGGAGAGCACCTGGTAGAGGTGCCACTAACCATAGAGGACCCAAGAACTCTTGGGTACCCATGTATGCAAAATGAGATTTATTTTGCAGGAGTGCCTTGGAGCTAGAAGAAAATAAAAGGGGTTCAATAAGTCCAAGACATCCATGTATGGTAAAACCCCAATTCTTGCATTCACTATATTAGTTGTTGATTTTCAATAACCTTCTTATTCGTTGAGTTGCATATCATGTTTTGAACTTGTTAGAATTTCATGCCTTCATTTATGCTTACCCTGTTAGTTTTATACTTAAGGGGGAGCTAAAATAAATTGGATTGCATGAATTCTCATGTCTGCATATGTCATTTGCATGATTATCAAGGAGTCTCTCAATGCATATGTTAGCCAGCTCATGCATACATTTTCACCAGTGCCATATGCAATTTGCATAGTCATGCATAGTTTGAAAAAGTCATTTGCACTCTCATGTACGGTTGAAAAAACTTGCATTGCATACAGGACTACACTGCATTTGGTATGCACATTCATGTTTGATCTCAATGTTATATCAAATGGTATATTGCCAAAGGGCAGATAAGGTCTGTCTGAAAGCTCTAACCATGCACGAGGTGGTCTTTAGATCTAAGTTCTCTGCCTTGTACCATGGGTCAAAAATTTCATATAGACCAATTCAATCAGTCATAAGCATACTTCAATGACCCCCTACATGGTCTTCATGTTTTTTTTTGTAAAAAGGCGTAGGAGTTGGCGAGGCCACCACCGGCTTTATTTCAAGAATAAAAGATATTACATGCGAATGCTAGGCATCCCTAGCTTATCTATCTTTACCGCGCCTCGGACATCCCAAGGTAAAGAATGCCAATTGAAAAAAAGGAGTTACAACGAGAGAGGCAAGCAAAGTTGGCGAGACGGTCGGCATCATGGTTGGCTTCTCTGAAAACATGGGTAACTTTTGTAATATCACAAAGAGTGACGATTTCCTGAATTATAGCGATAATCTTCCAAGGACAAGGGATAGCATTTGCTAAGACATCAACCAGCAACTTTGAATCACACTCAATCAACTGTAGAGGGTAAGACAAAGCATGAGCATATCTAAGGGCATCCAAAGCGCTCTAGCATCAGCCATAAGACTACTGCAATTGCCATAAAAGTGGGAGAAGGCAAAGATGATGTCCCCTTCCGAATTCCTAATGATCCCGACTCCACTTGAGACATAGTTAAGCTTGCAGGCTCCACGGAGTTGAGCTTCAGAACATGTATAGGAGGTCGGCGCCAGTAGATAATACGCCAGGGATGTGGTACATGGGGGGGGGGTATGAATACCAAAAGAAATGAGTAAGTCTCTATTCCGACCATCAGGCTCCTATAGGGAAGTATGCGACATCACTAGCTTAACCTGATCAATAATTTTAGGCTTGATAGTCTGCCCAGAATACATAGATCCCTCGTATCTAAGGTGATTCCGTGCCCTCCAAATCTCCCACAGGCTAGCACATATGGAAGATTGGATAAATAAGCCATACCGGTTTGAGGTTCTGTAACCCATGAGAAGATAAGTGATGTGCTGATAACAAGTTGAGTGAATAGGGGGATGAGCAACACCAAACTGGGCTAAGAAGTTCCAAATTTGAACAGCCCGGTCCCCATGAAGGAACAGATGATCCGCACATTCTTGCTTTGGGCGCAGGCAACAATTGGTCTTCATGTCATACTTGATGTCTCAATGCAATTAGATAGGGGGAGTCTATGCATTTCACAATTTAGTCAATGCATGCATTTGTTTGATCTCATGCATATAATGTTTGGTCACAAGCTGTACTATGAAAATCTCAAAGTTGACACTTATTCAGTCCAAGTCGACTTACCTGTGGAAAATTCAAAGCTTCATCTGATTTCTATATATTTGTGATTTCAATTCCTATTTTTTTTCCTTAAATCAAATCTGGAATGCATAATTATCTGGTTAAAACTCTCATTCAATGATTTGGTACTTCTGAAATCACTTGAGCTTATTATTCTCATGTTTCTAGAGTTCATTATCTGTTAGCTCCTGCAATTGCTGAGGGGGGGCTTCACATGAAATTTTTTTGAATTACCTTGCATGTCATGATCATAATTTCCATGCAAATTGATCCTATCTAGTTCTTTCTGAAAATTCAGCATCTTTGATGACTACTAAAGTTTCTTCTGGCCATCTTAGTTCCTTTGAGAAAGTCACCTTGAAATTATCTCAAGTCAGCTATAGGCTTGGATTTTATTGCTATCTCCTTGAATTGGTTTCACCCTGAAAAGTCAATATTCCTGCTGACTGCTCAGTGCCTATGAATCTCATTGGAAATCATGTCTTGTTTGATGCATTAGTGGCTACTTCTGCTATACCTTGTGACAATATCTATTGTCGAATCAAAATTGTGACCATTTTCTAAAATTACTTTCTGACTGCTACTTGCTCGGATTTTATTGCTATATCCTTGAGCTAGTCACTCTGAAATTATTTCACATCCATTGATGTCATTAAAATCATCTTAGAAATCATTTCTGTTTGCTGAATTTTGAACACCTTTGTCATCACTCGAGCTAACTGTCTTCAAGGTACTCACATATCTACTGCATGCTCATTACTGCATTTTCTATTGAAAATCTCTGTTACTCTTGCTACTTATCTTGGTTGCACCTTAAAAACTCTCTTGTTGACTACCAATTTGAATGATTACACTTGAAAGTCACCTTCATGTTTGTTGCTTAAATTGACTGATTCTATCATATCCTTGAGCTATAAAATTTAGGAAGATTTCAATTTGTGTACCTTGATCATAAATCTAAAAATAATTTTAATAAGGAATCTTCTATTATATAGGATTATGAATGTCCAATACATTCAGCTGGTTTAAGTTTAATGTATTCCTTGAGTTTAGACATAAATATCTTGAAAATATCTATGTTAACTTTAATAGACTTTAACCAGCCTGTTCATGTTGTGTCTTGAATGATCTGCTAAATTCTAAAAGTTCCAAAATCATGGCTATCTTTGGTTGAGATACATGTATTGAGTATTATTTTTAAACATCTGAATGATTTGAAAAATTCCTAGGGTAAAAATTGTTAGAGCAATGACATTGGTCACTAAGAAACTATGTCCCTTTTCCATGAAGAAAAGAAGATTGTGTCATGAAGTGCCATAATTATCTCTGCTGAAAAATCAGGCAGAGCTGTAGCGCCCCAAAATTTATATAAATAATTTCTGAATAATTTTTGAAATTTTCTAGAATTTATAAGGAATTTATAAGGGCTAAATATATTAGTAAATGGATTAATGAATTAATAAGTCATTTATGAGGCCCAATTATGTTAAATAATTAATCTAACCTATTTAATTAAGACCCAAAAGGTTTAAGGACTTAGCCCATTAAGTTTGGCCAATATTCTAGAAGGATAATTAGCCTATTTACGAATTTTAAGGATAAATATTATTTTTATAGATAATTATGTGGATAAACAAATAAAAGATTTTTATTAAATTGAAACTCTGCACACGTTAGATGTAACGGTCTATCGGGCGACCGCTACATTGGTGTAACGCACCTAGACTGGACCGTCACACCCTACCGATTCCGTAAGTTGAAGAACTTGCAAAAAGATTGGAACTTTGAGATCTTATCTGCAAGAGACCTAATTAGAAGGATGTGTAAAGTTACTAGGGACTCTTAGAGATCAGATTTTGGCAAACAATGACTCTAGAATCGATCTAATCCTCAAACCCTAGCCAAAACTCTATAAATAGAACCCAATTCTGAACTGAGCGACCCTTACTTTTGGCTCGCGTGAAATCAAGGTAAGGAGATATAATCTCGAGTAAGTTCTTTAGAGTATTTTGTTCCTAATACTTTAGACTAACTACCCTCAAAATTTTATGTTAGGAGGTCGAGTATCCAAGGAGTTAGGATCTTCTAAAGTTGCTGGTTTCATCACACCAACCCAGGAAATTGTGCAACGGGGTGCTGAAGATCAAGGAATTAGGATGCCTAAACGAGGTAATTAGAATTAGATGCTTTAGAACTTTTTGTTCCCAATAGTTTCATCTTCTTAACCTCCAAATTTCACATCTTTAGGTCAAGAGGTTGAGAAGTTAGAGCGACGTGAAGTTGCTGAAAAAGTACAGGAAGAAAGGAACTAGGACGATCCTTGAAGACCTAAATTAGAAGTTTAAAGCCCAGTTAAGATGTAGGTTATCTCATGAATGGCAAAAACACATTGTTAGGAGTAAAAGCCCTCTTGATTTGCTTGATTTCATGCTTTATATGTAGAGAATTTCATGTTTTACTAGATTCATGCATTTGTATGTCATGCATGCATATTCTTAACCCTAACTAAGTTTAAATGGAATCTTCTTGTCAATTCATAGAAAATCCTATGCATATTGTTAGTTTAGCCTTTGTTCTATCATGTAGAAGTTTATATATGATTTTTCAGACATGATGTGAGTTAAAACCTTAGAATCTTCTTATTCTATTTACTGTCAGCAGTGCTCTGACGGATTACACTTAGACCGTCACATGACTGTAACGGTCTTACGATAACCCGTCACACTCTCTGTGTGTTTAAATTATTCTGTTGTCTCTAACAAACCACAGTAGGAGCGATACAATACTGTAACGGACCCTCGACAAACCGTCACACGGGCTATAACGCGCCTATGCTAGACCGTTAGAACACTGTTTTCTGTCAACTCGAGACAGAATGGAAATTTGTCAAGTCTATTTATAAAATAAGCTTAGTTATCTAAGTTTTAACCTGTTTTCATAAATCTGGAGTTATTTATTGGTTCATGATAGGAATTGCATGTTCAAGCATTTTTGAGTTATTTTAAAGATACATGTTAATTTCATTGACTAAACCCTATAGTTTGTATTTAAATCATGATTTTAAAATATTGACGGAGTTTTACCATGATTTCACATTGTTATACATTCTTTCTGTCTATAGAGTCAATTTCTCTAAGTACATGGCATATATTCCGATATATGACCATTAGTTCACACTTTTGCACTATAGGAACATATTCTTGAACATGAGGACCTCTCTATTGGATATTCCTTCCAATAGACTAGGAAATCTTGTTTCAAGACCTCCGTAATTCTTCGCGAGCCTGGGATTCCCACTAGGATGCCGAGTTGGTTGTACCATGAAAGCCCAATTACTAGAAAGCACTATCGAAGTTTCTGGTTCTGGTATGTAACGGATCTAGATTGGACCGTCATGATGATATAACGGCCTAATAAATGACCGTCACCTTTACTGTGTCTATTTTTATTGCTTCCGGATTCAGATCATTGTAACGGCCCAATACTGGAGCGTCACGTTATGTAACGGCCCAGTGTAAGACCGTCACAGTTCTATATTTTGTTAACCCGAGGTTTGACCAAGGGGTTGATATTCTAAAGTTCCTAGATGGATTATTGATGGTCTAGGACTTGTCATATTGTCTAAAGAAACTTAATTTAAATTATTAAGAAATAAGAATGTATCGTTATGCTACCAAATTATTTCCATGAGCATAACCTTGTTTTAAGTCATTCTTGACCTCGCGTTTCTTCATTGAAGCATTCATTCAATTGAATTATTATTATCATGAACTTATTGGAATTATACATTCTTGGCCATATTTTATTGCTTGAAACGTGGACATAGCTTGATTTATACTTGAAGATGCGATCGAGCACTGATTGTGTTCAAGGGCTCTATGTTAGTCCCCTTGGCTGATTGTCGGAAACATACTATTATAAACCATGGGATATCATGCTACTGGCGTCGCATTGCGCTGGGAGTACTTTCTCTATAAATAAGTAAAAATCCACGGGCATCATGAAAATACTTGTACATGACTTTCTTGCTTGTTACATGATATTCCACAGAAGTTCACCAAATACTTGCTCATAAGCAAAAGATGTTTGGATGATGACTACGTGGTATTGCTAGTACATTCTCGATACATTCTTATTTATGAAAGGCCAATATCATGTTCTTGTTACGTTCTTACTAGTTCATAATTGCTCTCATTCTATCTTAACGATCATCTTGGTTACTTTGGATTATTCGCTTGACTTATCACATTTCGCATGATTTTACATTATTTTTCTAGAGCTAAAAATATTAATTACTTTAATAGTGTCAATCATGTTGATGCGAAGATACCTATTGGGAAAGTGTGCTTATTACCTATTTCCAATCTTTTTCAGGAGATAGAAGTGATTCAAATTCAGATTCGAGTTATACAAGTAGCGGGTCCGAGAGTGAATGAAGAATGAGTGAAGACTTAGGAAGTCTACATGTTTAGATTGAGTCTATGTAATTTTCTATTTTCTTGAGTCTAGTATGATGAAGGAAATTGAATTAGTAATTGTAATTGAGTATTTGAGTATTAATGAAAGAAGTTGAAGTTTGATTAAATTATTGTGCAATTGCATTCTTATGTGTGATTGTCTTGCGCTCTGATCGTTCTTGCTTGCAAGAGGCTTACAATGTCGGCTGTTCGCGCTCCCCGAGTTAGTCTTCCGCTGTAATAAAGGCTCGGGGTGCGACAGTTAAGTTGGTATCAAAGCCTAAGTCTCAGGACTTAGGGAAAAGAATCATGTCATAGGATAAGTCCAAGGTTTAAGGATCCCTACCTATGAACTAAGGAAGAAATTTCCATACCCGTGTGAGAATTGGGTAGAGCCCAGGATAAATAGTTAATTAGCTTTAAGATTATTTTCTCCCAATTCCACGAGAAGTAACAAGTTGTTATATTTCTCTCAGGTACCTCATTATTGAAATGGCTCATCGCGTAGATTGGGATGGCATGCAACAAACGGTTGCTGGCCTTACGCAGGCTTTAGAAACCATGGCACAAGGTGGCGCAGGGGCAAGGGCTGGCGACTTACATCGTAATTTCCGGAGTTTAAACCCTCCGCGTTTCTATGGTTCTTCTAATCCGGACGAAGTAGAGAACTGGATTGACGAGATGAACCGTATATTTGACGTCATCCAATGCACCGATCAAGAGAAGGTGCGTCTTGCAACTTTCCAACTCAACAAGGATGCCCGTACATGGTGGAAGTCGGTTTCGGCACCTCCGACCGATGCACCGCATACGTGGGATGGTTTTCTCACTTTATTCTGTGCTAAGTACTTCTCTGAGCATGTGAAAGAAAGAAAGGCTATGGAATTTGCCTCTCTTCGACAAGGAATGATGACAGTGGCAGAATATGAATTACAATTCTCAAGGCTAGCACCTTATGCACCACATCTAATCAGTACCGATCTATTGAAGGTAAATCGGTTTATGGATAGGCTACGACCTGGTTTCATTCAGCAGCTTGGGACCCAAAATATCCGTACTTATGCGGAGATGGTTCAACGGGTATACTTATGTGAAAGGACCTTAGAAAAGGTCAAGAAATTGAATGGAAAAGGAGAAGAGTCCAGCCGATGATCTGATCGGCGTTATGAGAAAGAAAAGTTCAGTATCACGGAGCCTCACAAAAGCCGTGATAGTAAGAAGCGATCCAGGAGCGGGAACGGTGGAAGTTCCCAGAAGAATAAGAAGATTAAGGAGGAGGAACAAGTCACCACGGCTTGCACCTTTTGTGAAAAGTTCGGCCATTCGGCTGAAGAGTGCTGGAAGTGTCTTGGCTCTTGTTTACGCTATGGAAGCAGGGAGCATCGCATGCCGGATTGCCCCCTTATGAAAAACTAGTCATCTGGTGGTGGACGTAGGAGGCAGACTTGCCTCAATGCCGTTCTAGAAGAAGAGGAAGTGCCCAGGGATGATGGGCTTATGGAAGGTACTCTTCAAATTTGTTCTCGTCCTGCATTTGTGTTATTTGATACTGGTGCCTCTCATTCTTTTATCTCCACTACCTTTGCAAAAATATTACTAATCGCATCAGTTCCCTTACCTTCAGATCTTGCTATTACCACACCCTTAGGTTCTGGAACAAAGCTTACCGACTATTATCCTGATAGCAAAGTAATAGTAGAAGGTCATAATCTCTCCGCAAACTTAGTATGCCTTAACATGAAAGGTTATGATGCCATTTTAGGGGTAGATTGGCTTGTAGATCATGATGCTTATATCAATTGCAGAAACAAGATTATATCCTTCCGAAAACTCGGTCTTCCAAGATTCTCTTTCCTTGGCATTAAATACAAGAAACACCCCACTATCATATCTTCCCTTCACGCTTGCAAACTCATCTCGCAAGGATGTGAAGCTTCCCTTGCTTCTGTCATTGTTACCGAGTCCAAGGAAATTATCATAACAGACATTCCTATCATAAATGAGTTTCCAGATGTGTTTCCATCAGACTTACCAAATTTACCACCCAAGAGGGAAGTAAACTTCACCATCGAACTCATTCCAGGAGCAGCACATGTTTCTATAGCCCCTTACAAGATGTCCCCTATGGAACTCAAGGAATTAAAAAGGCAGTTGCAGGAACTACTAGATAAGGGTTTTATCAGACCTAGAACATCCCCCTGGGGTGCGCCAGTTCTTTTTGTCAAGAAGAAGGATGGCTCTCTCAAGCTGTGTATAGACTACCGGCGACTAAATCAACTCACAATCAAGAATAAATATCTGTTGCCGCATATTGATGAGCTCTTCAATCAGCTTTCAGGAGCAGAGTATTTTTCTAAGATAGACCTCAGTTCAGGTTATCATCAGCTTAGAATTAAAGAAGAAGACATTTATAAATCGGCTTTTCGAAGTCATTTTGGCCACTATGAATTCGTGGTAATGCCGTTTGGGTTAACAAATGCCCCAGCAGTATTTATGCAACTCATGAACAAAGTTTTCCAGTCATATCTGGACCAGTTCATTGTCGTCTTCATTGATGATATCTTGATATATTCCAAGATAAAAGAGGAACATGAAGAACATTTGAGGATAGCCCTGCAAACACTTAGAGAACACAAGCTCTATGCCAAGCTTAACAAGTGTGAATTCTGGCTCAAGGAAGTTTCATTCCTAGGCCACATTATTTTAAAGGAAGGTATCGCTGTGGATCCTTCGAAAGTAGAAGCTGTCAGAAATTGGATCCGGCCAACGACTGTATCAAAAGTAAGAAGTTTTCTGGGTCTAACTGGTTATTATAGGAGATTCATTAAGGACTTCTCAAAAATTGTGGTTCCTTTAACTAGACTTACTAGAAAAGAAAATTCTTTTGTCTGGTCAAAGGAATGTGAAAAGAGCTTTCAAAATCTTAAGAATCATCTTACTACAGCTCCTATTTTATCACTACCGGTGGAGGGTGGTGGATTCGAAGTATATACGGATGCGTCTGGCATTGGCTTAGGATGCGTCCTCATGCAGAATGGAAAAGTAATCTGTTACTCATCAGGACAATTGAAACGTCACGAGGAAAGTTATCCTGTGCATGATTTGGAATTGGCAACTGTTATTTTCGCCTTAAAAAATTGGCGTCATTATCTCTATGGAGAAAAGTTCACGGTCTACTCGGACCACAAAAGCTTGAAATACTTATTCTCTCAAAAGGAGCTTAATATGAGGCAGAGGAGGTGGTTAGAATATCTCAAGGACTTTGATTTTGCTATTCAATATTATCCTGGCAAGGCTAATGCTGTAACAGATGCACTGAGCAAAAAATCAATGGGTATGCCATCAAGTCTTATGATTAGTGTGACTAACCTTATTCCTAAATTTGCACAGTTGAACTTAGATATTGACATAAAGGAAGAGGATTGTTTCATAGCTAATATCCGAGCTCAACCTACATTAATAGAGGATCTGGTCAAGTTGCAAAATGATGATCCAATATTACTAGAAATTAAGGCCAATATTGAACAAAGGCCGGATTTTTCTATTTCTAATGACAGAAGATTGTTATTCATGGGCCGAATATGTGTACCAGATCATGAGGATACAAAGAAACTGATCCTAGAAGAAGTACATAATTATAAGTACACCATTCATCCAGGAGGTACAAAGATGTATCAAGATCTCAAAAAAAATTTCTAGTGGCCCAATATGAAGAGGGAAATAGCTGATTTTGTGTCCCGCTGTCTCACTTGCCAACAAGTTAAAGCAGAATATTTTAGACCCGCAGGAAAATTACATCCCTTGAATATTCCCGAATGAAAATGGGAGAGTATAGAGATGGACTCCATTATGGGTTTACCCAAGACCAGAGGAGGACATGATGGAATATGGGTAATCATAGACCGATTGACTAAGTCCACACACTTCATACCAATAAAGAGTCGATGGTCTGTGGATATTCTAGCACCTTTATACATAAAGGAAATTATTAAATTCCATGGTGTCCCTATCACTATTATATCTGATAGAGATCCTCGATTCACATCGCAGTTCTGGAAGGGCCTACAACATTCATTAGGGACTAAATTGAATTTTAGCACAGCCTTTCATCCTCAAACTGATGGTCAGACGGAAAGAACAAATCAGGTAGTAGAAGATATGCTCAGGGCTTGTGCTATTGATTTTAGAGGAAGTTGGCATGATCACTTGCCTCTGGTAGAATTTGCATATAATAACAGTTATCAAGCCAGCATACAAATGGCACCTTTTGAAGCGTTGTATGGAAAAAGTTGTAGATCACCAATATATTGGAATGAAACAGGGGAAAAGCAATTTCTAGGCCCCGACCTTATCAGGGATTCTACAGAGAAAATTAAGCTCATACAAGAAAGAATGAAGATGGCGTAAGATAGGAAAAAGTTATATGCTGATAATCGAAGACGCGACTTAGAGTTTCAGGTTGGAGATCATGTATATTTGAAGGTTTCTTCGGGTCGTGGTATTCGAAGATTTGGCATCAAAGGCAAGCTAACTCCAAGGTTCATTGGCCCATTTGAAATTCTTGAAAGGGTCGGTGAAGTGGCTTATAGACTGACTTTACCTCCACAATTAGCAGGAGTTCATGACGTATTTCACGTCTCTATGCTAAAGAAGTATGTATATGATCCCGACCATATTATCACTTATGATAATTTGGAGATCCAACAAGACCTGACATACGAGCAGAAACCAGTCAGGATTCGAGAACGAGAAGTGCGTCAACTAAGGAATAAAACTATTCCTATGGTCCAAGTCCAATGGACGAAGCAATGGCCACACGAAGCAACATGGGAAACGAAAGAATCTATGCGTAGAAGATTCCCAGAATTATTCGATTGTAAGTACACTCTCCATCCATGTATTGAATTTGGGGACCAAATTCTTCTAAATGGGGGAGGGTGTAGCGCCCCAAAATTTATATAAAATTTTTTTGAATAATTTCTAAAATTTTCTGGAATTTATCAAGAATTTATATGGGCTAAATAGATTAATAAATGGATTAATGAATTAATAAGTCATTTATGAGGCCCAATTATGTTAAACAATTAATCTAACCTATTTAATTAAGACCCAAAAGGTTTAAGGACCTAGCCCATTAAGTTTGGCCTATATTCTATAAGGATAATTAGCCTATTTACGAATTTTAAGGATAAATACCATTTTTATAGATAATTATGTGGATAAAAAAATAAAAGAGTTTTATTAAATTGAAACTCTGCACACATTAGATGTAACGGTCTATCGGGCGACCGCTACATTGGTGTAACGCACCTAGACTGGACCGTCACACCCTGTCGATTCCGTAAGTTGAAGAACTTGCAAAAAGATTGGAACTTTGAGATCCTATCTACAAGAGACCTAATTAGAAGGATGTTTAAAGTTACTAGGGACTCTTAGGGATCAGATTTTGGCCAACAAGGACTCTAGAATCGATCTAATCCTCAAACCCTAGTCAAAACTCTATAAATAGAACCCAATTCTGAACTGAGCAACCCTTACTTTTGGCTCGCGTGAAATCAAGGTAAGGAGATAAAATCTCGGGTAAGTTCTTTAGAGTATTTTATTCCTAATACTTTATACTAACTACCCTCAAAATTTTATGTTAGGAGGTCGAGTATCCAAGGAGTTAGGATCTTCTAAAGTTGCTGGTTTCATCACACCAACCCAGGAAATTATGCAACGGGGTGCTGAAGATCAAGGAATTAGGACGCCTAAACGAGGTAATTAGAATTAGATGCTTTAGAACTTTTTGTTCCCAATAGTTTCATCTTCTTAATCTCTAAATTTCACATCTTTAGGTCAAGAGGTTGAGAAGTTAGAGCGACGTGAAGTTGCTGAAAAATCACAGGAAGAAAGGAACTAGGATGATCCTTGAAGACCCAAATTAAAAGTTTAAAGCCCAGTTAAGAGGTAGGTTATCTCATGAACGACAAAAACAAATTGTTAGGAGTAAAAGCCCTCTTAATTTGCTCGATTTCATGCTTTATATATAGAGAATTTCATGTTTTACTAGATTCATGCACTTGTATGTCATGCATGCATATTCTTACATCTAACTAAGTTTAAATGGAATCTTCTTGTCAATTCACAGAAAATCCTATGCATATTTTTAGTTTAACCTTCGTTCTATCATGTGGAAGTTTATATATGATTTCCAGACATGATGTGAGTTAAAACCTTAGAATCTTCTTATTCTATTTACTGTCAGTAGTGCTCTAATGGATTACACTTAGACCGTCACATGACTGTAACGGCCTTACGATAACCCGTCACACTCTATGTGTTTAAATTATTCTGTTGTCTCTAACGCACCACAGTAGGAGCGTTACAATACTGTAACAGCCCCTCGACAAACCGTCACACGGGCTGTAACGTGCCTATGCTAGATCGTTAGAACACAGTTTTCTGTCAACTCGAGACAGAATGGAAATTTGTCAAGTCTATTTATAAAATAAGCTTAGTTATAGAAGTTTTTAACTTGTTTTCATAAACCTAGAGTTATTTATTGGTTCATGATAGGAATTGCATGTTCAAGCATTTTTGAGTTATTTTAAAGATACATGTTAATTTCATTGACTAAACCCTATAGTTTGTATTTAAATCATGATTTTAAAATATTGACGGAGTTTTACCATGATTTCACATTGATATACATTATTTCTGTCTATAGATTCAATTTCTCTAAGTACATGGCATATATTCCGATGTATGACCATTAGTTCACACTTTTGCACTATAGGAACATATTCTTGATCATGAGGATCTCTCTATTGGATATTCCTTCCAATGGATTAGGCAATCTTGTTTCAAGGCCTCCGTAATTCTCCGTGAGCCTAGGATTTCCACTAGGATGCCGAGTTGATTGTACCATGAAAGCCTAATTACTAGAAAGTACTATCGAAGTTTCTGGTTCTGGTATGTAACGGATCTAGATTGGACCATCATGATGATATAACGGCCCAATAAACGACCGTCACCTTTACTTTGTCTATTTTTATTACTTCCAGATTCAGATCATTGTAACGGCCCAATACTGGAGCGTCACGTTATGTAACGGCCCAGTGTAAGACCGTCACAGTTCTATATTTCGTTAACCCGAGGTTTGACCAAGGGGTTGATATTCTAAAGTTCCTAGATGGATTATTGATGGTCTAGGACTTGTCATATTGTCTAAAGAAACTTAATTTAAATTATGGAAAAATAAGAATTTATCGTTATGCTGCCAAATTATTTCCATGAGCATAACCTTGTTTTAAGTCATTCTTGACCTCGCGTTTCTTCATTGAAGCATTCATTCAATTGAATTATTGTTATCATGAACTTATTGGAATTGTACATTCTTGGCCATATTTTATTGCTTGAAACGTGGACATAGCTTGATTTATACTTGAAGATGCGATCGAGCACTGATTGTGTTCAAGGGCTCTATGCTAGTCCCCTCGGCTGATTGTCGGAATCATACTATTATAAACCATGGGATATAATGCTACTGGCGTCGCATTGTGCTGGGAGTACTTTCTCAATAAATAAGTGAAAATCCATGGGCATCATGAAAATACTTGTACATGACTTTCTTGCTTGTTACATGATATTCCATGGAAGTTCACCAAATACTTGCTCATAAGTAAAAGATGTTTGGATGATGACTACGTGGTATTGCTAGTACATTCTCGATACATTCTTGTTCATGAAAGGCCAATATCATGTTCTTGTAACATTCTTGCAAGTTCATAATTGCTCTCATTCTATCTTAACGATCATCTTAGTTACTTTGGATTATTCGCTTGACTTATCGCATTTCGCATGATTTTACCTTATTTTTCTAGAGCAAAAAATATTAATTACTTTAATAGTGCCAATCATGTTGATGCAAAGATACCTACTGGGCAAGTGTGCTCATTACCTATTTCTAATCTTTTTCAAGAGATGGAAGTGATTCAAATTCAGATTCAAGTTATACAAGTAGCGGGTCCGAGAGTGAATGAAGAATGAGTGAAGACTTAGGAAGTCTACATGTTTAGATTGAGTCTATGTAATTTTCTATTTTCTTGAGTCTAGTATGATGAAGGAAATTGAATTAGTAATTGTAATTGAGTATTTGAGTATTAATGAAAGAAGTTGAAGTTTGATTAAATTATTGTGCAATTGCATTCTTATGTGTGATTGTCTTACGCTCTGATCGTTCTTGCTTGCAAGAGGCTTACCATGCCGACTGTTTGCGCTCCCTGAGTTAGTCTTCCGCTGTAATAAAGGCTCGGGACGTGACTAGAGCAATGGCTTGTTCACTGAGAAATATATCTCACTCATCAATGAAATGAGTTGAGGTATGTCATGAGGTGTCAATGCTATCTGTTGAACCCCCTCCTTGTGGGAATACTAAATGGATTTTGATGATGACCAAATAGTATATATTTATATGAATTGAAATTGAGCTATTCTAACATGAAAAGCTTTGGAAATGCACATCCTTGATGTAGCCTTGGAGGTTTTGGAGGTACAAGAGTAACTTCGTCTGGTAAGGCATTTGAACTTAAATTGCAATGCTAAATCTAATTCAGAATGTATGTCTTTATAGGGCAAGGAACGTGCCTAAGTGCTTAAGGAACTCAAGGACGGTTGGTGAGATCAACTTCAACTTATTGGCCCTTGATTGTGTGGTTTGAAGTTCTTTATCTTGATCTCAAGGGATGGTTTGGGTTTCATTCCCTCTCATGTTTTAATAACCATCTTGAAACCTTCTGTCTTGTTCTTGGACTTAGTGGGCCTTTTAATCTACCTTTTGGTAAGTTCTGGAACAAGGGTTGACCCATTGGGTCGACCCCTAGGTCCCCGAGTGCAAAACAAATGGGCTTTTGAACTCTTGCTGAAAGGGTCGACCCCTTGGGTCGACCCCCAGACGCAAGGGTCGACCCCAAGGGTCGACCCCTGGTAGTTTGAATTAAAATCCGTCGGATACCTTTCTCTGAACTGTAAGGGTCGACCCCAAGGGTCGACCCCTGGTGGGTTTAATTTTTACCCGCACGGATTAGTCCCGAGGGTCGACCCCAAGGGTCGACCCCAAGGGTCGACCCTTTCAGTCTCGAACCTGAGCCGTGAAGTTTGACATCCGTGGCATCGCACCAAAAGTCATCCCAGCATCCCTAAAACATTCCTGAAATTATGGATCTGGTCTCCAGGCCGTCCCTGACCATCCTATACCAATAAATACATATCAGTTGGGTGAAAACCCTAAGAGAGTTTTTGTGAGATCTAAAATTGGGCTTTCTCTCTGATCCTTGTATGTACAGGGTCGCAGCAGCAGCTCCAAGCTCCACTTCCACCTTGTTTTGAACCTGAAATCGAAGGGAAGAAACTTGAATCAAGCCTCAAGACCATCTATAACTGAAAGCTACGTCGATATCAAGCTGCAACCTTTGTTCTTGCAGCACTGCTTCATACTTCCTCCAAGATCGTTCTTCCACTTGCAGAAGTGTTGAACTACATCCAGAGAAGCGAAAGGGGAGCTTCAACCACGATAAACATTTCTTCACTCTCCATTTTCTGAATCTTTTTGCTTGAGCTTGTGCATTTGTTGTAAATCTTAAATCAAATTCTTGTGTGTTGTGTTCATGTTCGGAAACACGAACGTGTGTGTGTATATGTATGTTTGGCAGCCCAGATCGGGTGCCGTGTGTATGTGTGTTTGCTATCCTAAACAGCGTGTGTGTGTGTCTCACTTCATAGTGAAGTCTTAATCCTCACGTGTGAGGGGTGGACGTAGGGGACACGGCAGTGTACCCGAACCACCTAAAAACTTCACGTGTCTCTTGTGGTTTGATTTTCCGCATTCTTTGTCGAGTGGGCTTTACGGTGAGTTGAGCGTACACCACCTCTATCATCAAGCACCTACCCTTATCCACACCCATTCACAAGTGTGATCATGTTCGAGTGAGGACTAGTGCTTGTATGTTTAATTAACTAGTTTTCACTTGGAAGTTATTTTTAATTGGCCAATCAATTCACCCCTCCCCTTTTGATTGCCACCATTCGGGTCTCGACAATTGGTATCAGAGCTTTGGTCTCTGTTTTACTTGACCACCCGATCGTAGAGCAGATCCCTTTATATGGCAAACAAGGGGATGATGCCCGAAGGACATTCGATCCAAAGACCCCCGTTCTTTGATGGATCAAACTACCCTTATTGGAAAAACATAATGTATGTTATTCTACGAGCCCAAGACTATGACATGTGGCACGTCATTAGCAAGGGTCTGTATACTCTATCTCAAAATGAGGATGAGTGGGATGACGAGGATATAAAGAAGTGTTCAAGAAACTTAAAGCCATGAATATAATACAGTGTGCCATTCATCCTAATGAATACTCATGTATTTCCATGTGTTCTTCTGCGCAGGAGATGTGGAACAAGCTGCAGTTGATCTATGAAAGAACATCGGAAGTAAAGGAAACCAAGGCGAATCTGTTAGTCCGGGATTATAAGTTGTTTATGATGAAACCAGAGGAGTCCGTTTCTGATATGTTTGCAAGATTGACGGAAATAACAAATGGACTAAAGGGTCCAAGTAAGGAATATTCAGATAAGGTACTCGTCAAAAAAGTTTTGAGATCCCTGTCATTACAATGGCACACAAAGGCCACTGTAATTGAGGACTCAAGGGATCTCATCACCTTGAAATTGGACGAGTTAATTGGCTCCTTGATGACTTATGAAATCAACATCAAAAGAAGCGAGGAAGATCACAAGAAGAAGAAGGTAGTCACACCATTGGCCCTGAACGTGAACCCATAAGAATCAGAGGGCAGTGACAATGATTTCACCTGCAACATCGAAGATGAGGAGCTGGTTGCCATGATCACAAGAAGAGCAAGAAGATTCGTCAAAGGAACAAGAAAGTTCGGTGGCCAATTCAGAAAAGGACCAAGGACGCAAGGTCCTAAGAGAGGCGAAAGTAGCAAGAAGGAAGAACTTATTTGCTACGAATGCAAGAAACCCGGTCATATGCAAGTGAGTGCCCCGATCTGATGAAAAAGTTCAAGAAAGGAAAGTTCAAGAAGCCAAAGGCCATCGTGGCCACATGGAGTGATGAAGATAAGGAAGAGTCGGCTAATGAAGATGAACTGGATGAGCTGGTTCAGAATTTATGTTTCATGGCAAATGAAGACGACGCCAATGAGGTAAATTCTGAAACCGAATCTCTTACATGTGAATAATGGCAGATTGCTTATGAGTTTGTGTATGAAAAATGCAAAAAATTCAGATCTGAAAATAGAAATCTGAAAAAGAAAATTGATCATTTTGTGCATACTGCAAAGTCTTGTGAGAATTGTCATGTGTTGAAATATGAAACTGAGAAGTTGATAAATGATAAAGAAATTCTTGTGTCCAAAAATGAATTACTTGAAGAAGAGATTTCATGCATGAGAGAGGAGCAATTCACACTAAGTAAAATGCATGATGATTTGAAAAATAATCTGGAACAAGAAAAGCTTGAAAGCATGGCATGCAATCAAGCAAAAGAAAAGGTCAAAAATCAAGTCAATTCTCTAATGCATGAAAACAATGAGTTGAAGGATGCTATTGCCATTTTTGAAAAAGGAAAAACTTTACAATCTGAAACACATTCAACTCATATACCTCCCAGAAGTTCATCTCCATCCACGTCAAAAACACATGTGCATAATTCATTATTGTATAAAGGAAGGAGAAGAAACAGGGATAGAGCCATTACATGCTTTTATTGTGGAAGGTTAGGCCATGACATGTATGATTGCAGAATTCTGAAATTTGATGATGAAAGCTTTGCTAGAATGAGAAATAGATCATACACATCTCATGTTTCTAACCATCGTGGACCCAAGCTTGCTTGGGTACCAAAATCTGCATAAGTACATTTGTTGTGATTGCAGGCCTGCTTAAGAGCTCAAAGGAATATGTGGTATTTGGACAGTGGATGCTCTCGGCACATGACAGGAAACAAAGAATTGTTTGCAGACCTGTATGAAAAGGATGGTGGAACAGTGGCATTTGGTGGTAAGGACAAAGGTAAAATCATCGGAGAAGGTAAGATAGGTAAGAATCAAAATCATGCCATTAAGAATGTCTTGCTTGTGAAAGGTTTGCATCATAATCTTTTGAGTATAAGTCAACTTTGTGATAAAGGATGCAATGTGACTTTTGATTCTAACCACTGCACTGTTGCGAATAAAAATACTCATGAGATAAGGTTCATTGGTTTTAGGCATAACAATGTATATATGATTGATTTGGATGAACCCTCTCATAAAAATCTGTGTTTGGTTGCAAGGAATAATAATGATTTTTGGCTTTGGCATCGCCGACTTGGGCATGCTAGTTTTAATGTTTTGCTAAAACTGTCTCGAAATGATTTGGTAGTTGGATTGCCTAAGCTGAAGGTTACTGATGAAGGCGTCTGTGGGGCGTGCAGCATGGGTAAGCAAACAAGGGCATCATTCAAATGCAAGAATGATGTAACTACATCAAGGCCCCTTGAGTTAATCCACATTGACCTATTTGGACCAAGCAGAACACATAGCTTGGGTGGTAAATTGTATGGCTTTGTCATTGTGGATGATTACTCAAGATTTTGTTGGGTTTACTTCCTTTCACATAAACATGATGCCCTGATAGAGTTTGAAGCATTTTGCAGGGTAGTTCAAAATGAAAAGGGGTGTTGCATTAAAGCCGTGCGGAGCGATCGTGTAATGTCCCGGACCTTCTAGATCCTTATTCGTGGGTCTCGGATTTGGTTTCTCGCAGTGTCTGACTCTGTTGTGTCCGAAATTTCATTTCAGACATCTTTCGTGTTCGGATCGGTGCGATCCGGAGTCGTTTCGGTGGCCCGGAGTGTGTCCGCGGCTTTTCCGATGTGTGTTTTCCGATTTCCGCGTGTGGGTTTCGGCGAATCCTTCGGAACCCTGTAGCGGGTGAACCGGGTCGTTCACCAGCCCGCGAGTGGTACCGTTGCGATCAGCGCTTCGAGGCGATCGAGGAGGTGTATTTTTCTATTTTTTGGTATTTTTGGTATTTTTTGGATTTTCTATTTATAGCCTTTTTCTTTTTCCCTTTTCTTTCTCTTTATCTTCTTTCTTCTTTCCTCCCCCGTGAGCGCAACGGTCACACCCCCCTTCTTGCCCGTTGGACCCCGCGGCGCCCCTTCCTCCTCCGGCGACGGGTGGCGGACGACGGCGACGGCGCGGTGATCACGGCGGTGGCGAGAGGATCGTGACGGTGCCCCCATTGGCGCGTGGGAGAGGAGTTCGTAGTTGAGCTAGATTTGAAGATCGGTGACTTTCCGGCGGATTTCGAGCTTCATCGAGGTAGGGGGATGGATCCTTACCCTCTTTACAATATTCCTCATGATTTCTAGGCCGTGGGGAGGCCGACTGGGGTTAAATCCATGCCGGGAGGGTCATTTTCATGCTTGGGGTTTGAGCGCCGGATCCATCGATTCAAGGTGTTTTTGATCGATTTGGGGGCTCTAGATGCATGCTAGGACGTTGTGGGGTGATTCCCCGTCATTTTCCCTTCACCAGGGGTGGTGAATGGGCGTGGTTTTACGTTTCCTAGACGTATTTTGCGAACCGAGCTCGGCCCGTTGTCGCGTTATAGTCCAGTGGCGCGTTCTTGATGAACGCGGCGTGTCGACCGAGCGCGTTCGTCCGAGAAGACGAACAGTGAGGCGGTTGGGAACGCGCCTGGTGCTGGTAGCGCGATCTCATGATCGCGCTATCCAAGACTAGCGCGTTCAGGTGTGAACGCGCTAGCCTTGGGCAGCATGACCTGGAAGATCGCGCTAGCCATAGCTAGCGCGTTCTTCGGTGTCGCGCTAGGGGTACCTAGCGTGACCTTCCCCCTCCCCTGATCAGCATTTTTTTCGAGTAGCGTGACCTCCGGTTCGGTGAGTTTGGGACCCAGTGTGGCGTGTGGCCCGAGGGTGGCCGTGGGCACCCAGTGAGAGCCACAGGGGCGCCCGAGATTCCCCGGAGGGTCGGTTACCGGTGGGGGTGCCGTGTGACTTGAGGGACGGTCGGACCTCATATGTGTCCCCGGCATCCGTACTTACCCTATGGTCATCGAGAGTCTGTGCTTGTGTTTGGTCGGTGGTTTCCGTGGATTAGTCCTTACTTCCAGTGACCCTACCACTAGTCATAGCTTTCCCACGGCACGCGTGTGCTGGCTCGCCTGGGAGTGGCTGAGCGGCGTACCCGAGAGAGGCGGTGAGTAGGCTGGTTACCGCAGGGCCCCCGCGTACTTCCGAGTCCGGGTTTAGGGGGAAATACCAACTAGAGGACAGGCCTAGGGCGTACGGTCTGAGTGTGCACACGAGGCTGAGGGTTCGGACCCGCGCTGATGAGCGTGACCTCAGCTAGTCCTTGTTTTACAGTTACTTCTGGTTACTGAGCGTGTCTGAGGCTCGTGCCTGGGGCGTTGTAGCTGGACACTTGTGACGCGGTATAAGACGTCAGGGGACGCATCCGGTCGTTCTTCTAGTGGGTGGTACTCCTGTTCGCTGGCAGGCATGGACTCGTGTTTTGTTGGACCGAGGTTCCGTAGTACGGTACTGTTAGAGTAGACGACTTTTTTCCATTTATTTACTTTAGCTTGTCGGTTCTACCGTACTCTTGTTTGGTAGGGTTGTCTTCTTCTTTCTCGTTTTCCATGCGAGGTGAGGATTCACGGGATCCCTACTGGGCCAATGAGATGAGGCTCACCCCTGCTTTTCAGGTGAGGTGGGGTCTTCGAGAGGCACGGCCGAGTTTCAGCGTGGTTCTTCTAGCCAAGGTTAGTCGCCAGTCTGCCAGAGCCGGGGGATGCCCCGTGTAGTTGTACTTTCTTTTCTGTTGACTGTACTTTCTTTTGGACATGAGACACTGTGGACCTTATAGCAGTTTATTTATTTATATTATTCCGTGCATTTTATTCTAGATTATTGTGCTATCTCTGTGGTCGTTGCAGCTTCTCTTGTACCCCCACACCACTCCTTTCTACCCTTCAGAGTCTTCGGACTCGTGGGTTGGCGGGCCGAGATTTGAGACGTGCCGGTTCCTTTCCGGTACTCGGATCCTCAGGTCGTCACAGATCGTGGTAAGGAATTTGATAACCATGAGTTCAGCAACTTTTGCAGGGCTCAAGGCTATACGCATGACTTCTCTGCACCAAGAACCCCCAAACAGAATGGTGTTGTTGAAAGGAAGAACATGATGCTAATTGAGATGGCAAGAATCATGCTAAACGAGAATAACTTACCGAGGTACTTTTGGGCTGAAGTAGTGAACACTGCTTGTTACATTGTCAATCATGCCATGGTAAGACCACTGTTGAAGAAAACCCCTTATGTGCTGTACCGAGGTAAGAAGCCAAACATCTCCTATTTTAGACCGTTCGGCTCAGTTTGTTACATTCACAACAATGGTAAGGTGGACCTGGCTAAATTTGACCCCAAAAGTGACAAAGGTATATTTCTTGGATACTCTCTTAGCTCAAGAGCTTATCGAGTGTATAACTTGAGAACTCTTGTAGTTGAGGAAAGCCTCCATGGCATCATTGATGAATCATCTTCTAGAAGCACTAATGAAAAATCTGTTTTGCAGGACGATGAATTGAATGACGGTAACATCGAGATGATGGAAGGAAAAAGTGAAAAACAAGAAGTAAAAGAACCACAAGAAGATGATGCAAATCTGGAAGATCAGTTGGAACATCAGCTTCCAAGGTAATGGACTTTCGAAAAGGACCATCCGCCGGAGAATGTGATCGGCAATGTTGAAGACGGAACAAGAACACGAGACTCCTTCAGGGAAGTTGAAAATCAGGACTATATTGCCTTACTTTCCCAGTTTGAACCTCACTCTATTGAAGAAGCCTTGAAGGATGAGTCTTGGATCATGGCTATGCAAGAAGAACTACACCAGTTCTAAAGGAACAAAGTGTGGTTCCTCCTGCCATGTCCTAGAAACCACTCAGTGATCGGAACAAAGTGGGTTTTTCGAAATAAAACAAACGATCAAGGAGTGGTAACTAGGAACAAGGCCAGGCTAGTAGCTAAAGGCTATAACCAAGAGCTTGGAATTGATTTTGATTAGTCTTTTGCTCCAGTAGCAAGACTGGAGGCAGTGAGAGTTCTACTAGCATTTGCATGCTGTAACAACATTAGATTGTTTCAAATGGATGTTAAAAGTGTATTTTTAAATGGTTACATATAGGAGGACGTGTACGTGGAGCAACCACCGGGGTTTGAGGACACGATGCATCCAGACCATGTGTACAAGCTAGAAAAGGCACTCTACGGTCTGAAACAAGCACCCCGGGCATAGTATGAACGATTAAGTGAATTCCTCATTCAAAATGGATTCAAACGAGATAATGTTGATCAAACTCTTTTCACGAAGTTGAATGGTAAGTGTTGATTCCTTTTTTAATTAGATTAGATTCCTATCCCGCCCCCTTTAAATACATATATGCATAAACATGTGAATCAAAGACAAGGGGGATGAAAGGATGAGAAATACTAACCGTGATCGCCACCAAGGATTAACAACGCCAAAGGATGAAGACGTGTAAAGAACGGCGTCGTGTACCTTGAAACTTAAAGACTTGATCGCGCTTGAAACGGGGTGCGGGGAACTTGTGAATTCAAACCTCCTCTCCTTCCAGCCGGCTAGAGGAAGAGGGCCTCACGTTGTATTCATGCTCTCCTGCAAAACAAAGATCAAACAAGGACAAAAAACCCATTAGAACATGCATGTGTAGTATCAATCCCGTAGTGATAAAATAGTGTTAGAAATTGAGGAAGAACGCACCGGGGGGAGGTTTTTAACCCCTGTGGAAGGGTGGAAATAATAGGTGGGTGTGTTGTGCATGCATGGGATTTGAAATCACGAGATTTGATTGAGAGAATAGAGAGAAATCAATGATGCAAAACGGAGAAAAACGCATGTGTAGCAGAAAGTGCAGGAAACTGTGATGATTTGTGATTTTGAGAGGAAGAGAACTAAGAGTGGAGATCATGAAATCAAGCCCAGAAGGATGAAATTGAAAGTTAATACTTCCCTCTTCAAGATGGGGTCGAAGGATTGAGTCGGCGGTGCAGCATGGCTTCGCCCCACGTCCGAAAAGAGCCCCCCATCGCGACTGCGAGCTGGGCAGTTTTTATAGAGTTTTGTAAGAAAGCCTCATCTTCTTATCACGATTCCCGGAGATAGAGTCCAAGATAAATCAAGTTCTCTGGATCAAACTCGAGATAATACTAAGGACAAGAGATATGAACAAACGGGGATCAATTCAGAGGAGGATTCTAGAAGATATGTCTCTTGGAAGGTAGCCCCAGAGCCTTATCTACAGAGTTTGAGTTGAACTAGGAAACATAAATCCTGATCTTGCGACCCAGATCCCAAGAGATATTGCCAATGAAAATTTGATTCCTATGAACCAAATTCAATATAATACCAAGGGCTAGAAGCAGGAAAAAATGGGGATCAATTTGGATAAGAATTCAAGAAGTTATGGACTCTTCAAGAGGGCCACGGCGCATAAAAACGGAGCAGAGTCCAGCACGAATTGGACTCTCTGGTGCATGTAACGGTCTATCATAGGACCGTCAGAGTGATGTAACGGACTAGGGTAGGTCCGTCACACTCTGGAGGTCGAACGAGACGTTTTCGGATGAGATTGGATGTAACGCACCTAAACAGGGCCGTCACTTGGTCTAACGGTCAAGGATAGGACCGCCACACTCTAGGGGTTGAACCGGGCTGTTTTGGGCAAGTTTTGGTGTGACGGTCTATCGTAGGACCGTCACACTGAAGTAACGGTCTTCACTGGGCCGTCACTTCAATGAAGTAACGCACTTGCAAATGACCTTCATATCGATGAAGGCAGATTCTGGGCAGACTGCGCGCGACTTTAGAAATCGAATCGTATCTCTCAAACGGTGGAGAATTAGACAAAGTGGTAAACATAAAAGTTGTAGATAACTGAGAGAGGAACAACTGTTATGAAGAAAGAAATGTGAGAAAATGATTGGAAGAGGGTGAAAATGGGGCTGGAAGAGAGAGGAAAATTCTGGAATGTAGGTGAACAGCACGGCATGCCAGAAAAATGTGAATAACTCACAATCGGGGCAGAACCGGCCAATGGCGTAGAAGAAGAAGTTGTAGATCTTTGAAAGAGGAACAACTTTGATGAAGACAACTTTTTGAAAAGAGGACAAGAATAGGGTGAAAAGGAACCACTTTTAAGACTGCGCAGTGAGAGAGAGCCGATTACTTGAGGGAAGCTGGCCTAAATGGGCCGAAAGTCGATTTGGAAGTGGGAATTTGACAAGATAAGCTCCGGGGCTCTAAGAAATCATGATCTCCAAGACTCAAAGGATATGAAATGGTAAAAATGGGCTTAAAATTCATCCGAGAAAGCTCCAAAACAATGGCTAATTCGGGACATCAAAAATGATGAATAAGAGAAACGACGCAACTTGTGGGCTAAAACGGGTGTCAACAGATGCCCCTCCTTGATGTCCGCTTTGCAAGGGAACGAGCGAAAGTGGACGTGGAGGTGAAATGGAAAGGAGGTGGAGTGAAAGCGACAGCGACGTGAAATGGAGATGAAGCGGAGATGAAGCGGAGAGAACTGAAAAGTGGGCATCAAGGCAAAAAGACACCCGTCACAACCAACAAGCGACAGGAATTCTCCCGAAAACGCCAAACTAACCACTTGAAATGATTGACAAGGATGAGACATGTCTGGAGAACTAAACTAAAGGAGGAAAAGGAAACACGACCAGCCTCATCGGGGACACAATCCACGGACAATGAGTGGGTCGGAAGGAACACAGCATAAGAGCTGGAAAGGAGAGATAAGACTGAGATAAAATCTAGACAGGAATCACACTGGCCAATTAGACCAAGCGGCAAGATCAGAGAAATCGTTCAAATTTGGAGTGGAATGAAGAATCTCTTATCCAAGAGAGCTGAATGCAAACAACCATTGCTGAGGAGAAATCCTTGAATGGATCACGAGACATGAATGCTCAAAATGACATGATGCATGCTGGGCTAAAATAAAGAAATCATTAAAACGAATGCAAAGAAAGATAAAATAGAAAGTACTCAACGATAATATTGCTAGACTGAGTCAGGACGGGGTCAAGAGTCTTCTTGCAACCACGGCGTGCGAGACAGAGTCTATCGTCCCCCACCTGACTTAACCAAGCGGCCTATCCAACGATTAACCGTATGTTCCTAGATCATCATCATTTTTGTTAAAGGGGAACATCAGATCCCAGAATACATGGGCAACCAGCCGGTCCTTGAGAGGTTATAATAATGTAGATACCATATAGTAATGCAACAATGAGTAGGAATAGAGAGCCATACCTGACTTACCTGCCAAGCGACATGGCATCTTTTTGAGAATTTTTGATTTCTACTTTTTATGGATTTTCATCATAAGACAACAACCACATGACATGACATGATGTGAACATGAACGAATATAAACAAGCATAACATGAACATAACATAGTAAGAGAAATATGAACGAAACATGGCACAACGTAACATAACGACGATGGATGAAACATAACACACAAACAAATGGCAAGCATGCAAGCGACTAAAGGCACGGTGGGACAAGAAAATACGCACACAGCGGGACAGCACACGCAGTGGTATAAGGACATGGTGGGACAAAGACACGTGGGATGACAATACCACGGAGGACAACACGTGTGATGAATGACTCGGCGAGATAGGGACACGACCAACACGAGAGGACAGAGACACATATGACAAGGACACAGTGGGACAAAAGACATGGAGGACCATAGACATGATAAAGACAACAAACACCTTCTTCAATCAAAGCCCAAGATCAGATGAAGCGGAACCGCCAGGTTCAAAATCGTGGGACAATGCCTCTCATGGAAACATGATTAAGTAGATAAGGGAAAGCTGAGAAGGCCATGAGCTTCAGAACAGATCTAGAGATAGGATTGAAGAGATAAGAACAGATCGAAGAATATGAGCATGAGACAGAGCGAATGATAGAGCAAGGAAAGCTTGAACCTGCAACCCGCAGCCTGCACACTTAGCAAACAGATTACGTATATGTCCTCAAGATAAAAATAAAAGGAACAAAAGAGAAGTATTTTTGGATTTTTGTATTTCTGATTTTTTTTTTTGCCATATTCAAATTTTTGGGATTTTTTTGACATATTTGATTTTTTTGGAATTTTGACAATATTTCTTTTTTTTTCAGAATTTTGACATATTTGATTTTTTTGGATTTTGAACTATATTTCATTTTTTTAGATTTTGACATAGCAATCTACAGCACCCAAAGATGGGCTCGAACTACTGGCCAGGGATCGTCGTCCCTCCCCTCTCATTAAAGGCTTCCCTTAAGCAGGGCGTGCATGTGAGGGTGGCTTACCATAACCAACCGCCTCTAAAGAACGGTGCCCCTACTAAGGCCATACCCAGGATACAACCCAGCCTAAGAGGGAGATAGAAGAAAATTGGAGGCAAGCTTTATGCAGGATGGGAGACATCAGGATTTGAATTCCTTCCAGGGCACCACCCCTCAAAGAGTAGGTCTGTTGCGCTGGGGCTTTGTGTCTTTGATTTTGAGACCCATATTTATCAGGCACGTATGCGACCAGGCTCATGACGTCCCGCGGGGCTTCGCCACTCTTGCCATGCCTTTGATTCATAATTTTGCATATTCATTCTTATTTTTGGTAGCCCTTATTGGCTAGATATTGCATGAAAGCTCACTTTCGAGGGTCAAGACTGCCCCTATTTGAGACCTCTCTCGTATTAGGGAGCGCCTAGGTTGGTCATCTCATCCATCCATCTCTTGCCCCTTGCACTTGGCCGAGCAGAGAAAAGAAAAAGACCTTTGTGCATACCCAAAGTATGGCCAAAGCAGCAACGGTGTGCCTCAGAGAGATCGGCTATGGCTTGCCGTGTGGTGTGTGAAAAACCCATGCTCAAAGGTCACCCTCAACGATCGGGGAAAGAACTAGACTCCCAGCGCGGAGCTATCACTGGCCTAAGGATGCTGCAGAAGCGAACTCATTTTAAATGAACTAAGCAAATTTCTAAAAGCCACTTAACCATGTTGAGGAATAGCGTTATAACCATGTGCAGAAACAATAGAAATAATAGAAATGAAAGCATGTTTCTTTGCTCAAAATAAAAATACCTTTACAAATCCATGGTGTAGAAATCGGCATCCTGAAGTGATCTCGATCATCGAGCTTTAAGGAGCGCGAGTAGCTTTGTATTCCTTGCTTGTTAGGACGAAAGGGAGAGGATAGCAAAGGATCAAAGATTCCTCTACACAGAGGAGCGATAGACACCAAACTAGACGAAGGAGGAATAAAAAAGGAAGAGAGATGAGGGCTAGAACTCCCTCGTTAAGGCACTGAGGCCCTGATAACAAGGAACCAGATACAGAATAAACCAAATTAGCTGAGATCAAGGCGGACTAAATCCTCGAAAACAGCAAGAGAAAGGGCGAAGACCCCGAAAGGGTGAAGAGGAAAGAGTAGAAAGATGATAAGAAGAATCATCCGACGTGGTCGGAGAAGAGGGACGAGAATCATTCGACAGTGCCAGAGAAGGAGAATGGGAGACACCCGCCAAGGTCGGGGAATAAGAAGAACCCGGAGATACCGGAGGGGAAGAATCAGAGGCAACACCTGGAAGTCTCGGGGAAGAATAATCAGGTGATGTCCCGAGATTAGGATGGCATGATGACATAGGCCAGGGCCTAGAATCGTGAGAGGAGGAAAAATCTGGAGGATCCGGGGAAAAAAGAGAGGAATGGGGACGCATGGACCTATGGAAGGAGGAGAAAATGATGGAGATAGGATCAGATGGAGGAAGATACACCACCCAAGGGTGGGAACTGAGTAGGAGGAAGGATGAATGAAAAAAAAAGGAGGAAGAGGTGGACCCCTGAATGCACAACCGATAGCCATTGAGTTTACGTCGCCGCCTCTTCTTGGTAGAAATTTCTTGAAAATGGACCCACCTGGTGCGGGCTTGGACCTTCGGGCTTCTTAATCTGTAATACCTTCTCAAATAACGGGCCCACCTAGCAGATGACCTGGCCCGACTGTGAACATGCAACTTCATCGGTGCGGTTGCCCCTAGACACCAAGTGCTAACAACAGTAGATGGACATTCTTGAACAACTAACTCCTCATAATGTTGAATATCATAAAACCATGGAGTCGTGTTACTTGGCACAAGTAGCATGAGATTCGGCAACTCCACTCGGAACTCAGTCTTGAAGCACAACTCCCTTGGTAAAAGAGACGGGTGAAGCTGAGGGAGAGTAATACACGGCGTTGACATGGTCGGTTTGCTAATAAACTGAGGAAGATCGCATAACAAGTGCAGAATATCCTTGGAAAGTGTAGAAGATACAACCAATTGCCCCTTGAACATAGAATCCATAATCTGCTTGGCGGTCGTATGCGTTAGCAAAACACGGGTAAAGAACCCTTCTTGGCATGTCATCTGAACAGCAATAGAGCGAGGAGAAATAATAGCATCAATAGTGAACTCTCTGACGAGAAATGAGATTGCCACCGGCCTTGCTCGGGAAGAAACTGGCACCAACTCAAGGGAACTCTTCTTAGCAACTCTCATCTTTGAAAGTAGAGGCGGATCATCCCCAAAATAACCAGGGACGAGGACACGAACCGGCATCCGACAGATAAAATCTTGAATCTTGAAATGCACGGCCGGCACTGAATCATCCTGACTTGACTTATTGTCTCCCTGAGGATTAGACCCCAGGGGCACCAAAGGAAGCGCACACCCGCTCCGTGGGGTGGAAGTGGTTGGAGAAGTAAAGGGAATATGTTTGGGTGGTACGTGTGAAGGTTTGGAAGGCATGGAGGCTCCAACGGGAGTGGTGATGGAAAGTGAAGGCGCAGGTGATGTGCCGATGATAGGCTCGGGTGGCGATAAAGGTGACGGCGAAGGCGTGGCTGAGGGTAGAGATAAAGGAGAAGGTTTGGCTTGCTCAGGCTCGGGCAAAGGTGATGGCGGAGATGGTGGAGATGGAGGTGGTGATGGAAGCACTGGTGGTTGAGATGGAGATGATGGTGATGGCAATGGAGATGGTGAGGATAGTGATGAAGGTGATGGGGGTAGTGGACATGGAGGTGGAGAGGGTGAAGAGGGAGGTTGTGGTGTCCACCGTCGACGTGTCGACATAACGCATCGAGCGGTGTTAGGAATAGGAGTAGTGGTAGTGGTGGCGGGAGAAGAAGGGGAGGCACTAGCCTGAGTAGAGGCTTGGGTTTGTGGCGGCGATGGAGCCGGGGTAAGAGATGGTGGAGGTAACGGAGTAGGTGATGGAGAGAGTGCATCACTAGACGAGGAATAATAGGGGTGCCCCTGACCTTGAAGTAACAGAGACGGCTGCCCGGGTGGCACTTCTTGCTGCTGTTGTTGGTTGTGAAGATGTAAAATAACTTTATGCATGGCAGCCCAATCAATCCTTTTCTTAGCTTCCAGATCATAAACATAATCCCGGAACTCGGGGCAATCCTCAACCAAATGCCCCTGCTGACGGTGGAAATCACAGAACTGAAGCATATCCCCGACCGCGGGTCGGTAAGGCACAACCGGAGAGAACGGCAACGCGTGAGTGGCCATCAAAGCCCGAAATATATCGGTGAAACACTCCGGCAAAGGAAGATGAGGAGCCTGCTTCGGGCAAGGTGGATGCCGAGGGATATGTAATGGTGGAGAAGGTTGTGGAGACGGAAGTGGAGGTTGCGTAGGCAGGAGTGCGTGGCTAGTGGTGGAGGGCTTTGGTGAAGGCATGTGTGGAACAGGATGAGGGGGTATGTAGACGGCATCTACTTGCTCGGGATGTGGTGTTCCCTTGACCGGAAGTGGAGATAGAGACGGGTATGTGGATGCGGGAGGCTGACTCATGGAAGGTTGATATGCTGAGGCATATGGGTACGTAGAGGCGGGAGGTTGGCTCATGGAGGGATATGTGGCGGAAGGCTGACTCATGGCGGTCCGGCTCATGGGAGCGTAGGATTGGCATGTGGAGGGTGAAGGTTGAAATGTGGAGGTGGATGGTAGAGACTCGAGGTCAAGGGAATCTTGGATTTGTTGGCGAATGAAGCGGGCTCGGCTGTAAAGTTGCTGCCAGGAGGTGATGTCGTTGAGGGCTAAGATGAACCGATACTCGGGTGTTGCATTTGATATCAGCATCTTGATTTGTTCTCCCTCCGGAATGTGTCCCGAGACTTGCGCGGCAAGGTGACGCCAGCGATCAGCAAAGGTAGAAAACTCCTCTTCGGGCTTCATCATCTCATGGGCCAGATCCATAATAGAGTACTTGGGCCCAACCTGATCTTGAAACTACTGTATAAATTTTTCTTGAACGGCTTGAAAACTCACAACTTGCTCTTGCGGAAGAGAGAAGAACCAATCCCGAGCCGGGCCTTCCAATGACAGACCAAACAGATAAGCCATCAAGTGTTGGTCATGTTGAAATTGGGCCGACTCATAAACGAACTCCTTCAAGTGCACATATGGGTCACCAACTCCACTATAACGGCGATATGCGGGAATTTGTGAAGATGGCGGAAGCCGAAGACCTTGAAATGCGAATGGGATACTCAAGGAGGATTTGGGATCGATCTGGCGTTGAAGCTCATCAAGCTGGCGTTGGGTTTGAGCAATCATCTCCTGGGTAGGAAGAGATCGAGAAGAATATGGGCCAACTTGAGCAAGAGGGTGTGAATTAGGACCAGGAGCATGGTATTGGGACGAATAAGAGGATCCGGGCTGAGAAGAAGACGGGCCCATTCCGGGAATGGAAGGATATGTGGGCCTGGAAGAGGCATGAGCATATGGGTTGAATGGGCTGGCAGCAACATGGGCAGAAGGATGAGGCCCATTAAGAGAATAATGCCCATTAGCAATTGGGCCAGCAACATATGACGGAGAAGGAGGAGGCCCATGAATAGGAGATGGCCCATTATGAGAAGAAGGCCCATTAAGATGAGACGTAATGATGCGTTGGGCCTGGGCCGGGTCTATTTGGCAAACAAGGCTTGAAATACGGGCCATGAGATTAGCATGTTCCTCAGATGGGTCAGGGGGACCACGAGAAGATGGACCCAAGCGGGAAGAGGATTCCACGTGGGAATAGGAAGCAGATTGGGAAAAAGAATGATACAAGGGGTTAGAATGATGCTCCATGAGGACAAATGGAGACTTAATACAAGGATGTCAAGGAGAATACAAGTGGGGAAGCACTGGCTTAATGGGCCCAAGGACAAGAGGGGACTGACCCACTAATGCAAAGATGAATGGACAACGGACCACGGGACAATGGACTAGACAATGGACACACAAAATGGCCTAAACTAAATGGGCCTAACAACAACAAAATATGTGGATGATGAAAGAATGCAACACAAAAATCACTAATGAGCTTGGACAAGCCCAATCAACACGAACAATGCAATGTGAGAGTTTTCACCCAAGTCAAACAAGTTAATATGATGGGAAATCTTTTAGGGGTTTCAATAGACCTTTTAATGATTTGAATTAATAACAATTCCCTCAAGATAGGAATATCATAGGAATAAGATCCAAACTTTGGGTTGACTAAGGTTAACTCCCTCACACTTATGCAAATGCAAGGCTAAAGGGGTGGAAAGATACAACCGGCCCGGCGTCCGTGTGGGAATCCACGGCTCACGGGGACTTATGGAGGTCTTTGATGTGTTTTCCTGGTCGGCTCCAAGGAATATGGAGACGAGAGGTCCACGCACCAAGGTAAGAAATGCAACTATGATATGCAATGTATGGCCCTATGTGCACCGGAGTGCATGTAAATTCTAGCTTAAAACTAGAAAATCAAGACTAGATTAAACTATGCAAACATGATCCAACAAAAACAAATAGTATATGGATGGGAAGACAATACAAAGATCTGCACAACGGCCCCAAGAACAGATCAATCTGACCCCGGGAGGTCAATCAAATCACTAAGCAAAGATGCCCCCGTGAACCTATGCGCAGACCACATGCAGATTTTATGGACAAAATGCTAAAATGATGATAATTTTTAACTAAGCAAATGAGACCCAAATGATGCAAATAAGCTATGGATGGAAAGATAATACAAAGGACTATCCAATGGATCAAAAATCAATGTAATCAGACATCGGGAAGGCAGTCAAATCACTCATTAAAGATGTACCTGTGAACCTGTCCCTGAGCCTGCCTGCAGAACTTATGCACAAAACTCAAAAAGATGGACAAGATTAGAATATGCAAATGTTAACCAAATGATGCAAATGATATATGGATGGAAAGACAATACAAAGGGCTATCCAACGCAACCAGAATCAGCTCAATCGGACTTCGGGATCAAAAGTTATGCCTCGATGAACACGGCCCTGTGAGCATGCACGTAAGACTGCCAGAAGCCGTGTAACGGTCTACCAAAGGACCGTTACCTGCATGTGACGGTCTACTGTAGGACCGTCACACTACCAGAGCCCTTAAAACACCAAAAATAGTTGGAGAATGGAACAAATATCACCTAAACATGAACATGCACCCACCCAACCTACAAAAGAGCATGAAAACAAGCGTGATGGGCAGTGTTGTCCCACCGTGATCGCCAAAAAACTGTTGATTCCTTTTTTAATTAGATTAGATTCCTATCCCGCCCCCTTTAAATACATATATGCATAAACATGTGAATCAAAGACAAGGGGGATGAAAGGATGAGAAATACTAACCGTGATCGCCACCAAGGATTAACAACGCCAAAGGATGAAGACGTGTAAAGAACGGCGTCGTGTACCTTGAAACTTAAAGACTTGATCGCGCTTGAAACGGGATGCGGGGAACTTGTGAATTCAAACCTCCTCTCCTTCCAGCCGGCTAGAGGAAGAGGGCCTCACGTTGTATTCATGCTCTCCTGCAAAACAAAGATCAAACAAGGACAAAAAACCCATTAGAACATGCATGTGTAGTATCAATCCCGTAGTGATAAAATAGTGTTAGAAATTGAGGAAGAACGCACCGGGGGGAGGTTTTTAACCCCTGTGGAAGGGTGGAAATAATAGGTGGGTGTGTTGTGCATGCATGGGATTTGAAATCACGAGATTTGATTGAGAGAATAGAGAGAAATCAATGATGCAAAACGGAGAAAAACGCATGTGTAGCAGAAAGTGCAGGAAACTGTGATGATTTGTGATTTTGAGAGGAAGAGAACTAAGAGTGGAGATCATGAAATCAAGCCCAGAAGGATGAAATTGAAAGTTAATACTTCCCTCTTCAAGATGGGGTCGAAGGATTGAGTCGGCGGTGCAGCATGGCTTCGCCCCACGTCCGAAAAGAGCCCCCCATCGCGACTGCGAGCTGGGCAGTTTTTATAGAGTTTTGTAAGAAAGCCTCATCTTCTTATCACGATTCCCGGAGATAGAGTCCAAGATAAATCAAGTTCTCTGGATCAAACTCGAGATAATACTAAGGACAAGAGATATGAACAAACGGGGATCAATTCAGAGGAGGATTCTAGAAGATATGTCTCTTGGAAGGTAGCCCCAGAGCCTTATCTGCAGAGTTTGAGTTGAACTAGGAAACATAAATCCTGATCTTGCGACCCAGATCCCAAGAGATATTGCCAATGAAAATTTGATTCCTATGAACCAAATTCAATATAATACCAAGGGCTAGAAGCAGGAAAAAATGGGGATCAATTTGGATAAGAATTCAAGAAGTTATGGACTCTTCAAGAGGGCCACGGCGCACAAAAACGGAGCAGAGTCCAGCACGAATTGGACTCTCTGGTGCATGTAACGGTCTATCATAGGACCGTCAGAGTGATGTAACGGACTAGGGTAGGTCCGTCACACTCTGGAGGTCGAACGAGACATTTTCGGATGAGATTGGATGTAACGCACCTAAACAGGGCCGTCACTTGGTCTAACGGTCAAGGATAGGACCGCCACACTCTAGGGGTTGAACCGGGCTGTTTTGGGCAAGTTTTGGTGTGACGGTCTATCGTAGGACCGTCACACTGAAGTAACGGTCTTCACTGGGCCGTCACTTCAATGAAGTAACGCACTTGCAAATGACCTTCATATCGATGAAGGCAGATTCTGGGCAGACTACGCGCGACTTTAGAAATCGAATCGTATCTCTCAAACGGTGGAGAATTAGACAAAGTGGTAAACATAAAAGTTGTAGATAACTGAGAGAGGAACAACTGTTATGAAGAAAGAAATGTGAGAAAATGATTGGAAGAGGGTGAAAATGGGGCTGGAAGAGAGAGGAAAATTCTGGAATGTAGGTGAACAGCACGGCATGCCAGAAAAATGTGAATAACTCACAATCGGGGCAGAACCGGCCAATGGCGTAGAAGAAGAAGTTGTAGATCTTTGAAAGAGGAACAACTTTGATGAAGACAACTTTTTGAAAAGAGGACAAGAATAGGGTGAAAAGGAACCACTTTTAAGACTGCGCAGTGAGAGAGAGCCGATTACTTGAGGGAAGCTGGCCTAAATGGGCCGAAAGTCGATTTGGAAGTGGGAATTTGACAAGATAAGCTCCGGGGCTCTAAGAAATCATGATCTCCAAGACTCAAAGGATATGAAATGGTAAAAATGGGCTTAAAATTCATCCGAGAAAGCTCCAAAACAATGGCTAATTCGGGACATCAAAAATGATGAATAAGAGAAACGACGCAACTTGTGGGCTAAAACGGGTGTCAACAGTAAGGAAATCTTAATTGTTCAAGTTTACGTAGATGCTATTATTTTTGGCTCTACCAAAGATGCTCTCAGCAAAGACTTTGGCAAATTGATGTAAAGTGAGTTTGAAATAAGTCTTATGGGAGAATTGACATTCTTCTTGGGATTGCATGTCACACAGACGGCTGACAGTATGTTCATACATCAGAAGAAGTATGCAATGGAGCTGCTGAAAAAGTTCAATATGATCTCTACCAAACCACAACCAACTCCCATGTCCACCTCAATAAAAATTGATCAAGATGAATCAGGTAAATCCGTGGACAAGAAACTCTTTAGAAGCATGATAGGCTCATTGCTATATTTAACTGCCAGTAGACCCGACATCCAATTTTCTGTGTGTTTGTGTGCTCGATTTCTATCAAATCTAAAGGAATCACACATGTCAGCTGTTAAATAAATTTTCAGATATATTGCTGGGTCAGTTAATTTGGGGTTATGGTTTCCGCGTAATTCGAGCATTGATTTAATTGCTTATTCTGACGTCGATTATGCGGGTTGTAAGGTGGATCGAAAAAGCACCAGCAGGTATTGCCAGTTTCTTGGGGGATGCGTAGTCTCATGGGCCTCCAAGAAACAAAACTCAGTGGCACTATCAACCGCCGAAGCCGAGTATGTGGCTGTCGGTAGCTGTGTTGCCCAGGTGCTATGGATCCAACAACAAATGATTGACTATGGCATTTCCTTCAAAAATACCTCAATCCTTTGTGATAACACATCAGCCATAAACCTGTCAAAGAACCCTGTTTATCACTCTCGCACCAAGCATATTGAAATTAGACATCATTTCATTAGGGATCATGTAAGCAAGGGTGATGTAGAAATCAATTTTATTGAAACAGATCGTCAAATTGCTGACATTTTCACCAAACCTCTTAGTGAAGAGAAATTCACAACTTTTAGAAGAGAACTAGGGGTCTATAGGATAGATGAGTCTACATCATGATCATATGCATTAATGTGTGTATAGTTCGCTGCATAATTTACATTTGCATTAGTGTAATGCATAACTGAATTTTACTTTGTCATACATGTGCATTATGTTGTGTGAAAAACAAAAGAAAAATAAAATTGTGTGAACAATCACGTATGTGTTTCTGCATTTCTTCTATGTATATTGTATACACACATGTTTATTGCTATTTCTATGGCTGTAATCACCTTGGATATATTTACATGCCAACAACGGAGCACAAACTGATCAAAGTCTGAAATCCGGATCATTGGACCATAAACGTCGAATGTAATCTTAGTTGTTTCCTCAAACATCCCCCCACGCGCACCTCCGTCTTGCGGCTCCAAGGGTCATTTTTCTACTCTTCAATCCACCTGAGGTAAACTCTTAGTGAGTGTGGAGGATCTCTAATCCATGTTTTAGTCTTCCAAGTTGAACCATCTTGTTCTATACCCCATCAAATGATTCTTTCGATTTGTGTTCAAGATGGCCCCAAGGAGACGCCCTTCTCGCAGAGGAGTTGCATCGAGCTCTACTAGAAAAGCTCGTTCTAAATAGGCCACTCAAGCTGCAGCTCTTAGAGGCCACCCATCGGCCAACAAGATCTTGGATCGGAAAGTTCTTCGTCCCCGGGCGGTCGATTTCGGTAATCTAAGCCGCTATATTCCAAGCCTTGTCGATATTCTTTGCAGTCAACCAAATCTGGATTTTTTTCATGTCTGCACTTCGTCGCATTTATCCCAATCTGGTGCATCAGTTTTATAGTAATTTGTCTACGGCCGGTGACACACCAATTACACAAGTGAATGGGATTCAAGTTATCCTCTCAGCGGAGCTTCTAAGTGCTGCTTTTAATTTATCAATTGAAGGGTATGCTTTTGGCGATATTTTGGTTCCAAATGAAACAGTCTATCAATACATGACATCCGAAGATAAGGGTGATAAGTCACTTGCTGGATTAAATGCTAATCATTTTCCTCCCTTACAACACATATTGCATCGGATGATTACAACCATCTTACTGCCGCGAGGGGGAGGTCATGACAAAGTCACTGAAATCCATATGTTCATATTCTATTGTTTCTTGGGTGGTATCCCAATCTGTTTTCCCGCAGTTATTTTGGAACATATGTGTTCAAGCATGAAGCACATGAACAGAACTTTACCTTATGCCACTGCTTTGACTGCCATTTTCGTATACATGGAACTGGATCTGTCCAAGGAATCCTCCCAAACTATTCAAGAGGCTGATATTTTGACAATGCACTCCATTTGTCACAACATGGGCTATGAACTCAGAAATGGTGAGCTTGTTTGCCAACTGAAAATTATCATTCCAGCCGACAGTTCTGATGAGGAAGACGAGGATGATGGAGAGTCGGTCGGTGAGGAACAACCCCATGCTCCTGCTACAGAGATGCCCTCTGAGGCGGTTTAGCTGCTCATGGATCGCTTAGATTCTATTGATGATCGGTTAGACACGTATGGGGAGACTTTTGATGCTATAACAAAGGACCTTCATGATCTAAAGCTTTCTCACGATGAGTACACTCAGTCTTTCACCGACGCCTTGGCCGATCAAACCCACATGTTATAGGAAATTCTGAATTATATTCGGCGTCCATCACGTCCATCCACTCCGGATGATGATTGAAGCGGTTATGCTCCTGCAGAATGGCACCCAACTTATCCTCATTCACCCCCTCCTTTTTGATGATGCCAAAGGGGGAGAACTTTTAGGCATATATGTGTGCCTCAGCTCTTCGGCTACTTATATGATATCGTGTGTTGTATGCTTGCATGCATGTGTGCCATTATCATATTTTCTGTCCCTTAGCAGTGCTGCATTTAAGTTGTGTTGCATCTCAGTTGCGTCTCATGCATGGCATATTGTCATTTGCCTTTGAACTCAGACCTTGTTCACCTTTTATGTTGTCGGTAGAAATATTGACTTTTTATGGTCAATCTTATATGTTTGGATCGGTATGGTTCATGCTATGATGTTTCTTGAATGATTCATGTGAAGTATGAAAGTTTTATTCTTGATATGGAGGTTGATGGTTGAATTCCATATGAATGCTACATCATTTATGTCATTTATGTTTATGAAAGGCAGATAGTATTTTGTCATCACCAAAAAGAAGAGATTGTTGAACCCCCTCCTTGTGGGAATACTAAATGGATTTTGATGATGACCAAACACTATATATTTCTATGAATTGAAATTGAGCTGTTCTAACATGAAAAGCTTTGGAAATGCACATCCTTGATGTAGTCTTGGAGCTTTTGGAGGTACAAGAGTAACTTCGTATGGTAAGGCGTTTGAACTTAAATTGCAATGCTAAATCTAATTCAGAATGTATGTCTTTATAGGGTAAGGAACGTGCCTAAGTGCTTAAGGAACTCAAGGACGGTTGGTGAGATCAACTTCAACTTATTGGCCCTTGATTGTGTGGTTTGAAGTTATTTATCTTGGTCTCAAGGATTAAATTAGTTTAGGACTTATCTAAGCTTAAATGGTTTGGGTTTCATTTCCTCTCATGTTTTAATAACCATCTTGAAACCTTATGTCTTGTTCTTGGACTTAGTGGGCTTTTTAATCTACCTTTTGGTAAGTTCTGAAACAAGGGTTGACCCATTGGGTCGACCCCTAGGTCCCCGGGTGCAAAACAAATGGGCTTTTGAACTCTAGCTGAAAGGGTCGACCCCTTGGGTCGACCCCAGATGCAAGGGTCGACCCCTGGTAGTTTGAATTAAAATCCATCGGATACCTTTCTCTCAACTGCAAGGGTCGACCCTAAGGGTCGACCCATCCACGCGAGGGTCGACCCCAAGGGTCGACCCCTGGTAGGTTTAATTTTTACCCGCACGGATTAGTCCCGAGGGTCAACCCCAAGGGTCGACCCATTGGCCCAGACACCCTTAAAACCTCTAAAACCTTCACGAGGGTCGAGCCCAAGGGTCGACCCTTTCAGTCTCGAACCCGAGCCGTGAAGTTTGACTTCCGTGGCATCGCACCAAAAGTCATCCCAGCATCCCTAAAACATTCCTGAAATTATGGATTTGGTCTCCAGGCCATCCCTGACCATCCTATACCAATAAATACATATCATTTGGGTGGAAACCCTAAGAGAGTTTTGTGAGATCTGAAATTGGGCTTTCTCTCTAATCCTTGTATGTGCAGGGTCACAGCAGCAGCTCCAAGCTCCACTTCCACCTTGTTCTGAACCTGAAATCGAAGGGAAGAAGCTTGAATCAAGCCTCAAGACCATATACAACTGAAAGCTGCATCGGATATCAAGCTGCAACCTTAGTTTGTGCGGCACTGCTTCATACTTCCTCCAAGATCGTTCTTCCACTTGTAGAAGTGTTGAACTACATCCGGAGAAGCGAAAGGGGGAGCTTCAACCACGATAAACATTTCTTCACTCTCCATTTTCTGAATCCTTTTTCTTGAGCTTGTGCATATGTTGTAAATCTTAAATCAGATTCTTGTGTGTGGTGTTCGTGTTCGGAAACACGAACGTGTGTGTGTATGTATGTTTGGCAGCCCAGATCGGGTGCCGTGTGTGTGTGTGTTTGCTGTCCTACACAGCGTGTGTGTGTGGCTCACTTTATAGTGAAGTCTTAATCCTCACGTGTGAGGGGTGGATGTAGGGGACACGGCAGTGTACCTGAACCACCTAAAAACTTCGCGTGTCTCTTATGGTTTGATTTTCCTCATTCTTTATCGAGTGGGCTTTACGGTGAGTTGAGCTTACACCACCTCTATCATCAAGCACCTACCCTTATCCACACCCATTCACAAGTGTGATCATGTTCGAGTGAGGACTAGTGCTTGTATGTTTAATTAACTAGTTTTCACTTGGAAGTTATTTTTAATTGGCCAATCAATTAACCCCTCCCCTCTTGATTGCCACCAATCGGGTCTCAACACTATCTATGTTCAATACGAAGCATGATAGTTAGTCATACCAAGTATCTAAGGGTACTGGCGTCTAAACAACGTGTACCCTCAAGGTATAAACTATTTATTGAACTTGATTGCTCCTGAAAATTTGATATAAAAATTTTTGTTGAACAAAAGAAAATATCTAAAAATGGTAGCAAAAGAAAAAATGTTAAAATCCTGGAATAAAAATAGAATGTGTCATGTTTGTTTAACCTCAATACTAATTTTTGTAACTCCTAAAGGAGTCATTGAAATTTGAATGAGTAAGATGAAGGGAGATTAAACAAGATTTCAATATGGGAAATTGGTTAATTTCTATTAAAATATGAACTCAGATATGGACATAGAAGATTTTATTGACAAACTCTGAAGGCATGAGATTTAAACCATGTTGTCAAACAAGGACTATTTCATAAAGCCCTTATAATGGTTTGAAAATTTATTACTTTTAGATTTATGAAATTGGTGAAAACCTTCTTAAATGAGCCATATTTGTGAAAATCTCTACTAGAACCCATGTGTTAAATCTCTCATCCCTGATGGAAATCATTTACTTATGCTCTTGTGATACCCACTGATTTATTGATCCTTCAATTTAATCTTAGAATGTGCTTTGCTTCATGACCGACATTATTGCCTCTTTCATGTTTGAATTTCATCTCATACCTATGCTTTTCATGCTATCTCCATTGACTGAATTTCTAAGTTCTCCTGAAGTTCTTTGCTGAGTGAAGTGTTCTTTTTATAATTCCCTCCTTGCCTTAATCATCTCCAGCGTTTACACTCCCATTCAAATCATTCTGTTTTGTTAAAGGGGGAGATAGCTTGATTAGTCTGGGAAATGTGTTCATTCATCAATGGGGAGAAAAAATTTTCTCATGTCAAGGGGGAGAATAGTTGGGGGAGAATAGCTTTTCACATTTCATTGATAGGCATTGAATTCACTGTCTAAAGGGAAGCACATCTCTACTATTTCTATCATACTATTGTTTACTTTTTGATGAAGTCAAAGGGGGAGAATAGTTTGATATGAGTCAGTATGTTGTCAGCATGCATGCCTTCTGTGTTAATTTGGCTATAATGGTCATAATGACTCATAGTGTTGCCATCATCAAAAAGGGGGAGATTGTTGTGTCTCTGTGATTTTGATGATATCAAACACTATGACTCATCATGAGTCTGCATATGCATACATAGGATTGATTCATGTTTTGATGATAGTATACATATGTGTGCAACACCCTTGAGCTTTGTGAAGAATTGGTTAAGCAGCAGCACAATATCAAGAGCAAGTGAAGTCAACTTTAGCAGTCCACAAGTCGACTTGGGCAGATAGGTAGTGAAGAAATTGATGAACTCAAGAACATTAGTCAACATAATTTAGTAGTGCAGCTACAACAAAATTCATGATAGCAGTAAAACAACAGCAGTGTTGTAAGCAAGAAGTTGGTGTTTGAACTCTAATAAGAACATGTCTCAAATGATCTATGAAGAGGAAGTCGACTTATGAAGTTATGAACTCGACTTGAGCTTTGCTAGAACACCCGCTAGCTGAATGACCTATAGCTATGGATTAAGGGTGACAAATAAGTGGCCAGCGGTGTAAAATAGATGATAAGACTGTAAAATGTCTTGTAAGTGTGTAAAATGGGCTATAGGGCTGAAACCGTTGAAAACATGAAGAAGTGATGGTGATGGAGTCGACGCAATAAGGCTCTTGGGTCGACCCAGGAACGTTAAGGCTTACAAAGGTGAAGATCAGCTTGAAGGCGACGGCTAGTGAGGCATAAAGGTGAAAAATAGCTTATTAATGGTGAAAAATAGCCATTATCTATGACAAATAGCGATTTAGTGGTGAAAAATAGCTGCTTCAAGTGAAGGTAAATAAAGCTTATGATCCAACACCAGAGAGGAGAGAGAAGAGAAGACCAAGAGAAGAAGGGTTGACTCCAGTCAACGCCATGCAGTCAAGATGACTTTAGTCAAAGTCAACTTAGTCAAAGTTGATCGAGTCAAGATCAACTTTAGTGAAGATCAATGCTAGTCAAGATGGTGGGGACACCGGACTAGTCACATGGAGCTGACGCCGCACTGCCCTGACACCACCGAGCTTGTGGCTCGGAGACTCGGCGTCCTGATTATGTATTTTATTTGTATGAATTTTATTTTATTTATAGTGTGGCTGACATTGATTCTTTTCCGAGGATAGGACGGTGGCAGACTGATGAGAAGGAATAGACCAAATCTCCCGTTAGTCAATTTCTGGTCTTCACATTAAATGCCCTCTTGAGGTGTTGAGTTCTTATGGGCTGAAGCTTGCTTTCTGTCTAGTTGAAGACTGTTGGGACAAAAGTCACATGTGGTGACAGTATTTAAGGTGGCAGACTGTGGTGTCCTTTCCCAGCTTTAACTTCTGACTTATCCATCTCCAAATAGTAGATTTAATGAGATATGGTGGCAGAGACAAAAAGGTCAGACCTGAGTATACCCATCTAGACCTTGAAATTCATGTTTCTGAGCATTTGCGGTATGACGTTTCACTCTCTGGATTGACCCTTGATTTGACAGACATCAGACTAAAAATGATTCTGGATGGTCCAATGTGTCGACCTCTTGTAAGAAAGTGTCGACACTTCTTAGGAAGACTACCAATCTAATTGTTCTCTTGGAAGTCCAATGTGTCGGCACGCTGGAACAAGGTGTCGACACATCTTGGTAGATTTGCCAATGTAACGTTCTCTAGAACCCATAGTGTCGACCTCCAGTAAAGGATGTGTCGACACTCCTTAGAGCAATCCAATCTTTAGCTTCTGGAGTCACCAAGGTGTCGACCTTCTGTAAGTGAAGTCTTCTTGTATTGACGGTCTCTGTATGCCCAAGGTGTCGACCTGCTAGGAAGGAGGTGTCGAGACTCATGAAGAATTCTTCTTGAGTATCGGTCTCTGGAAGCCCATGGTGTCGACACTCTTGATAAAGGTGTTGACACTTCCAAGTGAGGATGCACTTATAGCACTTTCTGGAAAGATATGTGCACCGACCTTCGCTTGTGTGAACAGTAACCTGCTCGGACCTTGATGTCGCATGGCTAGAATGCCAGACAGAACCTTGCAAAATAAGTGTCGACTCTTTCCTGTGGGTTTGCGCTAGACAGAACCTTGAAAATAATGTGTCGACTCCTGGAGTCGACTCTTGTCTTTGGTTTTCAGAATTCTTTAGAACTTTGAGGAACTTGATGCTCTGCTCATCCAGTTGCCTCATTTTCTGTGCAACCATGTATCTTGAATTTCTCTTTCAACTTGGATGGTTCTTGCTCTTGGAGTTATGTATCTTGAATTCATCCTTGATTTCCGTGCATCAGAATCTTACCAATGTTGTTATGACCTGAAATGTATGAATATGGATTTATCATATTGTAGGATAGACTCATCAGTAACTCATAGGCAGACATTATCAAAACCACATTAAGGTGGAGAATCATGTGTGTACCATACATGCACAACATTCTCCCATATTCTCCCCCTTTTTGATGATGGCAATTATGAGTCATTATGGATACATTTTGGGTCAAGGTGCAAAGAATTATAATCATGAATTGAAGCACAATGACTTTCTCTCCCCATATAAGTCTCCCCTTTATGCATTCAAGACTCTCCCCCTTATGCATACCCTAGTTATGACACATATAGATTCTCTCCCTCTTTGACATCATCAAAATACCACAATAGAGAGAATATATGGCACAATTAGGAAAGAGAGGAGGAAAGTAGGAGATTATTAGCACAGGATGTACAGAGTGAAGGTGAGTATATACCTGTCAGTAGCAAGGAAACGTGCAGCAACCTGAGATACCTTGTCAGTGTACACAAATTGATGTGGAAATACATGCCAATGGTTGTACACTAAAGGCATAGCATAATAACATATAGTTGGGTTCCTTGTTAATGTAAGTAATGCAAGTAATATGCAGAGAGGAGACCGTGCAGACAAGGAGATGATGCCACTTGTTAGGGAGTGATGCTGAGTGTTTAGAGAGCAAGTGTTACCAATTGTTAATGATCAATACACTATAGATTGTTAGGTGTTTTGGCATGGTAGAAACATATTTACACAATTAGACATCATATGCCATGAAGGTTCAGCACAACAACATATAGTGAATCATGAGAGGCAGGCATGTGCATGAAATTTAACCATGGCAATCATGATGCAGTGTGAGAGAGACACAGTAGTCAAGAAGCAAATTTGATTTGAAGGTTTTTCAAATTTTTACTAGTTTTCTAGTTTTCATATTTTTAAGATTTTCTATGCAAGGCATGGAAATGGAAAGTGCACACTAGCCATATGCTGGACGAATTGAAGTGAATAGCTTTAGGGACATGATACCACTTGTTGATGAGCAATTATAGTACAAGGTTATGTCCCTTGGCATGGCAGGGGCAGATCACGAATAGTAGCATGAATTGAGTCATTTAAGGCATGATGCAATACGTGAGAGATGTAGTAGCCATAAACCAAATTTGTTTTTCAGATTTTTTGAATTTTTAATGGTTTTCTATTTTTTTAATTTTTAGGGATTTCAAATTCTTTATGCAATGCATGGAGATCAGAAATGCAGGCAGCCCAAGGGGACATCAATGAATTCAGATACTACTTGTTGAGAATGAAGATGCATTCATGGCAGCCTGAATGAGTTATGCAGATGTCCAGATAGGGCAGAAATCATTGGAGCATGAAGCGACATGAGGCCAGTTTGCCTTAATGGCAGATATCAGGGCAGCTAGACCATATTCTAATTGCAAGGGGTCGACACTTGGAGATTTTTGAGGCAGAGAATCCAAGAACTGATAAGATGAGGGTTCCTCATTCTGAAGCCAAGTTCATAAATAGAGAGTTACAGATTTTTTAGAATTTCCAGTGGTGGAGCTTTTGTAAAGCAACCCATACGGTAAGATTGGTTTAACATTGATGAATTCTAATCTTCTCAATAAAACCGCTTGAAAACATCTGCATTCAGTATTAATAGAAATGAACCAAAAATGCATACTAAAACAAGGTTAACTTCCTCTTACCTTACTCATTCAATCTCATTAGCTCCTTGAGAGGTACTATGAAAAGTATTGAGATTAAACAAACATGAAGACTAAATGGAATTTTAGAGTTTTAGAAGGTATGCCTTTAACTTTTGCTATTGTTGACACCCATTTTTTGCCAATAAGTTGAGTCATTTCTCTTTCTCTCATTTATTGATGCCTCGAGTTGTCCGTCACTCGCTGGGCTATTTTCTGGCACGTTCTGGGCCAATTTTATGGGTAGCCTCCCTCTGTGGCTAGGTCTGAGTTGATTCAAGGCTTAATGGGCCTTGGTTTTGGTTGATTGAGCTTTTCTATGAGTTTCAAACGCCCATACATGTGCAGTCAACCTCAAGCCGTTCACCATGTGTGCGGTTGATAGTGGGCCGTCCAAGTATTTATGAGATATTTTGGTTAATTTTCTGAGTTTCCACCGACACGCTTCCATACGGCCTTAGTTTAGCCGTTTAAAAGGATGGGCAGACTAATATTAGCCGTTCTTCTCCCAGAGTCCTAAGCTCGGTAGTTTCTCAGATAATTAGCTAATTATCTATTTATTACCGACAAGGTATAAACGGTGGCCCCTTGGCCGCTCTTCTGGATGAAAGGTTCGCAATCAGCCGTTCACCTCATGAGAGTCCAACGCCAGTGTTTTCGGTCAGTTCGATGGATAATTTATTTATATTTCTTATTTATTGAATTTCCACCGACAGGGATGGACGGCCTAGCTATAGACCGCTCAACCTGATGAGTGGTCTATCGAGAGGCCGTTCAACCTCCCGAGTTCTTAAAGATTAAAGGTTTTTCTCTCTCTATTTATGGTTTTTATCCCAACTTCTCCCATCGTTTTCTCTGCGAATATTTAACCAAATTCGATGCTGTTTCTTCCAGTTGAAAGATGATTCAATTATCTACAACCTATCTTTGATAATCTTGACCTAAAAATGCCTAGAAACCCTAATTTTGAGACATGACTTCAGGTGCTCTATAAATAGACCCTAGAGGTCCCGCTTTGAAAGGGAGAGAGATTTTTTCGTCGACGGCGAAGCCCGGCCTTCTACATCCACATAGGCCTCCGGTTCAAGAAGTAGCGGCTTTTTTGAGTCATTAGTCCATTCAGTCTCATTGTTCTTTCTTGTTTGCATGCATCACGTCCTCCACATTGCTTCCATGTTTTCATTATTCTCTTGCACCATGCACACACCCTTCTATGTTTTCTGACGCCCCCAGGGGTTTAAAAATCCCCAAGTATTCCCCATTCCATTTACTTATGTTGATTTCCTTCCGTTCGAGCGTTTACTACACTTTCTAGTTCTGATTTGGGTTTTTCTTTGTGTCCTACACGTTATTTTGCAGGTCAGCAATACGCTAATGTGAGGCCCATCCTTTCTGGCCGGCCAGAAAGGGTGGAGGTTGGACTCTTACAACTTCTGGCGTAGTGGTCTTGCGCGGTTCCCAGATGTCCGCTCAAGGAGACGTGCGGTGCCCTCTGGACCGTTCTTCTTTATCCTGCGGTTGAGTTTTAGCCGTTCATCTTCCAGTAGTTCTTCATCCCGCGTCCTCTGCAGCACCTTTAGACGGTCTGTCGTGCGACCGTTCGTCCATTCAGGCGGTTCTTCTTGAGCCGTACATCCCCTCAACGCTGCTCTTAAGGCGAGTACCTCTTCCCTTTTCCAAGATACGGCGTGTTTATCACGTTCGGCGTCTTGGTGGCAATCACAGGTTTATATTCCTTCCTCCCCTCCAACATTTATTTATTTCTCATAGTTGATCTGGTCAAATGGGTATGGGAAGGCATTAAGACGGAGGAGGAAAAATACATCTACACCCATTTTTTGGCGATCACGGTGGGACACCTAGTGCCCATCGTGTTAGTGACTTGCTGGCCTTCTCTCTTGCTTTGTTAGTCCTTTTCGCGAAGTGGTCTCAGGTTTATCTTGGCTAGCCGCGCTCTCTATCCTATGGAACTTGAGCGGCTCTCCAGGAGCCATCCAAATTTTATGCGGCCGTAAACGCACCGTTCTTCTCTGTGAACAGTCCATTTCTCCTCCAAGCTTGCTATCGTGAGCGGTCTCCTGTCGCCCTTTCATCATCCTTACGGCCTGTGTTTGGCCGTCCATCTTGCCGGCACAGGTACGCCTCTGCGTTCATACTGTTGGTTTGGTTGCTATTACACGGTTGCTGCAGGTCCATTCTAGCACTTAAGCGGTCCGTCGGAAGACCGCTCATCCGAGTACGCTTTTCATTTTCGTCTTCTTTCATTCCAGCATTTTCTGATTTTCTTGTTGCTTTGTCGTTACTCCCTGGTTTGAACGGTTCAACCAGGACCATCTATCTCCCTGAGCGGTCTTCCAGAGGCTGTCCTTGTCGTGCTACAGTGCACCCGTGCTTCACTTCGATTGCCATGTTATGTGATTTTCATTATACTTGGTGCTGATTATTGATCTCCCCCTGCTCTTTATCATTGTTGCATACTTATTTTCACATCTTACATATTTGTTTGATTATGGATTGCTAGTTGCTAGGCTAGACTTTGCATGCACTCTGGTGCACATAGGGGCATACATTCTTTTCATGGTAGTTGCATTCCTACCGAGGTAGGGTTTCCTCTCATCTCCATATTCCTTGGAGCCAACTAGGTGACCTTGCTGAGGGCCTCCGTAAGTCCCGTGAGCCGTGGATTCCGACACGGACGCCGAGCAGGTTGTACCGTATCCACCCCCAGTCTAGGGTTTGCATCCGTGTGAGAGAGAGAGCCCTTTAGAGTCAGCCAGTTCCTCATTTCCTACCCTGGTCAGGTGCCTTGTGGCTGAGTGAGTTTACACATTAATTAATCCACTAATGGCTTAAAGGGGAATTTTGTAAAGACATAGTCGCGCATCATTTAGAAACTTGGTTGCTTAATTGGTTGACTCCCCTCTTATCTCTCTCCTCCGTTGTTTGCGTTTTGTTTGGATTGTTGGTTTTACTTTGGTTAGGGTCGTCTATCATCTTCTCTAGGTGTGTTAGTATATGTGGAGCTGTCTCACTCCCTCAGGATTGTCTCCTTAGGGTGGTTCGCCTTCCCATTCTTATTTCAATCCCTTATTCGACTCACCGCCAATCATGTCATCTTACAACTTATCCTATCGCCCTGAGGATTCTCTCCCTCCGGGACTTCTGGAGGACCCGCCTAGGGTCACTCATGTGCAAGAGAGAAAGGGGACTGCCCTCCCTCTCCCGACCACTGTTGCCGAGGGTGCTCAACCCTCCCTCTCAGATCCATCCACCCGCGGCTCGGCCAGTCAGGTTCTCCAGATGATGGCCCAGCTGGATCTTACTCAACTCCACCTGTTGAAATAGGCCTTGCAAGGGGCAGATGCCCCGCCCTCAGTACTTTCTTCTGGCACGACTGCTGCCGTCACTTCCAAACCCCCGATTGTCAGATTAGGGGCCATCTCTGCAGCCCCCATCGATCTTACTCCCATCCGTCCTCAGGCTCTTCGATTCTCCACCATGGAAGCGGGCCAGGCTTCTACCTCGGCCCATCAACCACTTGATAAGGGGAAGACCCAGATCCCCTCCGTTTCTTATGCTGATCCTTACACCACGTTTCCTCCAACATCGCAGGCCCTCGTGGCCCCGGCTGATTCCGTCCATCTGCAATCAGAGGCTGCCCAGTTGGCTCACGCGGATATGGGACCTTCCTTGGCCCATTATCCATCTTATGGGCTCCCCTCTCAGTCCGTATACCCTTCAGCTCTGTACTCCGGTTCCATCCTTCCTGCTGTATCTCCTCCTTCCCGGGAACGAGAACTCCTTGATAAATGGGCTGCCATGCAGCAGCAGATTGACCTCCTCCACAAGCGGGTTGGCCCGCAATCACTAGCTGATGTCCCCATTCCTAACTTCAGGGACATTCATTTTCCTCCTCAGTCCGAGCTCCCCGTGTATCAGAAGTATGATGGGAATGGCAACCCGTTTATTCATGTCAGGGAGTTTCTCTACGAATCAGCACAGTTTCAGCATGACGACCGTCTAATGGCATAGTTGTTCCGCCGATCCTTGGAAGGGGTCGCTCTTGAGTGGTTCTACACCTTGCCTCTGGAGGAGGCCGACAGTTTCAAGACCGTGAAGGAGAAGTTCATCAGCATATTCCAAGATCGGGTCGATCCCGAGTATTCTTTCACTGACCTGGTTGCAGAGAAAATGAAGCCAGATGAAGACTTTTCTATATATGCAGACAGATGGAGGCAGATGACCTCACGTGTGCCCGGGCAGATCCCGGAAGAAGAAAAAGTAAAACTGTTAATTTCTAATGCCACTCTGATGTTCCGGAATATTTTGGCAATGAACGATATTTCTAACATGCACCAGTTGTACAGTCGGGCCCGGTTTATCCAGACCCAGTTTAAAGACTCCCCTATCCATTCATTGTTTGAAGCCCAGAAGTCGAAGACCACCCGTAAATCCCAGGGCCCAGTTATCGAGGGAGTGCAAGTCAACGAGCAGGTCCAGGCTATTCAACTCCCCAACCAGTCTGCTCCACCCCATTTCCAGAAACCCCCACGCAACCCCCAGTTCTCCGCTCCACAAGCTCCCCAACCCGCCTTCCAAGCTCCTCAGCATCCGCAACAACCACCACCGCCACCTCAATAGCCGCAACCGCCACCCCAGTACCACAATGTTCTTCCTCCTGTTGGTTATGGGCCTGCTCGGCTGGGACCCAAGAGGGCTAATTATCCACCACTGCCAGAAACCCTCCCTGGCATATTTTCAGCTCTAATGTACACTAGTGATATCCAATTGCCTCCGGAATGTCAGAATTGGAATCCGACAGCCGATCAGTCCAGGTATTGTATATACCATTGGCAGCCTGGGCACACCATAGAAAGATGCTTTCAGTTTAGAGATTTGGTGTATGATCTGCATGAGGGCCAGAGGATTGATTGGGCCCAAATGCACAAGATAATTGAAGATATAAAGGAGAGACGAAGACAAGCAAGGCCGCAGCAGGCGGCGCCCTAGCAACAGTAGTTCCAACAACCCCTCCAACAACAACCCCTACAGCAGCAGCAGCAAGACCTCGGGATTCACCAGAATCCCATGCCAGTACATCCACCCGCTCCTCAGCAGCCACCACAACAACAGCCGCCGGCACCGGCTCAAGTGAACGCAGTCCACAGCCCAAACCCTAATGCTGGGTAGTCCTTTGATGATGAGACCCCTGCCCATCTCTTGGCCTTCCACCATACTAGCCCCGCGCCTTCTGTTCCCTCCATCCTCCGACCTGCCACCTTGACTACCGCTCCTCCCACTATCCCTTCCTGACCACCCATCACACCCACCACATTGCCCACCATGCCGCCAGTCATTCCGCCATCATCCTCCGCACCATCCATCATCACCCCTCCACTTAACCCTTCACCCATTACCCCTCCACCGGGGCCCATCAGGCCAACCTCCGTCATCCTCACCCCCATTTCCACCCCCTCTACATGCCCCACTGGGCCGAGGGGGGGCCCATCTATAGCCGTGCCGGCACGACATTGTGCCCTTTGGAGCGGGCGTCCTTTTCACAGAGTTTATCCTTCCTCTGGTGCGTCTTCACCTAATCCCCAGGTTCCTTTCCCTACAGCTGAAACAGAAGAAATAGACCCCGTGTGTGACGACCCGAGAATCCGATTACCGGGAAGGCCCGATAACCCAAGACTCGCACCGCCGCCCATGAGCCGGGAGGGCTCGGAAGGGCTAAAAGGAGTGTGGAGGCACAAAGAAATAGGAAATAAAGCAGGACAATGCAACAATTAACAGAAATAAATAAACAACTACAACATAGTCCAGTCCAACAGAAAGTACAGGCCAAAGCAGTAAAAACGTACCACATGCCAAGTGAACACTCGGCTCGGCAAGCTGGCAACTGAGAACCTCAGCTCCGCGCCCTCGAACCTCGAGGAAGAACCGCCACACCTGAAAAGCAGGGAATGAGTCTCCAAAACAGAGACTCAGTAGGGATCCCGCGGAACCCCAACCGGAAACAACGGCGGTAGCGGAAAGGAAGCTACAACTACAGCAGGAACAGCAAACCGGTGGCCGGTCGAAACTCAGCACTACAGCTACTCCTACTGTACCAGAAGGCACACCTCGATCACGCAGTCGAAGCTACCGAACCACGCTAGCACCACCTACCGAAGTAAAAACCCACGGCAACCACGCCGTAGAGGCCTGTCCCCCGGACACAGCCGACCTGGACACGCTGTCCAAGGTGCAACCCCGACCATCCGATCGCGGGTACCGCACAACAAGACCCCACCTCGGTAAAGCCACTAGCACTAATCTCATGACGCGAAAACCAACACACTCGTCATGGCGAACCAACTGAAACTCAACGGTCAACACGACCAAAAAACCGAAGGTTAAAGACACAGAAACTGACAGTCTGTCACTCCGTACTCGACAGGAGTACCACCCACTAGAAGCACAGCCGGTAGCGTCCCCTGACGTCTTACACCGCACCGCAGGTGAACCGCCTGACGTGGTAGGTCCTACCCGAGGCGCGAACACCGTACAAGTAACCACAAACAAGTGACTAGCTGGGGTCACGCCCGTCGACGTGCGTCCACTGTCCCCAACCACGTGTGCACACACAGACCACGCGTCCTAGGTCTGGCCCTCTGACTGGTTTTCCCCCGCAACCGGACTCTGGCTACGACGAGGGGCCCGACGGAAACCAGTCTAACCGTCCTCAGGGTAAGCCCGTACACCACTCCCTGGTGCGACCAGCACATGCGTACTGGCAGGCTACGACTAGTGGAGGGTCACTGAAGGAGTAGACTCTCAACTCAATGGAAAACAACGTCCGAATCTGACGACGTACGGGGACCACCCCACGTACCAGTCCCGTCGCATGATGACCACAGTCGGAGAAGAAACGGGACTCACAGTCCACGGCCACGCACGCACCGTGCGCTAGAGTCGAGAAAACTCAAGTGGCGCTTAAGCCACTAGACTCTGGACAGTCCTCTAGACACACTACAGCCAACGGTCCTTGAGTTACAAGACTCGGGGTCAAGACCGTTGTACGTAATAGCACAAGGCCGTCAATCTAGTCCAAGCTCTAGGTCTAAAACCACGGTAGCACGAGTATCGAGACAACACACGAGTCGCCAAGACCACTCCCTCGGGAAGGGAACGCAAGGGACTAAGGCCACTCACACGGGCCACACGAAAAAAATACAGAAGCATGATTCCCAAGGCAGCACGCAAGCCGCCACGACGATTTCCCATCTTGGAACAAGCGGGGAACCTCCAGCCCCAGGCCGGACAACTGGACTCGCAGTCCAAGGCCAAACACATGGCCCACACGGGAATCGCCTTCCAAAGGAACCCACGATATGCGGGGGAGACCCCACCGCACACACACCGACACACGGTGACTTGATCATGCGTAACACGAAAGCCCGAAACACGTGGGGTCACCCGGACCCACCACACCTATGGGCACGCTAATTGAGGCAACACGGTCCCTCCCGACACCCCAAAAACACAGACACAGAACCCATGGGGTGTCCGGGATACTCACAAGGCCGGAGGTCGACCACTGGGTCACAACCGGGTCGACCGGAGACCAAAACAACACAATCGGAGCGCTAAAAGGTCACCTGGACCCTTAAGCTCACGACACACAAAACGAGGTAAGTGGGACAATCTCTGGACACCCAAAGACACGGTCACGGAACTCCACAGGGTGTCCGAGATACTCACGAGACCTAAAGTCAACCACTGGGTCACAACCGGGTCGACCGGGGGTCAAAACAGCGCAAACAGGAACCAGAACATGGTAGTGGTCACCTGGTCACCGCGACCAGATGGTAGCGGTCAACCGGCGACCGCGACCATGCTGTCACGGTCATCTCGCGACCGCGACCAGCCAGACGCAACCCCGATGGTAGCGGTCACCCGAGGACCGCGACCAGGCAGTAGCGGTCATCCCATGACCGCGACTAGGCCAAAGCGGTCTATCGCACTACCGCGACGCTCGAAGGCCTTCCGACCCAAACACAAGGGTGAAAGCGGTTCTCCCAGGACCGCGACCAGATGGTAGCGGTTTCTGGTGGACCGCGACCATTTTAGAAAACCGAGAACGGCGGGAAAATGCCTAAAAATCCACGCCATGCCCCAATCATCCACGGATGAAGGGGAAAACATAGGGGAAGCTCCCCAACAACCCCTAGCATGCATCTATGGCCTCGGATCGGCCTAAAGCGCAACGAAACGGAAGATCGGGCGATCACTCCCCAAAACATGATTTTCCCCAAAACGCCCCAAACGACCCGCTCGGCTCACCACGGCCTACCAAACGCGCGGGAAAGTAAGAGCACGAGCTGGGGGTCCATCACCCTACCTCCACCGAAGATTTCGTGCACCGTGGACGCCGATCCACGAAGAAAACGCCGTTGAAGCCTCGCCGTTCCACGAACCCACGGCCGAGCTTCACCACGCCCTCGAGCCTCGATCCTCGACCCATCCTCGCCGTCCTCCTCGCCCGCATCGCCCCGCCTCGCCCCCGCCTCGGTCCGTCGGCCGCCGGAGAGGAGAGAGTGAGAGGAGAGAGCGTGAGAAGAGAGAGGGAGAGAAGAGAGAAATGAGAGGAAGAGAGAGGGTGGTTTAATATATAGGAAAATCCGAAAAATCGGAAAAATCCCAAAAAATAGAAAATCATACTCTCGCGATCCTCGGGACGCACCGGTTGCAACGGTACCACTCGCGCCCAGGTGAACGGCCCGGTTCACCCGCAACAAGCTTCTGAAGGGAAAGCCGAAACCCACGCCGGGAATCGGAAAACACACGCGGAAAAAGCCGCGGAACGCCTCCGGGCCTCCGGGCCTCCGAAACGACTCCGGATCGCGCCGATCCGAACACGAAAGATGTCCGAAATGAAATTTCGGACACAACGGAGTCGGACGCTCTGAGAAACCAGATCCGGGACCCACGAACGAGGATCTGAAAAACCCGGGGCATTACAGCCCTCCCCCCTTAAAGGAATTTCGTCCTCGAAATTCAGGACCAAGCACGAAGTCACAGGGGAAGAACACTGAACGAACTGACAATGCTGTCAGAGCCCCAGTACAGAAAATCTCGGTTCTCATGAAAACACCAGTCCTGAGGGACACAGCCAGACTTACAATCACAAGCAACACCTCGCTCCTCGCGCCGAACACACTGGCCAACAGAGCAGGCATATACCAAAGGACACAGTCCGGCATCACCTCAGACAATGCGAGAACCAACAAGGCACCGCAGCCACAATCTCGCTCACCGCGGAAACACAACCCTCGACACGAGCAACAGCTACCGATTCATCCAATGGTCGGCAGACAAATCGCACATCAGCTTCGCAGCCAGCTGACAGGTCGCACACCCTCCTCAAGAGATCAACCAACACAGAGCCTCCACCAGCTCAAGCAGTCCTCTCCGCAGACCGCAACCAGAACATCGGCTCAGCACCAAGAAATGCCTCACACATGGTAAGCCGAAAGCGGGACATAACACTGTGCCAACTCTTGTCAGAAGATAAACTTCGACAAAGTCCAGATCCCATCCGGAAAGGCACATCACAGAAATGACCACCAAAGGTCTCGCTGGCACACGGCTCTCGCCACGCTCGAGCCCCAACAACCAGCATCTTCTGTCTTTGAAAAGACCATACATTGGTCACCAACTGCTCGCTCAGGTTCTTCCTTCTTTCCTGGTCCTCGACTGGGTCCAAAGGAATCATTCCAAACCTCCGCAAGCCATCTGTCGACTCCCACACAGACTGATGCCACATCTCGAGCAGCACTCCTCTCGGACACCGCATCCGAGCTTGAACATCGCTCCAACTCAACCCTCTCGGGGAGCACGACGAAACCAAATGACGGATCCTGGTGTCTTCAGTCATCACCTCACTGGACTCAGACTCACAGGGGAATCATCCCATGCTGGTCACCAAACCAGGGATAACCATTGCGATACCAACGTCCTATCAAGGACCATCCTCCAACGCCCATCTCACAAAAGGCCTCCGCCCACAGGCGTCACTCATCAATCTGGTCTCATCAAATCCTTCGATCAATCCAAGTGGACACCTGCCAATCCCGATTCCGCCCTTACCACAGAGCCATGGGACACCACCTGAACAGTGCTCACGGGTCCCTAATCAACAAACATCTCACCATCACAATCTGACAAGACCGTAGAACCAACAGGAACCCACAGCCTGGCAGAGATCACTTCTCCAAAAATGATCTCATCCGAGGACACGACTGGGAACACAAGTCGGCACCAAGCCACCGACTCTGACCAACACGTCCTCAACCATCGTCAGGCGACATCCTCAACAACCTCATCCAGGTCCAACACCGACGCCTGACACCGCTTCCAACATAGGAACAGGGTACTCATGCGGCGCACTAGCCAGCACATTCCCCAGCACTCCATCCTGCCAGTGCCAACAACCATAATACCTCGAGCAACGGCACAGCAACAACACGTTTCACACCGAGGAACCAATCCTCCGATGCTCAACGCGAACTCAGGAATCCGCCCGTAGCAACCAACGCTACGATCCTGAACCAGTGGGTAATGGGCCCACCACGCTTCCGCTGCGCACTCAAATCCGCGCGGACAGCCGAGAAAGCAAACACCGCCCAACTAGCACTCGTCCTTCCGGAACAGCGCCAGCACCCTCACACGACAAGGGAATGGGCACAACTTCTCACAGGCAACCACCCTGCCAAGACAAGGAGCACGTCTCGCACGGACTTCATGGCACACAAGGCCAACCAATCCGAACACACAATGCAAGACGACGATCCTTAGCCGAACACAATCTCTCCAACCAAAGGAGAAACCAGCGCCCTTTCGACCAACGGAAGAACTCCACGCTCGACCTGATCTCGAACCTCGCACATGCTGGAAACAGCACCATCCAGCACCATGGAAAACCATCGCTTCCATCAGGTCAGCGCCTCCGACACACTCGACGAGTGTCACGTCGGACCACAATCACAGCATCTCTCGATGCACCACTGCTGCAATTCCTCGAACTGCAACACGCCACGCCAAGAGCCGCAACACGAGCCATAATGACAACCGCCGGCGCTCATCCTCGAGTCCCAAAACTCACCGCGGAACCTTCACATCATTTCTGACGCCACAGAGCACGACAAGATCATCAGGCTCGATGAAACAGCAGCTCACCGAGAAGATCCTTCGCTCACCCGAGCACACTTCTCGATCAGAACACCCACTCTGCCACCTTAAATCACAACCTGAACACCTCAGGGGCTGGACAAACCTCAATCTGGAGTGGCCAAAACCGACAACAGCTCCCTCAGAGAACGCTCACGGCCACTTAACCATGAAAATCCGCTCCAGCCACCTGACCACGTCGCAGATTCCTCAAACGCAGCACCGTGAACTCACGCCTGCCAGCAACCTCTGCCCAACGCAGCACAACTAGGGCCACCACCGATGAGGGAGAAGGCTCTCGACTTCGATCTTTAGACCCCACGCTGGCACGAAAGCCGCGGACAGCAACCACCTTCACAGCGCCGCACAGCGCACTGAAGGGGCTGGTAGGGCATATGGAAGATTTTTGTGTCTGCTTTGAAAAGCCGTTCAGTGAAGAAGAAGACCGTCCGAAGAAGAAGGAGATGCAGCTGGTGAAGCGTTCACCAACTCAGCTAGTTCTCCGGAGGCCACGGGAAGTGGGGAGCTCTATCACTACCTGTTCTCTGTCCCCATCCCGTCTTGCCTCCTTGTTTCAACAATTGGGGTTTGTCCCCCGTTCCCCTTCGATTATGGTCGACTCGTACTTCACGGAGAGACCACCTGAAATTCTGCTTGTGCCATGTGCATGTGGGCGCTGCCCACCCATTGATATGTCAACCCTGTTCACTCCCCCTTCCCCCACTGCTCAACTCCACGAAATGTGGTTTTCCTCATCCGATCCATTCTTCGATTGCATATTCCCTGAGTTGTTTCCCATGCAACTCCCTCCTCCCCCGTCCTCTTCTTCCTGTTGCGTGATCTCCTCCGGCTTCCAAAAAAATGCCAATTTTAAAACGGAGGTTTCAATGGAAGATTACGCTGTGTTTTGCTCAACTTCCCGGGGGAGTAAGACCCATGTTCCTTTTCTGGTAGATTTCCTATCCCCTAGGTTAGATGTATAGTGTGTAGAATCTCCTAGGTTAGTTGACTCAGTTGGGGTAGAGTCTAGTTCGAGTCTAGTCGGCCCATCCATGTCTGCGGCGCACCCTGTGATGCGTCATCATCAATCCATTCCAGATAGATTTCTCCAAGATTTGTCCCATAGATGCCATGCTCTTCATAAGTGCCCTGAATTTGTAGAGACCATAATTGTTCTAGAAGATGAGGAGGAATTAGAAGGGGTGCGGAGCAATGATGGACTAGGAGTATATGAAATCATTGATGTAATATCCCGGATCTTTCAGATCCTTCTTTTGGGTCCCGGATCTGATTTCTCGGAGTGTCCAACTCCGTTGTGTCTAAAATTTCATTTCGGACATCTTTCGTGTTCGGATCGGCGCGATCCGGAGTTGTTTCGGAGGCCCGGAGTGCATCCGCGGCTTTTCCGCGCGTGTTTTCTGATTTTCGGTGTGTGTTTCGGCAATTCCTTCGGAACCTCGTTGCGGGTGAACCACGTCGTTCACCTGGGCACGAGTGGTATCATTATGATCGGTGTGTTCCGAGGATCACATAAATGAAAATTTTAATTTTTCGGTATTTTCTGGGTTTTCCAGATTTTCTATAAATATCACTCTTTTTCTCTCTCCCCCACCCTTCTCTTTCTTCTTCTTCTTCTTCCTTCCCCAACCGTGAGAACCGCCCCCCTCTTCCTCTCTCTCTCCCATTTCGACGCGGCGGGCCTCTCTCCGGCTGCAGACGGCAGCGGGGTGACGGTGAGGTGACGTGGGCGGTGGCGAGGCGAGCTCGTGGGCGTGCGGTGTCCGTGGGAAGCGTGAAGGAGCGGGGTTTCTAAAAGCTTTCATCGTGATTCGTGGGCGATCCAGCGTGTCTCGAGGCGAAATTGAGGTAGGGTAACGTTCCCTAGCCTCTTGCGTTCCTTTCCCATGATTTGTAGGCCGAGGGGAGGCCGAGAGATGGGGTTTCATGCCGGGTTTGGGTTTTCCATGATTTGGGGAGAGTTCGCCCGATCTATGATTTTAGGCCATGATTTCGTGTTTTGATGGCTTAGAAGCATGCTAGGGGTCCCCAGGGGTCTTCCCCCTTATTTTCCCCCACTCCTATGGAGGCATGGGGGCGTGGTTGGAATTTTTAGGCGTTTCACGCCGTTTCACCATCGGGTCGGTGTGACGGTCCTTCCAGTGATCGTCACACCATGTGACGCATCCAAGTGGGTGCATTACAGCCCTGTTTTAGCCAATTGGGGGTCTGTGGGCTGTGACGGTCCCAGATAGACCGCCACGGCGCTGTGACGCGCCTAGGTTGGACCGTTAGGGACGATCTGACCGTTGGCTTTTGACCGTTGGGGGTCAAGGCCTGTGACACACCAGGCTTGGCGCGTCATAGACTTGTGACACCCCTGTGTGGGTGCGTCAGAGCTAATGCGTACTCACCCTGTAACGCACCAGAGTAGGTCCGTTACAAACTGTGACGCACCGAGTGGCACGCGTCACAGTTGGTTTCTTCTTGTCATGTGATGCACCAGTGATGGCGCATCACAGACTGTGACGCACCAGGGTAGGCGCGTCACACCGAGTTTTACACTAAGTGTCTGACGCCCCTGCGCTGGGCCGTCAGGTGGCTATGACGGTCCAGCCCTAGACCGTCAGAGCTTGTGACGCGTCTAGGGTAGACTGCTAGGCTCAGGACTGCACCGGGTGGTTTGTAGTCCCGTTTCTTCTCCGACCGTGGTTGCCGTGCGACGGTGCTAGTACGTGGGACGGTCCCCGTACGTCATCGGATGCGGATGTTATTTTCCGTTGACTTGAGAGTGTACTCCGTAGTGACCCTCCACTAGTCGTAGCATGCCTGCATGCGAGTGGACCCACCAGGGAGTGGTGGAGAGGCTATCCTGAGGATGGTTTTTAGACTGGTTTTCATCAGGCCCCTCGTCTTTAGCCAGAGTCCGGCTCAAGGGGAAAACCAGTTACAGGCCAGACCTAGGACGCATGGTCTGTGTGTGCACACGTGGTTGGGGGCAGTTGGACCCACGCCGACGGGTGTGACCCCAACTAGTCACTTGCTTTGTGATTACTTGTATGGTGTCTCAATTACCGCTGGGCCGGAGGGAGACACCTGAGGCGCGGACTAAGATGTCAGTGGACGCATTCGGCCTTGCTTCTAGTGGGAGGTATGCCTATCGAGTCGTGAGTGACAGACTGTCAGTCTTGTGACTTCGGGTTTTTGGTCGGGTTGACCGTCGAGTTTTGGTCGCTTCACCGTGGCACGTGTGTCGGTTTTCGTGCCGTGAGACAGGTGCTTTGTAGATGGTAGGGCTTCCCTTTCCGAGGTACTCGCTTACTGCTAGCGTAGCGGTTTTTCCATTGGCGAGGTAGGGTTCGAGTGATCCCTACTGAGTCATGTTCTGAGACTCATTCCCTGCGTGTTTTCACCGTGTTTCAGGCGAGGCGCGACTTCAGGGGCGCGCATCTGAGGCTCAGCGTGGTTCAGGTGCCTAGCGTTAGTGCTAGAGGTCAGAGTCGAGGTATGCCCCGTGTAGCTGTACTTTTCTTTCTTGTCTCTGTACTAGTTGTGGACTACTGTTGTTTATTTTATTATATCTTGTGGACCATGTATCATGTAAAATGTTAATTTATTTCCTACTTAATTATATAAACTATTTAATTTCTACAATTATTTATGATACTTGTGTAGTCTCCAAACCATCCTTTTAACCCTTCCGAGTCTTCGGACTCGTGGGTGGTGGTACGAGTCTCGGGTTATCGGGCCTTCCCGGTAATCGGATTCTCGGGTCGTTACAGCTGGTATCAGAGCATCGGTTGTGGGATTATACGAGAATCATAAGTAACTGTAGTGGTCCACTAGTCCACAACGATGATGTACAGTTGACGCTGGCATCTAGCATCGTGCATTTTTCTTGACCTTGCCGTTTTTGTGTTTTCTGTCTTTTGCTTCAGGTGCAAGTATGGCGCCGAGGCGGGCGACTCGATCTCAGCAGGGGCAGTCGGCTGGAGGTCAAGAGATCTAGTAGGAGGTTCGACAGGAGGTTCAGGAGGAGCATAGTAGAGTGCCACTAGCGGCCACCGAGGTAGTGGATACTGCGAGGTTTTTGGGGGCCGAGGATTCCTTTCCTGGCATGTACAAGCTTATGTAGCAGCAGTTCGGCGGAGAGGCTAGTGAGGGCTCGTCGATCAGGGGTGGGCCAGGCCGAATAGTGAGGGATTTCATGCAATTCCATCCACCTTTCTATGGCGGTCAGCCAAACCCTGATTTGGCTCGAGATTGGCTCAATGAGATGGAGCGGGTGTTCAGTTCCGTGCAGTGTGCTGCAGAGGACAGGGTGATGTTGGCCTATAACTAGTTGCAGGGTACGGCTCGAGCGTGGTGGTCTTTCTAGTGGAAGACATCTTTTCAGTCGCGTCCCCTTGAGCAGATTGCGTGGAGTGACTTTGTCAGGGCTTTTGAGCATACGTACTGTCCAGAGTATATTGCTACGCAGCGGATGCGTGAGTTTTTGGAGCTGGTCCAGGGTGACATGTCTGTGTTGTAGTACAGGGCTCGATTTGTTGAGCTGGGTCGGTATGCACCTCATATCATAGAGCATGAGAAGGTGAAGACCGTACAGTTCGTACAGGGCTTGAGGCAGGAGTTGAGGCACCATTTGATCGCGAACGCTGCCACCGATTTGGAGACAGCGTCTCGTGTTGCGGCTTCCTTGGAGATGGATATGCAGAGGACTCGAGGACCGATTAGCCAGGGGCAGTCTTTGTCGGGTCGCGGCCAGCAGTCGGCTACCCTACAGTAGGGTTCCTTTCAGCATGCGTCGGGTGGTTCAGGAGCGTCGGCACCGACAGCGTCAGTGACAGGATCTGTGTCTTTTGGGTCGAAGGTGAAGAAGTTCCTTGGGATGGGTTTCCGAAGGAAGAAGACGGGAGGTCGTGAGTAGTAGGCTTCATCGGGTAGTGTACAGCAGCCGATTCCTTTTCAGCGTCAGGGATCAGTGGGTCGATCGCGAGGGCCGTGTCCACGGTGTAGCGAGTTCCATCCAGGCAGGCAGTGAACGGCACCAGTAGTTTATTTCCGGTGTGACCAGCCAGGGCATATGGCGCGTGACTGTCCTCAGAGTCAGCAACAGCAGCAGGTTCCTCAACAGCAGCAGAGACCACAACAGCCGCAGCAGCTGTAGGGATAGTATCCGCCGCTACCCAGGTCAGCGAGTGTGGGAGGCAGGCAGAGAGCTCGAGGCTAGATTACACACATGACCAGGGCAAAGGCAGTGGCGTCGCAGCTCGTGGAAGGTACCGTCTAGATTTTGGTTTGTGCGGCTCGGGTTTTATTTGATTCTGGCGCGTCTCATTCGTTTATTTTGGAAGATTTCCCGCTGAGTATCGAGGAGCCGGTGACCCAGTTGTCTTGTGATTTGACGGTAGAGTTGCCTTCGGGTGATTTTATGATCACTCCGTATTGTTTCGATGAGGTTCCTATGTGGGTTGAAGGGCGGAGTTTATCGGCTAGGCTCTATGCATTACCGCTTCAGGACTTTGATGTGATTTTGGACATGGCTTGGCTCGAGACACATCATGCGTTGGTGGATTGCGGCTCGAAGAGGGTTAATTTTTGGCAACTTCGTGGACCCACCTTCTATTTCCAAGGTATCATGTCTTCCTCTTCCCGTTTTCTTATTTCTACGATTCGACCTCGTCGTATGCTTGATGTGGGTTGTGAGGGTTTTCTCACTTCTGCGGTCTTGGTAGACCAGCAGTATCCGGATGTCGGGGACATCCCGGTGGTGTGTGAGTTTCTCGATGTTTTTTCGGAGGACTTACCTGGATTGCCTCCCCAGCGGGAGATCAATTTTATGATTGAGATCGTGCCTAGTACGGGACCTTTGGCAAAGGCTCCCTACCGTATGGCCCCCGCTGAGTTGAGGGAGTTGCAGGCGCAGTTGCAGTAGTTGCTGGCCAAGGGGTATATTCGTCCTAGCTTTTCCCTTTGGGGTACGCCCATGCTGTTCGTGAAGAAGAAGGACGGTAGCTTGTGGTTGTGCATTGACTACCGGCAGCTGAATGGAGTGACCATTAAGAACAAGTATTCGTTGCCACTGATTGATGATTTGTTCGACCAGCTTCAGTCTGCTCGAGTGTTCTCGCGGATTGATTTGCGGTCCGGTTACTATCAACTGAGGATTCACGAGTCCGATGTGGAGAAGACTGCGTTCAGTACGAGGTACGGGCATTATGAGTTTCTGGTGATGCCGTTCGGGCTCACCAATGCCCCCGTAGCCTTCATGGACTTGATGCAGAGGGTGTTTCATCCCTATCTGGACCAGTTCGTGGTCGTATTTGTGGACGACATCCTTGTTTATTCGCGGTGTGTCGAGGAGCACGCGTACCATTTGGGTGTGGTGCTGCAGACATTGCAGGATCACCAGTTGTATGCGAAGCTCAGTAAGTGCGAGTTCTGGCTTCGTGAGGTGCACTTTTTGGGGCACGTGATCTCTGGTGACGGTATTTCCGTGGACCCCGCCAAGGTCGAGGCAATAATGCAGTGGCCGAGGCTAAGGTCTGTGACGGAGATCCGGAGTTTCTTGGAGCTTGCGGGCTATTATCGTCGGTTTATCCAGGACTTTTATCGCATTGCGGCCCCGATGACCAGGCTTACGCGGAAGGATGTGCCTTTCGTCTGGTCTGATGAGTGTGAGCAGAGCTTTAGGGAGCTGAAGAGATTGCTCACCTCAGCTCCAGTGTTGGTTCTACCTTCTGGATCGGGAGGTTTTATGGTGTGTATAGATGCTTCCGGGGTCGGTTTGGGTGCTGTGTTGATGTAGCATGGTAGAGTGGTGGCCTATGCATCTCGACAGTTGAAGCCCCATGAGGAGAACTACCCTACCCATGACCTGGAGTTGGCGGCTATGATCTTCGCGCTGAAGATCTGGAGGGATTATCTGTATGGTGAGAAGTTCGAGGTGTTTACTGACCATCAGAGTTTGAGGTATGTGTTCACGCAGAGGGACCTTAACCTCAGGCAGAGGCGTTGGATGGAGTTTATGAAGGATTATGACTTCACCCTGTCTTATCAGCCGGGTAGGATGAATGTCGTCGCCGATGCTCTGAGTCGGAAGGTCGCGGTCAGCGCCTTGATGTTGAGGAAGTGGAGGCTCTAGGAACAAGTGCCCGAAGTGACATTTAGGCTCAAGATTCCTCAGGAGCCAGGGTTAGCAGTGCTTGCAAGTCTGACTGTCACGCCTACTATCCACCGTCAGGTGACAGAGGCTCAGCATGCAGACCCTGAGTTGTCCCGGATTTTAGCCATGGCTGATGTGGAACTCGGTGAGGACGGTGCTGTGAGATTTCGTGGCAGGCTGTACGTCCCAGCTGAGGAGCAGGTTCGTCGTGCGGTGTTGCGAGAGGTCATGGGAGTAGGTACACCATACACTCGGGTGCGACGAAGATGCATCGGAACTTGCAGAGGCAGTTCTGGTGGCCTGGCATGAAGAGAGATATTGCCGAATTTATGGCCAGGTGTCTGACCTGTCAGCAGGAGAAGGCGGAGCATCAGCAACCAGGAGGTACTCTTCAGCCCTTGGATGTTCCCGCGTGGAAATGGGACCACGTGACCACGGATTTCGTGGTGGGATTGCCGAGGACTCCGAGTGGGTAGGATAGCATTTGGTTGCTGGTGGATAGGCTGACGAAGGTGACTCGGTTGTTACCGATCAAAGTCAGCTGGAGTGTGTCCAAGTTGGCTCGTCTTTATGTGGAGCGGATCGTTCCGTTGCATGGAGTTTCCATTTCTATTGTGTCGGATCGAGATCCGCGTTTCACTTCTGGATTCTGGAGGAGTTTCCAGCGAGCCCTTGGCACGGATTTAGCTTTTAGCTATACGTACCATCCTCAGTCAGATGGTCAGTCAGAGAGGACCATCCAGACTTTGGAGGATATGTTGAGATGTTGCTGCCTGGAGTGGCAGGGGAGTTGGATTCACCACCTACCGTTGGTGGAGTTTGCCTACAACAACAGCTATCATTCGAGCATCGGCATGGCTCCTTATGAGGCGCTGTATGGGCGTCCGTGTCGGAATCCACTCGATTGATTTGAGGTTGGTGAGCGTGTTTTGACGGGACCTGAGTTGGTGCAACAGTGTGTAAATGTTGTCCACTTGGTTCGTCAGAACATGTTGGCGGCACAGAGTCGGCAGAAGAGCTATGCTGACCGTAGGCGGCAGCCTCTCACGTTCGCCGTTGGCGATCATGTGTTTTTGAGAGTTTCTCCGATGAAGGGGGTGATGCATTTCGGACGACGTGGGAAGCTGAGACCCCGCTATGTCGGTCCTTTCCTTATTGTGGAGCGCATTGGCGAGGTGGCCTATCGGCTGTAGTTACCTCTTGAGTTGGTGTCGGTGCATGACGTGTTCCACATCTCGATGTTGCGGAAGTATATGCCCGATGACTCTCATGTGCTTGAGGATTCTGTTTGGCCCGAGGTGACTCCATATCTTTCTCCCCCAGAGTTTCCTGTCTGCATTGAGGATAGGCGAGAGCAGCGCCTGCGGAACAAGGTCATCCCCTTGGTCAAGGTAGTGTGGCAGCGGCACTCTGGTGGTGAGGCTTCTTGGGAGCGTGAGGACGAGATGCCTCAGCAGTTCCCTTACTTGTTCGAGTGAGTCTTCCTCTTTTTCCTTTGGCTTTTTTCTTGAATTTTGAGGACAAAATTCCTTTAAGGGGGGAGGACTATAATATCCTGGACCTTTCGGATCCTTCTTTTGGGTTCCGGATTTACTTTCTCGGAGTGTCCAGCTCTGTTGTGTCTGAAATTTTGTTTCAGACATTTTTTGTGTTCAGATCAGTGCGATCTGGAGTTATTTCGGAGGCCCGGAGTGCATCTGCGGCTTTTTCGCGAGTGTTTTCTGATTTTCGGTGTGTGTTTCGGTAATTCCTTCGGAACCTCGTTGCGGGTGAACCGGGTCGTTCACCTGGGCACGAGTGGTACCGTTGTGATCGATGCATTCCGAGGATCCCAGAAATGTAATTTTTATTTTTTTGATATTTTTTGGATTTTCCAGATTTTCCATAAATATCACTATTTTTCTCTCTCCCCCACCCTTCTCTTTCTTCTTCTTCTTCTTCCTTCCCCAACCGTGAGAACCGCCCCCTCTTCCTCTCTCTCTCCCATTTCGACGCGGTGGGCCTCTCTCTGGCTGCAGACGGCGGCGGGGTGACGGCGAGGCGACGTGGGCGACGGCGAGGCGAGCTCGTGGGCGTGTGATGTCCATGGGAAGCGTGAAGGAGTGGGGTTTCTAAAAGCTTTCATCGTGATTCGTGGGTGATCCGGCGCGTCTCGGAGAGAAATTGAGGTAGGGTGACGTTCCCTAACCTCATGCGTTCCTTTCCCGTGATTTGTAGGGCGAGGGGAGGCCGAGAGACGGGTTTTCATGCCGAGTTTGGGTTTTCCATGATTTGGGGAGAGTTCACCCGATCTATGATTTTAGGTCATGATTTCGTGTTTTGATGGCTTAGAAGCATGCTAGGGGTCCCTAGGAGTCTTCCCCCTTGTTTTCCCCCTCTCCTATGGAGGCATGGGGGCGTGGTTGGAATTTTTAGGCATTTCACGTCGTTTCATCGTCGGGTCGGTGTGACGGTCCTTCTAGTGATCGTCACACCATGTGACGCATCCAGGTGGGTGCGTTATAGCCCTGTTTTAGCCAGTTGGGGGTATGTGGGCTGTGACAGTCCCACGATAGACCGCCACGGCGCTGTGACGCACCTGGGTTGGACCGTCAGGGACGATCTGACCGTTGGCTTTCGACCATTGGGGGTCAAGGCCTGTGACGCACCAGGCCTGGCGCGTCACAGACTTGTGACACCCCTGTGTGGGTGCATCAGAGCTGACGCGTACTCACCCTGTAACGCACCAGAGTAGGTCCGTTACAGATTGTGACGCACCGAGTGGCACGCGTCATAGTTGGTTTCTTCTTGTCATGTGACGCACTAGTGATGGCGCGTCACAGACTGTGACGCACCAGGGTAGGCGCGTCACACCGAGTTTTACACTAAGTGTCTGACACCCCTGCTTTGGGCCGTCAGGTGGCTGTGACGGTCCAGCCCTAGACCGTCAGAGCCTGTGACGCGTCTAGGGTAGACCGCTAGGCTCAGGACTACACCGGGTGGTTTGTAGTCCCGTTTCTTCTCCGACCGTGGTCACCGTGCGACGGTGCTGGTACGTGGGATGGTCCCCGTACGTCGTCGGATGCGGACGTTATTTTCCGTTGACTTGAGAGTCTACTCCGTAGTGACCCTCCACTAGTCGTAGCCTGCCTGCACGCGAGTGGACCCACCAGGGAGTGGTGGAGAGGCTACCCTGAGGACAGTTTTTAGAGTGGTCGTCGGGCCCCTCATCTTTAGCCAGAGTCTGGCTCAAGGGGAAAACTAGTTAGAGGCCAGACCTAGGACGCATGGTCTGTGTGTGCACACGTGGTTGGGGGCAGTTGAACCCACGCCGACGGGCGTGACCCCAGCTAGTCACTTGCTTTGTGGTTACTTGTACAGTGTCTCAGTTCCCGCTGGGCCGGAGGGAGGCACCTGAGGCGCGGACTAAGACGTCAGTGGACGCATTCGGCCTTGCTTCTAGTGGGAGGTACTCCTGTCGAGTCGTGAGTGACAGACTGTCAGTCTTGTGACTTTGGGTTTTTGGTCAGGTTGACTATCGAGTTTCGGTCGCTTCACCGTGGCACGTGTGTCTATTTTCGTGCCGTGAGATAGGTGCTTTGTAGATGGCAGGGCTTCCCTTTCCGAGGTACTCGCTTACTGCTAGCGTAGCGGTTTTTCCGTTGGCGAGGTAGGGTTCGAGTGATCCCTACTGAGTCTTGTTCTGAGACTCATTCCCTGCGTGTTTTCACCGTGTTTCAGGCGAGGCGCGGCTTCAGGGGAGCGCATCTGAGGCTCAGCGTGGTTCAGGTGCCTAGCGTTAGTGCCAGAGGTCAGAGCCGGGGTATGTCTCATGTAGCTGTACTTTTCTTTTTTGTCTCTGTACTAGTTGTGGACTACTGTTATTTATTTTATTATATCTTGTGGACCATGTATCATGTAAAATGTTAATTTATTTCCTGCTTAATTATATAAACTGTTTAATTTCTTTAATTATTTGTGATACTTGTGTAGTCTCCACACCATCCTTTTAACCCTTCCGAGTCTTCGGACTCGTGGGTGGCGGTACGAGTCTCGGGTTATCGGGCCTTCCCGGTAATCAGATTCTCGGGTCGTTACAATTGATGAGAAGGACCCAGCTGATGATGAGGAAAGCGATGTGGATGACACTGCCGATTTGTGCACGCAAGGTTTTAAGAGGTTTGATAAACCGTCCTCGGCAGTGGATGAACCCACTAAAGAAATTAATCTCGGAACATAAGAGGATCCCAGGCCCATACTTATTTCTGCTAATCTCCCTCCTCAGGTTGAAGATGAGCTAATCAAGGTATTGAGGGAGGACAACGATTCTTTTGCCTGGTCCTATGAGGACATGCCGGGTCTGGACCCCGCTCTGGTCGAACATCGACTGATTCTTAAACCAAGGGCAACACCCATTAAGCAAAAAATGAGAAGGTTACACCCACAAATGGCCTTAAGAATCAAGGAAGAAGTTGATAAATTGCATAAGGCCAGGTTTATTAGAGTTGTATTGTATCCCCAGTGGGTGGCGAACATAGTCCTAGTAATGAAAAAGGATGGTAAAATTCAGATTTGTATCGATTTCAGGGACTTAAATAAGGCGTGTCCAAAAGATGATTTTCTGCTTCCTAACATCGACGTGTTAGTGGATAACACAGCTGGATACGAAGCCCTCTCGTTCATGGATGGTTATTCTGGTTATAATCAGATCCGTCTTGCTCATGAGGATCAAGAGAAGACCTCTTTCACCACGCCCTGGGGCACATACTGCTACGTTGTTATGCCATTTGGATTGAAGAATGTAGGTGCCACGTATCAGCGGGCGATGATGGCTATCTTCCACGATATGATGCATGTGTACATGGAAGCTTATGTGGACGATATTCTGGTAAAATCGAGGTCTCAAGAAGAACACCCCGCCATTTTAGCCAAGGTGTTGCAAAGGGCTAGGGAGTACAAATTAAAAATGAATCCAAAGAAATGCGTGTTTGGAGTTGTATCAGGGAAATTGCTCGGGTTTATAGTTAGTAAACGAGGGATTCAGATTGACCTAAATAAAGCAAAGGCCATTATGGAAATGTCACCGCCTAAGAACATCATGGAACTTAGGGGTTTGATTGGGCGCTTGCAATTCATTAGAGATTCATATCTCAACATTCGCAAAGGTGCCGCCCATTCTATGAATTGTTAAAGGCTGGTGCTAAATTCGAGTGGAACGAACAATGTCAAAAGGCCTACGAGGATCTTAAGGTCCATCTTTCTAATCCCCCGGTTCTGCAACCACCCATCCTTGGAAATCCCTGATCCTATACATTTCTGTGATTGAGGACTCCCTAGGAGCTGTCTTGGCTCAGGTGGATGATGAAGGAAGGGAAAGGGCAGCATACTACCTTTCGAGGTTATTTAATCCCGCTGAATCCAAGTATATTGCCATGGAGTAGACCTGTGCAGCGCTAGTGTGAGTAGCTTAGAAGCTCAAACACTATTTTCTTGCCCATGAGGTTAAGCTGATCTCTAGAATGGACCCCATTTGTTACCTATTAGAAAAACCCGTCCTTTCTAGCCGATTAGCCCGCTGGCAGAGCTTTCTTTCCCAATTCGATATCACCTTCATTATCCAGAAAGTGATCAAGGGATACGCCATTGCTGAGCATCTGGCTCATTCTCCTATCCCTCGCACCGATTCGATCCGAGACGAGTTTCCCGATGAACACTTGGCAGTAATCGCTCATCTTCTTTTTGGTCTCTTCATTTCGATGGTGCTCTTAATTCCTAGGGCCGCAGAATCGGCACCGTTCTCCTCACTCCGGAAGGAGTAACCATCCCTATTACTTATCAACTCTCCTTTCCTGCCACGAATAATATAGCCAAGTACGAGGCTCTCCTTGCCGGTCTGAAGCACGCCTACCTCTTGGGCGCGCGATACCTTAGCATCATAGGAGACTCTCAATTGGTGCTGCGTCAAGTCCTGTCAACTTACCGCACCCGTGACCCCAAGCTCAAGCCCTATCAAGATTTGGTCACGCTCTTGGCTAAGCAATTCCGAAAGCTTATCTATATTCATACTCCTCGTTCTCAGAACATTCTGGCCGATGCACTCGCATCACTCACTTCTTCTCTTTCATTTCCCCTCAGTCGCGCCACTGAGACCATTGTCGTCCAGCGGTTAGATGCTCCTTCCCTCCAGGATCCCTTGTTCGACAACCTTAGGAAGTCTATAGAGAGTAAGGCGGAGAGGAAAGATGTGAAAGAAGTTTCATTAACTGAGCTCAAGGAGATCATCGAAGAAGAAGAATTACCGTGGTATTATGAGATTGAGCAGTATTGCAGGGATGGTTCCTTTCCTGAGATGGCGAACGCCGAGCAGCGCAAGGCCATTAGAAGAGCCACCTCCCGATACACAGTTATTGCAGGAGAATTGTATAGGCAGGCTCTCAATGGAGTTTTAATGAGGTGTCTGGATGACGATGAGGCATGGAAGGTTGTAGAAGCCGCTCACTCCAGTGAGTGTGAGGGCACGTAAATGGGCAGCCGTTGGCGAAGAAGATTCTTAGGCAAGACTATTACTGGACAACCCTAGAAGAAGACTGCTCCACCTATGTCCGTAGGTGTCTTCAATGCCAGCTTCATGCTAACAAAATACACGCTCCGGCTTCCTCTCTTCATCCTCTCTCCGCTCCTTGGCCATTCTCGATGTGGGCATTTGATATCATTGGACCTCTCGGTGACCCGAACTCCGCAGTCAAGCAAAAATCCTTCATTCTGATAGCTACGGAGTACTTCACCAAGTGGACGGAAGCTGAAGCTTATGCAAAAATCAAAGCCACCACAGTGTGCCGCTTCATCCTGAAGAATATCATCTCGCTGTTTGGAGTGCCAAGTGATATCGTCACTGACAACGGGCCTCAATTCGTTTCTCAGGAACTTCGGGACCTCTGTAAGAGATTTAATATTTCATTGCATCATTCATCACCATACTATCCCCAAGGTAATGGCCAGGCTGAGGCCACGAACAAAACTCTTCTAAAAATCATCAAGAAAACATGCGAGTCACACAAATTTGCTGATTGGGCCGATAAACTGGTAAAAGCTCTATGGGCTTATCGCACCTCCATCCGTACTCTCACGGGACAAACTCCTTTTGCTCTCACCTATGGGATGGAGGCAGTACTCCTGTACAAGATCTTGATCCCTTCCCAAAGAGTGCAGCTAGACAAGGAACTTAATCTCGACGAGCGTCGAGAGGCGTTGCTTGTCCAACTGGAACTCTTAGACAAGAAGAGGCTTAACGCGACCAATCACGTCTCGGTTTATCAAAAGCGTGTCTCGTGATATTTTCAAAAGAATGTTATTGAAAGAAAATTTCAGGTAGGCAACATGGTTTTGAGATGCAAATTTATCAGATCAACAGGTCGCAGGTCTAAGCTGCAACCCAACTGGAAGGGCCGTTTGTAGTTAAGGAAATCTATCCTGGTAACTAGTATCGTTTAGTGAACGCGGAGGGTGAAGAATTATCGAATCCGTGGAATGGGATATATTTAAAATGCTTTTATCCATAGAGTCAAGCCAGCGATAGCCTGACGGCAGGGTATGCCTCTACCTGATCACGAAAGGAGAACCCCGGTCCAACATCTCACACACTACACGATCGCATGTGGTTCGGTTTTCTTCTTTTGCGCAACACTGTTTCTCCCTTGGCCATGCTTAGGGGAGGGTAAAGATCCTTGTTTTCCTTCCCTCTCGACTGAAAATGGGGGCAAGTGGTGAATAAGGGGGGCGAGAACTGATCTAGACTCCCCGATAAAAGAGGTCTCAAATAGGGACAGTCCGTTATGACCTTATTCAGCAGGTTAAAAGAGCAAGAAAAAAAAAAGAAAAGAAATGGAGGAAAAGGGGCAAAAAAAAAATCAAAGCTAAAAGCTCACCGAAAGCTCGAGGCTCGAAAGTCTAAAAGACCCCAAAATGATGAAACTAGGCATGGCAAGAGTGGCAGTACAGTTTCCCCGCGGGACGTTATGAGCCCTGTCGTATGTGTGCCTAGAGCGGATGGAGATTCGATGACGGACACAAAGCCCCGGCGTAACAGACCAAAATTCTTTGAAAAAGGGGGGTGTCATGAGAAGAACTCAAGCCCTAAAAACCTTTATACGTATCGCCGGCTTCTCTGCTAAATCTTTTTTATTTTCCAAGGAATGGATCTCACCCCGGGTATGACCTCAGTAGAGGCACCGTTAAGCAAAATTGGCCCCGGCCACAGGTGGTACCATTTAGTACACGTTGGACCCGGGAAACCCCTAGTGAGATGGGAGGTTCCCCGTCGTTAGGTTTAAGTTGAAATCAAAATCCAAAAAAATCAAATACTTCAAAATCTAAAAAAATCAAATATTTCAAAATCCAAAAAAAGCAACTATTTCAAAATCCAAAAAAATCAAATACTTCAAAACCTAAAAAAAATCAAACATTTCAAAATCCAAAAAAAAAATCAAACATTTCAAAAGCTAAAAAATTCAAATAATTCAAAATCCAAAAAATCAAATAATTCAAAATCTAAAAAAAATCAAATATTTCAAAATCCAAAAAAAATCAAACATTTCAAAATTCAAAAAATCAAATATTTCAAAATCCAACAAAAATCAAACATTTCAAAATCCAAAAAAAAAATCAAATATTTCAAAAAAATTCGAAAAAAAAATCAAACATTTTCTTGATATGCATTTCATGGCATACATTGCATTCATTGTCATTTTTGTCATTTGCCTATTTAATAAGGCTTACCCCCTTGACCAAAAACCAAGAACTACTTATTTCATAACTTGCTACATGCAAGGGGTTAAGCCTAAAACAGATTTAATCTATTTTCTTTGTTTATGTGTGTACAGGGGCAGGTTGAAGCTGAAGGTACAGTCAGTCCATGACCGCGTACATTCTGAAGTCATATCCCATTTCACTCAGTCACAGGAGGAAAAGCCCAAACTCAAACTGACCAAATCATCAATCTTATTCATTCATATATCAAACACTCTGAGCATCAATCTCTATATCAATGTCATCAGAAAAGAAAAAATCACTCAGTCCTCCGCTCGGCATCCCCGCGGGGACGTATCTCTCTCAGCTCTCTAACATAGGCTTGGCGTGTCGCCGGGATCTCTGTCACCTCCGCTGGAAGGGTAAGCACCCTGCTCAACTCCCACATGATCAGGGAACTCCTGACTGCCTGCTCGTCCTCCTCTGTACCGATCCTCCTCGCCTGTAGAGCTGGAAGGTGGGGTAGTGCATGTAGAACAGTCCTGGGTAGCCCAACCTGTAGATACCACCGGTGCGGGCAGTACATCACTAGTGCGGTGTTGCTCATGAGCCTCAGATCCAAGCCTGGCCTCCTGGGAACTCTGATAGTGGTGTCACGAAGGAAGTCCAGATGCATCACGAACCAATCCATGGGCAGCCAGTTGATGTGCAATCGCCACTTGTCCCTGGTCTTCTTCTCTGCTGTCCTGCACTCTACCTGTGAAGAGAACCTGAAGGCGCCGCCTATGAAGAAGAGGGGGTGGCTCCCAAAGATCCTGCTAGCTGACGTGGCATCCTCCTTGTAAATGAATTTCATCTTGACACCCATCCAGCATTCTAAGAGTATCATAGAACCGAAGAGAGGACCTCCTAGAGCCGTTGAGGTAAGACCCTCGTACAAGTAGGCAAGGACTGTCTGCCATAGGCAACTGATGGTACTAAGAAGGGGAGTCTCTAGCACATGGTCAACTAAGGGGAACAGGATAGCCCCGCACAAGCAAATGGACGCGGCCTTGGCTATGGCCTCATCCCATCCACACCGGTTATTGCAATGTTTAACTACCCACTGGCTAAGAGGAAGAAGGTGGATCTGACGTGGGCCTATGAAAGTGTGGATGTCCTTGCCGTCTGGTATGAACCCTCCCAAGATGAGCCTAGGGTCCATAGGGGCAACAGTATGACACACTGAGTCCTCCTCTCCCACCTGGGACCTGGGTAAAGAGAAGTAGGTCTCTACCTCCTCTAGTAGGATAGTGGCCTCAAATGATGGAAAAATAAATGTATGGGTCTGTGGATGCCAGATTTCTACTAAAGCCGAGATGCTGTGCCAATCAAGAGAAAGCTTTGGGTAGTTCTGATCTAGTACTAGGAGAGGTTGTAAGTGCCAAGATCTCAGGATTGATGTCACTCCTAGGGGCAACGCACGGACCATGGGAGCCACCCACTTCAAAGTGGAATAGCGCCTAGGGCCAGGGAGAAGCTGAGATAGAGAAAGAAGAGGAGAGCACATAAGTGAATGAAAGAATTGAATTGAAGGAATTCATGATAACTTACCTCCCTCAGAGGGCTCGAGCTGAGATGTCATGGGATTGTGGTCAGCCGTTGGAGTGCTTCCCGCTCTTTTCTGGCCGGTCTAGGGCCCTCAAAAGGTGCTCCCTTCATGGAACTCCCCTCTAAGGCCCTCTTCATGATGGTTTGGTGAAGAATTGCAAGGGTTTTAAGGTTTAGAAGAGGAAGGATGTGTGAATCACGAATTTAGACTCCCCTCTTACTTATAGGGCTTGGTTAGAGGCCTACACTCCTTAGGAGTTAGTTTGGATAAATTTAAGATGGAAAAGATAGCCTTGGATTGAGTTAAAGTGGTTTACCCTCGGTTCAGGACTCTCTAGCAGAGTCCCATTCAACTTCGCAGGGCGTCCATTAGGACGGTCCCACGATAGACCGCACATCCCAATGAGCGGTCCGGTGGGGACCGTTTATCACTTTCCAGAGAGTTCGAGTGCTGGAGCTTGAGTAGCCTACATCAGACCATTTTTATGATCGTACGGTCCTTTATGAACCGTTCTACCTCTCAGACGGTAGAAAAGGGACCGTTTAGTCTCTCTCATGGACGGTCTACCTAAGACCGTGTGTCTTTGTGGGCGGTCCACTGAGGACCGTTTTATTGATCTGAAACCTTGATTTGGCAGGTTGTGCATCTAGATCGCTAGTAGTCGTGTCTGTCACTCATCTCACTCATTTGGCATCACTCTTTTCACTCAGTTGGCGTCACTCATCTCACTCATTTGGCGTCACTCTTCTCACTCAGTTTGGCGTCCCTTATCTCACTCATTTGGCGTCACTCTTCTCACTCAGTTTGTCGCTCATTCACACTCGGCTTTTTCTCGCTCACTCGTGTCATCTCTCTCTCACTCTGTCGTGTCTCTCTCCTCACTCACTCACTCGCATCATCTCTCTCTCTCTCGCGCGTGTCCGTCTCACTCGTGTCGTAGTCGTAGTCAGTAAGTCAGTGTCAGTCTTTTGCATCCATTCATACACTCATACATCCACAAAATCAAAACAAAGAGAGGCATATCACTAGCATATCATGTACAAAAGTCAGGACTGTCCCTCTCCCTGGCCCCCGTCACTGCCTCCACCGCCCTCGTGCCCCTTTGGTGGAGGCATCGCTGAAGTCGCCTCATCACGCTGACGTCGCTGGCGCTGCTCATCCTCCTCATTCCTCCAGTGGCCGGAGGAACCCGTGAAGTAACTCCTCACAGAGCCGTGGGTGCTGTGGCTGCCGCTCGGAGTCCCGCTGCGTGATCGTCGGCTCATCTCCTTATAGGCCCATAGCTCTCCACTCAGCCCGGATGCCTCGATCAGAGCCTGATCCCGCTCCGCTCAAACCTGCACCAGCTCCTCCGCTGCCGCTCGGAGTCGCTCCAGCTCAGCCCGAAGAAGTGCCGTCTCCAACGTGTCCGCTGGTCGGCTCTGTGCTGCCTCCTCCTGCACACGGGCCACCTCCTCCCGAGCCGCTGCCCGGCTCTGCTCAAGCTCGGTCCTAAGGCGGGTCAGCTCGGTCGTCTGCATACACGTATCATTGTCAATTAATTGCATTTCATACATTTTATAAGCATAAATAACAACAAGGGAAAGTGTTGTGATTTGTGTACCCTCTCGGTGAGCGCCACTGCCCGCGCTACCATCCGAGTGAAGTCATCCTCCCGCTCGGCCCGATCGGCAGGAGTCTGGGTAGAGGAAGAAGAAGGAGCATCGGCCCCTTGTCTTTGGGCCCCCTCAGCACACTGCATCCAAAACTTCAGGCCAGTCACATGCATAATCATAATCATAAGCATTTGCATAATTTAGAGAGTATAGGGTTTAGAAGACTCACCAGTAAGGCCAGAGCCGGTCGGGCCTCATCCCGCTCCCTGATCGTGGAGTACAGGAGCCCCTGCAGCTCCACCAGTTGTCCCTCAGGGTCAATCTGCATTTAGGAGTTCAAGTGTCAGTTCATTATCATATAGAAATCATAAGCATAATAAGTGGAGTTTGAGTTTAGAAGTCGTACCGGTCGGTGGGCACCCCGGAACACCTGGTCCCGGTAGTGTCTAGCGTACGTAGTGTAGTACGTTGAGTCGCTCTCTGCTCGAGCGGTGACCACCCGCCCAAGAGCCGTCCAGTCTGCGACCTGCGCAGCGTTCCTCGTCTTCCAATCAAACGCTACCGCCAGGCCTCGAGTAGTCCTCGTCACGTGCTCCGCCGCCTTCTCTGGCGCCGGGAACTCAACCACTAGCTGCCGGACCCTGATGGTCCTTATCACCAGTTTGTAGTGCAGTGGCTCCACCACATTCACGCAATGAAGCCACACGTCTCGTCCTGAGAAGGTGAGGGCCCCTGCCACCCAGGGCTGACCCTCCTGTCCCTCCTCAGTGTATGGTGTCCACTGTACCTGCAAAAATAGAAAGTCGCATCAGCATCATCATTTAGAATTGCATTTAATTAAAGAGTCTAAGTTTAGAAGCATACTGAGGCAAACAGTAAAGCATCCAGGTCATCCTGCAGCCCTCGGACTTGTCGTCTCAGGGCTGCGGTCTCTCGAGGAGCTGTCCACCTCCGTGCAATAGGCAGGAGCCCAGGACAGGTCTCCTCACCTCTGCCTAGCCCACATAGATGTACGTAGGCCCACACTTGCATCACAGCATTGTGTCAGCTTTTAGGAAACATATAGAAATTGCATAATTAAATCTAGGATAGGAGTCATACCTACAGTAAGGGGGAGAAGCCCCCGAGCATGGTCCGACGGGCCATCGAACTCAGCGTGTCCAAGAGGAAGGTGAGGACCACCGCTCCCCACGCGTAGTTGCCTACGTGGTCGAGCTCCTCGAGGAAAGGAAGGAAGCGGCAGCTCATCACGTCCGCCCGAGTGGAAAAGAGGTGTCGCCTGAACAACAGCATCAGGAACCTCCGCAACACTCTGTCAGCCTCTGCTCCTAGCTCTACCGCTACTCTCGGTCTTGCCAACTCGATCAACCGTTGTGGGTTCTGCTCCGGCTGCTCTCCGACTGCTAGCCCCGCTCGTCGCAATCCCAAGCTATCCTGAAGGCTAGCCCGGGGTAGGAGGGTCGACTGCCTCTTGGGGCGCCGTAGCTCTAGGCCCAGCAACCCCCGAGCCATCGCTCGGTAGTCGGGAAAAGTGGTCCCGCTAACCGACAGCCCGTGCACCTGAAGGCCAGTGAGTCTGGCCACGTCCTCCAGCGTGGGGACAATATGCCCCCACGGGAAGAGGAACGTACGACTCACTGGACTCCAGCGGTCATACAGGGCGTAGAGCAGAGCTGTGTCAAACCGACACACCTCAATGCTCAGAATGGGGCGAACCCCATGGCAGCCAACCACTCCCGCTGGAAGTCCGGGAGTGCTAAATACACTGCGTCGACCTGCAGCCACGAGGTGCGGGTCCTACGCTTTCCCTGCATTCATTCATTCATGTTGATGTATTTAGTAATTAATTTAGGCATTTTTATTTCATAAATAAATGAAAATAATCAAAGTTCCATTTTCTATCAAAAGAACGGTTCCCCTTGGACCACTCTTCTCAGAAACGGTCCCATATGGGCCGTTCCAGTCCTCGGGTTCCTTGTTTTGAACGGACCGATATTAACCGTTCTTAGCTTGAATGGCTGATCATTCACCGTTCTTTCCTTGGTTTTTCATTTTAGGCGGCCACCCCTTGGCCGTTTTTAATGCTGGGCGGTCCTATGAGGACCGCATCATTCTGAGTTGCCCAGATGCTAAACGAACCAATGTGGCCCGTTCATCATTTGTGCGGTGGGGTCACCACCGTTCATCCTCATGTCTGGTTCTGTTGTTCTCTGGTTTTGGGTGGCTATCCCTGGGCCGTTTGAGTTGGGGCGATCCTATGTGGGCCACATGTTGTTGTTTGTGCGGTTCTTTGAAAACCGCCATACCGTCGTCTTCCCCGACGATGGTGAGGGTCCTCCTCACCGGCGGTGGCCCCCATGGGCCCCCAAACCGGTTCCTAAGTATTCTCACCCTCCCGTTTTTGCTAGGGGACTAACATGCATATATTAAAATTAAAATAAAATGCTCAAAAAGGGGTTAGGATTAAGGGGGGCCTACCTCGGGGTCCCGGGCCGGCTTGTCCCTCGCCGTTGCCGCTAGCGGCGCTGCAACATCCCCCTCCTCCTCTGCTCCCTCTCCGGTCACGGCGGCGGGCATGGCGGCCATGGCAAGGTCCTCCACGATAGCCATCGCCGCTTCCTCCTCCATTGCAGGGTCCGTGGATGCCGGCGGCGAGCTTCCTTCTCTGGCCATCGTCGATCACGGGCGCCCTGGTGTTTTGTACGCATCAATGATGGTGAGGGAGGGGAGAGATTGGGAGATTGAATAGGGGAAGAATGGGGGGGTTGTGTGTGTGGGAGGCCCTTCATTCTCCCTCCCACCGTGGGTTACAGTGGAGGGAGGGAGACGAAAGGTTTTAGTCTTTAGAGGTTGCAGGAGTTATACGGTCTAACGATAGACCGTTCTTCATTTTGCACGGTTGATACTTGGCCGTTCTTCTCTAATGGTATACTATCTGAGCCTGGTGAAATTCCATGTATATAGACGGATAGTACCGAGCCGTTCTTCACTTTGGGTGGTTTGTACTTGACCATTCATGTTTAAGAAAATGGTCTTGCCCTTATTTCTGCACTTGGTGTTTAATTAATGTACTTGATTATTTCATGATATTATTGCAAATCTTGCTAACGATCTTATGTGCAGCATCACCTTTTTCTTGCCGCTTCGCCTGCACAGGCAAGTCAGGTATGGCCTTCTATCTCTATCTCCCTTATTGCATTACTATATGGTATTATGCTATATTATCTCGAGAACCAGTTGGTTGCTTGCGTGTTCCAGGATCTGACGTTCCCCTTTAACAAAAACGATGATGATCCAGGTTCACGTATTTAATCTCCAGATAGGCCGTTAGGTTGGGGTGTCCTGGGGAGGATGGTTCTATCCTGCACGCTGTGATTGCGGATAGTGTCTTGACTCTGATTCTCCCAGTCTAGTAATATTATTCTCGATTATTTTATATTTTAATCTTTCTTCGCATTTGCTTTAACGATTTCTTTTATTTTTAGCCCAGCATGCATCATACGCATCTTTTTGAGCATTCATGACCCATAGTTTGCCTGTAAAATGTCCCACCAGTGATGGTTAGCTATGTGTTCGGTGTTTGGGTAAGAGGAACGATTCCACTCTTAATTGGAAGGTTCTCTTTGGTTGATTCGCTTGGTTTGGTTGATTAAGAGGTCCCCATCTGGAGTTTTAATCCGTTTCTTTACTTCTTCACCGCTTATTCCGATCTCCTCATTGGTCTTGAGATTGTGTCCCCCATAAGGTTGATCGTGTGTTTCCTTTTATTTTAGTTAGTTCCTCCAGACCGGTGTCACTTTTGGTCTAATCATTCCTTGTATTTGGTTTAGAGTTTTTCGGAAGATTCCTATCGCTTGTTGGTAAAAACGGGTGTCGTTTTATCTTAACGACCGCTTTTCGGTCCACTCCGCTTCATTTCCGCTTCATCTCCATGTTCCATTTCGCTTCCGCTTCACCTCCGCTCGCTCCCCTGCTTAAGGAGGGGCATCTATTGACACCCATTTTTTGCCAATAAGTCGAGTCATTTCTCTTTCTCTCATTTATTTATGTCTCGAGTTGTCCGTCACTTGCTAGGCTATTTTCTGGCACGTTCTGGGCCAATTTTATGGGTAGCCTCCCTCCGTGGCTAGGTCTGAGTTGATTCAGGGCTTAATGGGCCTTGGTTTTGGTTGATTGAGCTTTTCTATGAGTTTCAAACGCCCATACATGTGCAGTCAACCTCAAGCCGTTCACCATTTGTTCTGTTGATAGTGGGCCGTCCAAGTATTTATGAGATATTTTGGTTAATTTTCTGAGTTTCCACCGACACGCTTCCATACGGCCTTAGTTTAGCCGTTCAAAAGGATGGGCGGGCTAATATTAGCCGTTCTTCTCCCAGAGTCCTAAGCTCGGTAGTTTCTCAGATAATTAGCTAATTATCTATTTATCACCGACAAGGTATAAACGGTGGCCCCTTGGCTGCTCTTCTGGATGAAAGGTTTGCAATCAGCCATTCACCTCATGAGAGTCCAACGCTGGTGTTTTCGGTCAGTTCGATGGATAATGTGTTTATATTTCTTATTTATTGAATTTCCACCGACAGGGATGGACGGCCTAGCTATAGACCGCTCAACCTAATGAGTGGTCTATCGAGAGGCCGTTCAACCTTTCGAGTTCTTAATGATTAAAGGTTTTTCTCTCTCTATTTATGGTTTTTATCCCAACTTTTCCCATCGTTTTCTCCATGAATATTTAACCAAATTCGATGATGTTTCTTCCAGTTGAAAGATAATTCAATTATCTACAACTTATCTTTGATAATCTCGACCTAAAAATGCCTAGAAACCCTAATTTCGAGACATGACTTCAGGTGCTCTATAAATAGACCCTAGAGGTCCCGCTTTGAAAGGGGGAGAGATTTTTTGGTCGACGGCGAAGCCCTGCTGAATCTTTGAGCGACCTAGCACCAGGGAGGGAGGCCTTCTACATCCACACAGGCCTCCGGTTCAGGGAGTAGCGGTTTTTTTGAGTCATTAGTCCATTCAGTCTCGTTGTTCTTTCTTGTTTGCATGCATCATGTCCTCCACATTGCTTCCATGTTTTCATTATTCTCTTGCACCATGCACATACCCTCCTATGTTTTCTAACGCCCCCAAGGGTTTAAAAATCCCCAGGTATTCCCCATTCCGTTTAGTTATGTTGATTTCCTTCCATTCGAGCGTTTACTACACTTTCTAGTTATGATTCGGGTTTTTCTTTGTGTCCTACATGTTATTTTGCAGGTCAGCAATACGCTAACGCGAGGCCCATCCTTTCTGGCCGGCCGAAAAGGGTGGAGGTTGGACTCTTACAACTTCTGGCGTGGTGGTCTTGCACGGTTCCCAGATGTCCGCTCAAGGAGACGTGCGGTGCCCTCTGGACCGTTCTTCTTCATCCTATGGTTGAGTTTGAGTCGTTCATCTGCCAGTAGTTCTTCATCCCGCGTCCTCTGCAGCGCCTTTAGACGGTCTGTCGTGTGACCGTTCGTCCATTCAGGCGGTTCTTCTTGAGCCGTACATCCCCTCAGCGCTGCTCTTAAGGCGAGTACCTCTTCCCTTTTCCAAGATACGACGTGTTTATCACGTTCGGCGTCTTGGTGGTGATCACAGGTTTATATTCCTTCCTCCCCTCCTACATTTATTTATTTCTCATAGTTGATCTGGTCAAATGGGTATGGGATGGCATTAAGACGGAGGAGGAAAAATACATCTACGGCGATCACATTCATAATTTTCATTGAGCACGTAAGGAGTTTTTCGAGCATTTAACTCCAGTCATGCCTTGTATCTTGAGGATACACGTTGGTTAGACGCCAGTATCCCTAGGTACTTGGTGTGACTGACTGTCATGCCACAATTGGAACAGAGATATCTTTGTCACCTCATGACATATCGAACCTTATATTGTTGATGAGGGGACATATTTCTCAGCAACTTTGCCATTGCGCTGCCTTGATTTTTTCTTTTACATTACTGCAGAGATAACAATGGCACTTCATGACATATCTTACCTCAATTTTTATGAGGAGACATATTTCTCAGTGAATCAGTGTCATTGCTCTGACACAATTAGCTCTTATAAATTCCAGCAAATCAGATTGTTTAAGTGCAATACTTAGCTTAAGTTTCTCAAACAAGAAAGCCTTTGTACTAAAGATAAACTTTCAGATATAAGAAGGCATATCATGTCAAGACATGAAAAGTTGGTTTAAGCCTATTAAGATCGAGTGCAACTATTTTTAGGGCAATTAGATGATAAAGCACAAGAAATCATTAATTTTAAACCAATAGTTTTCATATTTAGGACAGTCATAAAGTTCCATAAAGGAAGATTCTTCTAGAAGATTTACTCTGATAAATGAATTCAACAATCAGACCGAAGATCCTCCAAGAAGTTCAAGGCATTCAAGGAATTCTGGAAATATTTAACTAATGATTCAAGAAGTGGCAGATTCCAGATAATCAAAAGCAATCTAACCCTAGATGGAATTTAGTGTAACATCATTATGAAGCAGGGTCTGAATTCAACAGAGGGGACAGATGATTACATAGTGAGACAGAATAAGGAACACTCCCCCTGAGGATATGCAGTAAGCTCAGGCTGAAATAAGTGAAATAGGACCAGCAACCTCAAAAGAATGTCAACACTTGCACTTCATGGTGTCGACACACTGAGCTTAAACAGAGAGCAGTTTTCAAACAGAGTGAGCTGAGAGTTTGCCTTGAGTAGGTCTAAGGTCTGCCTGGTCAAAAAGGATCTTTAAGCTAGGCAAACTCCCCCTAAGAAGGTGCAGACTGTACACAGGTCAACAAGAATGAATGCATGAATGTAGACTGAATTTTTGATGTTGACTCCCCCTTAAACATGTGCATGGGTTGACAATGGAGCATGCAACCAATGACTTAAGTGAACATAGGATGCATTAAAAAAATGATACCACTTAATATGCAATCTTTGGGTATCATTTAACATGGTGTGCATTGGCGTGTATGAGACCACAATATGATGCAATCATGGATTATTTGCTATGCATTCTGTACTGAGAGGCAAATTGCATTTTATCATGTGTAGAAATCAATATGGTATGCAATCAATTCTGAAATCAGCATATGCATGATAATAAATGCACATGGGTAAACTATGAAAGGCAGGAACTCCCCTTGTCTTTGTGCATTGAATTTCTGAATTCTGAGTGCAGCTCATGCAATGGAATCAATGCAGGAAATTTGATGAATTATTCACATGAACGTCTAGACTGTTCTAATGATGGGTTGACCCTTGGTACCTGGCGCAGAATTGAAGTCTTAAGACCACCTCACGCATGATGTAGGTTTCCAGACAGAAGAGATCTGTCCTTCTCCCAGCTTTCCATTTTATATACCAAGAGGTCATGCAGAGTTGGGTCCCTTGATCATGAAATACATGATAGTGCATGAAATTTCAAGATGATGCTTAAAGACCACAACTCATACAGATTCATCCATATGGAATGCATTTCCACCCTTAGGTGCAAACTCCTAAACTCCCCCTTTGTTTAATGCTCATGGAAGTTGAGATAGATAATTAGCATTTCATTTGTCCATGAGAGTGATGAATTGAGATATGTGCAGCCATGGAAGACATCATCAGAACCAATGATCAACAATGCTAAGCAAGAAGTTCACATGGTTGATCTCTGGTTCATGGCGGAGGTTTGGATCTGAGATCCTGCTCACGCATAGTGAGAGTTCCGAGCAAGCTTAACTTGCCTTTCTACTCTGCACCATTTAATATACCAAGGATCAAACATGGTGTAAGCAAGTAATCTAGCATAGTTGATCATCTCACGCCATGGGGGAAACTTTAGCATTTCAATGAGATCAATTCAGTTTTCAGCACTTATTGACAGCAAGACAGACTTATGATGCAGAAACTAAAATGCAAACCTATCATGCAAGATTTAAAAAAAAATATTTACATACCTGTGCCTTGAGCTTTTATTTACTTGAGCATCCAATGTTCAGCTCCAAGGCACCCTACACCCAAAATTCTCATTTGAAATCTTTTGGTACCCAAGATTGCTTGGGTCCTGGTTTGTTAGCAGCAATTCTCGAAAATGACTTTATTTTCTTTGCTGCTTTCTGGTCACCCACTCTCGTCCAAGGACAACGATTGGATGTATGTTTATATTTACCACAGTAGAAGCAACGCACAAGGAATTTACCATTCTTTCTTTGTACAGGTGCATTGAATCTTGGTGGGTGAGCATGGATACCACTGTGTTGATCATGAGGGTGAGTCTTACCTTTCAGACGCCGACAGTCTTTGACTGTGTGGCCAATCTTTCCACAGTGGAAGCAGCAAGGTGGATGGTTTCTTCTATTTGCTGACTGTTCATCCTTGAAGAGTGTCGACTTGTTCAGATGAGTGTGTCGACACGCAGGGTCATGCCTGGGCTTTTGAGCATGAGTGTGCAGAAGATGCTTCCTCCCAGTGTTGACCTGTCCCTTGCCATTATTTTCAGCAACAAATCTTCTATTTTTGCCTGCTCTTAGTTCATCATTACTCAAGGTGAGGCAATCATGCACAGTATGACCAAGCATATCACAACGGAAACAATAACCATTCATTTTATGAGTAGCATGGTACTTAGCATGAGATTTCCTATCATGCATTTCCACATTAGCAAAATCATATTTTCGTTTATGCTAGGAAACATTCTTTTTCAGATTGCCATTTTGATTTTGATTTTTCTTTTGCGTAGCATGCGATTTTGGATGACCATAAGAAGTGCTGGCTTCAAGTGAGCCAGTGACAAATGAGGTATACACCTTGCTTCCAAGGGACTTTTTGTTCACAGGTTTGTGCCACTAACCTTCTCTTTGAAGGTTGACCCTGGTTCCTAGAATTCTGTCTAAATTATCTTTGCCCTGATCAGACTTTGACAGATAATTCTTTAAGTCTTTGTTTTCACACTCCAATGAGGAGACATGTAGTTCAGATTCAGCAAGGTCCTCTTCGAACTCAGCAAATTTCTCATTGAGCATGGCATTCACCCGCTTGTAATTTTCAATTTCCAATTGAAGTTCATTCAATTTCTCAGGGCTACCATTAACAATGCCCTTGCCCTTTTCATAGATAGACAATCTTTCAAGCAACTCAATGTTATCATTTTTTAGATTTTCATTCTCATTCTTAAGATTTTGATTTACTTCGGTGAGAGCTTTGTTTTCAGTCAAGCTTTGATCATTTGATGTAGATTTAGACTTATCTTTAGGCCTTCTTATTATTTCTTCTAATCTACTGATCTTAGCTTGAAGGATTCTATTTTCATCTTTTTGGCAAGCAATGGTTTCTTTATGTACATCAATATCAATCATAATAGTATCATTGAGCTCTTCAAAAGCTGAACAATTTTTACAGAAGGAACTCTCACCCTGATTGTTTTTCTTCAAATCCTTTTTCAATTTTATGATTTCTGATTTTAGCTTTTTGAAGTGCTTGGTTAAATCATCATAGGCTTCTATAAGTTCTTCAAAAGTAAAGTCCTCGGATTCAGAGCTTACCTGAGTTGAGGATGAATTGCTTGACTGTTCTGGTTGGTCGGCCATGAGGCATATGTTCCTTTGTTCTCTTTTTTCATGGCTGTTCACCAATCTGTTCAAGATTTATTTGACTGTGTTGCAAGTGGACACAAGATGAGATAACCTGAAATCAACTGTTGCTTTTATCAAGTTAAATACAGCAAAGTTATCAATATGTTTAGTCTCTTGTTTAGCAGACCATTCATCTAGGTTTGATGGCAGCTCATGAGGACCAATGTATATGAGGTTCCGCAATTGTGGATTTATGGATTTGACATAGCTGAACATTCTCCCTAGCCATATTGAAAAATATGAACCATCATACATAGGCGGAGAAGCCATCGAAGCATGTATAGCAGATGAAGCCATTTTCTCAAAATGCACTGGGATCTTTCCCTACAGATCGTAGGATCTGGGAATAGCAGAGCCTGGCTCTGATACCACTTGTTGGGTCCCGCGAGGTGCAATAGGATCTAAAAGGGGGGGTTGAATATATCCTTTCACGAACTTTGCCCAATTTAAGTTCTTAAGGATAAATCACATGAACCATTCTGATAAAGCACTTAATGCACAGCGGAATAGAATAGGAATGGCTGAAATGATGACGGCAAAGCACAATGCCCAGATTGGCACAGGTCGACACTCTTAGATGGGCAGGTCAACACTTCTTCAACCAATCCTATCAATAAGGAAGGCTGAGGTTGACACTGCACTACCATGAAGTCAACATTCCTTCTATGAGTCACTGAACAGGTTGACACTCCTATGCAATGACGTCAGCGCTCCTTTAGAGGCCGATGTGATCTAAGATGAGAATTAAACCATGTAATGCAGAGATCATAAGGCAAAACACTTACACATGAGATGGCATGCAGTGTGTATGTACGTGTAGGGTGATTTTCATGGTTTAGGAAAACCCCTTAGTGCCTATGTGCAAGAGTGTAGCAGACAGTTAAGAATCTAGGCTAATGCAGATGAAGAAACAACGGAGAAAGCTACGTGCATGAGTTATACAACTCCCTTTTTGCTTGGAGTGTACTCCCCAGTGCCTGTACGTAAGAGTGCAGCAAGCAATTGAGGAGATGCAGGTGTAGCTATGATATGATAACTAAGGGTGTCAAGAGAAAATAAATAGTGCATATCAGAAACGTATGCAACACAAATGATCAATAGTGCATTTGCTCAAACCGGTGCACTAACCCATGAATGGGGATAGAAGATATGGAGCAAGACCACAAGAAGTTCAACCCATAACACAAGGATTTTAAGGTGGTTCGATTGTACACCCACAACCTACGTCCACCCCTCACCAAACCCGGTGACGCTTACCCTTGCAGAAGCAAGACCGTGGAGGACCTCCACAACATCCGCTGATTAACAGCTTGAATCGCTGACTAACAACTTGCTATCCACTAGAGGATTAGATCCTCTCTTCCTCTGAGAACCCAGAGGGATACCGGAGGGACCAGCCTCCCTTCTTCTGATTGCTCAGAAGGAACCCGGTCCCCAAAACAGGGGATCGAAAGAGCAAAAGGATTGTACCGAAAACACAAATGAAAATACTGCAAATGCTATGAAGAAACAAGAGTGACAATATGAACACCAACTGATAGCAATGGATCAAGATCTGGAAGCAGGTGACTACAGCTATAAGCTTTAGATCCGAAGATCTATTTCAACGAGCTCAGATAGACTGCAGGGAGGCTCTCTCTCTCTCTCTCAGGGCTTGTCTTCTCTTCTTCTTTATCTTACAACACTGGACTGAAGTCAACGGGTGCTGGGCTACTCTCACACTATTTACTAAAAAGTTATTTGTAGATGCTCAAGGGCGTGGCTCTCTCTCTCTGGGCAGCAGCAGCTTCCTCTCTTGAGAAAGCTTGATATTTATAACCGAGCCACAATGAAATGCGGTGAAAAAATTTCCCTCCAAAAGCTTTTCTAGTCTTTGAGGAAGATACTCTGAAGGATTTGGCTTAAGCTGACATTGCTTCTTTTTCGATGATAGGACGGTGGAAGACTAATGAGAAGGAACATACCAAATCTCCCGTTAGTCAATTTCAGGTCTTCACATTAAATGCCCTCTTGAGGTGTTGAGTTCTTATGGGATGAAGCTTGCTTTCTGTCTAGTTGAAGACTGTTGGGATAGAAGTCACATGTGGTGACAATATTTAAGGTGGCAGACTGTGGTGTCCTTTCCCAGCTTTAACTTCTGACTTATCCATCTCCAAATAGTAGATTCGATGAGATATGGTGGTAGAGACAAAAAGGTCAGACCTAAGTACCCCATCCATACCTCGAAATCCGTGTTTTTGAGCATTTGCGGTATGACATTTCACTCTCTAGATTGACCCTTGATTTGACAGATAGCAGACCAAAAATGCTTCTGGATGGTCCAAGGTGTCGACCTACTGTAAGAAAGTGTCGACACTTCTTAGGAAGACTGCCAATCTAATTGTTCTCTTGGAAGTCCAATGTGTCGACACGCTGGAACATGGTGTCGACACATCTTGGTAGATTTGCCAATGTAACATTTTCTAGAACCCATAGTGTCAACCTCCAGTAAAGGATGTGTCGACACTCCTTAGAGCAATCCAATCTTTAGCTTCTGGAGTCACCAAGGTGTGGACCTTCTGTAAGTGAAGTCTTCTTGTACTGACAATCTCTGTATGCCCAAGGTGTCGACCTGCTAGGAAGGAGGTGTTGAGACTCCTGAAGAATTCTTCTTGAGTATCGGTCTCTGGAAGCCCATGGTGTCAACAATCTTGATAAAGGTGTCGACACTTCCAAGTGAGGATGCACTTATCATGCTTTCTGGAAAGATATGTGCACCGACCTTCTCTTGTGTGAACAGTAACCTGCTCAGACCTTGATGTCACATGGCTAGAACGTCAGACAGAACCTTGCAATAGAAGTGTCGACTCTTTCCTGTGGGTTTGCACCAGACAGAACCTTGAAAACAATGTGTCGACTCCTGGAGTCGACTCTTATCTTTGGTTTTCAGAATTCTATAGAACTTTGAGGAACTTGATGCTCTGCTCATCCAGTTGCCTCGTTTTCTGTGCAACCATGTATCTTGAATTTCTCATTCAACTTGGGAGGTTCTTGCACTTGGAGTTCTGTATCTTGAATTCATCCTTGATTTCCATGCATCAGAATCTTGCCAATGTTGTTATGACCTGAAATGTATGAATATGGATTTATCATATTGCAGGATGGACTCATCAGTAACTCATAGGTAGACATTATCAAAACCACATTAAGGCAGAGAATCATGCATGTACCATACATGCACAACATTGTCCCACACAGGGTGCGACTGCTAAGCGTAAACGGTCACCAGTAGACCACAATAGAATAGGCGCCAGGAAGAGCGAGTGGGCTTGTGATTAATAGCTCTCATATGCGAAGGTGGCCAGCCAGTGACCGCTGAAGAAATATGACGGTCATCGTTTGACCGCTAAGTTGATGAAAATGGTCACCGATGGACCGCCAATACGTATATGCCAGAAGGGGCCATGGGCATGTGGTTCGGACTTTGTGGGCCTGTCCATGTACACATACTAAAAAAATAGGTTAGATCTATTTTAGGCTTAACCCCTTGCCTAGGGCAATCCCAATGTGAGACCAATCCTTGAAGTTTGGTCAAGGGGTGAAACTTTATCAAATAGGCCAAAAAAAATGACATAAAGGAAAAATGCAATGCATGTCATGAAATGAAAGGGAAACATGTGATGATTTTTTTTTGTTTTGAAAAATATGTGATTTTTTTTGGATTTTATGAATATTTGATTTTTTTTTGAATTTTAAAAATATTTGATTTTTTGGATTTTAAAAATATTTATTTTTTTTAATTTTGATAATATTTTATTTTTTTGGATTTTGACAATATTTGATTTTTTTGAAATTTTGACAATATTTGATTTTTTTATTTTGACAATATTTGATTTTTTTTGATTTTGAAAATATTTATTTATTTTTTGGATTTTGAAAATATTTGATTTTTTTGGATTTTGAAAATATTTGATTTTTTTTAGATTTTTAAAATATTTGATTTTTTTTAGATTTTGATAATATTTGATTTTTTTAGATTTTTTTTTTGGCTAACTCAAACTAAGCAACGAGAACCTTAACCCATGTCATAAGGAATGTCCTAAAGCACAACGTGCGCTCAAGATGACAACCCCCTGGCCAGGGGTCCAGTTCGCATGACGATGTCTCTCCCAAGGCCATACCCAGGGTAGGACCTAGTCTTCAAAGAGGAAATTGAAGAAAATTGGAGACAAGCCTTACATTGGGATGGGAGGTATCAGGACTCGACTTCCTTCCAAGGCACTACCCCTCAAAGAGTCGGTTCATTGCATTGGGGGATCAAACTTTCATTTGGCACATATACGACCGGGCTTGTGATGACCCGCAGGGACTTTGCCACTCTTGTCGTGCATTTAACTCATAATTTTTCCTTTTTCAAAATTTTGGTACACCCATGATGCTGCGCAACCCTTCACCGTTTTACGCGAACCTCGACTCTTGCCTTAGGAGAAGCATGTCCGGTTACTAGGATCAGGAGCATTTTTCATGGTAATTTTCTCATTCAACTGTTCTTCATTTTCCTTTCCTTTTCCTTTCGAAGATTGCCCCTATTTGAAATCGCTCTTGTATTGGGGATTGCCTAGGTTGGTTATCTCATCCATCAATCTCTTATCCCTACGTTCGGCTGAAGAGAGAAAAGCAAGGACCTTTACCTCCCCCGAGCATGGCCAAAAGAGAAACAGTGTTACGCTAAAAGAAGACCCTAACCAAGGGTGTGGTGTGGTGTGTGGGTGCTGTACTGAAGAATCCGCTGTAATTATTAAGGAAAAGATGCCTCGCCACCCAGCTATCGTTAGCCAGACTCCTTAAGGATAAAAGTGCTTAAGATATAGCCCATTCCACGCATGAGACAATTCCTCACCCTCAGCGTTAACTAGGCGATATGCGTTCCCAGGATAGACCTCCTCAACTATGAACGAGCCCTCCCAGTTAGGTTGCAGCTTAGACCTGGGACCTCCTGATCTAATAAACTTGTGTTTCAAAACCATATTACCCACCTGAAATTTCCTTTCAATGACCTTCTTTTGAAAATGACGCAAGACGTGCTTTTGATAGACAGAAACATGATTGGCCGCATTAAGTCTCTTCTCATCCAAGAGCTCCAGCTGGACTAACAACGCCTCTCGACGCTCGTCAAGATTAAGTTCCTTATCAAGCTGCACTCTTAGGGAAGGGATCAAAATCTCATATGGAAGTATTGCCTCCATCCCATAAGTGAGAGCAAAAGGAGTTTGCCCTGTGGGAGTACGGACAGAGGTGCGATAAGCCCATAGAGCTTCTACTAATCTTTCAGGCCAATCAAAAAATTTATGTGACTCGCACATTTTCTTGATAATTTTAAGAAGAGTTTTATTGGTGGCCTCAGCTTGACCATTGCCTTGGGGATAATATGGAGATGAATGATGCAATGAAATATTAAACTTCTTACAGAGGTCCTGGAGCTCTTATGACACGAACTGAGGTCCATTGTCGGTGAAGATGTCTCTTGGCACTCCGAACTGCGAGATGATGTTCTTCAGGATGATGCGGCAAACCGTGGTAGCTTTGATTTCTGCATACGCTTTTGCTTCAGCCCACTTGGTGAAGTACTTAGCGGCGGTAAGAATGAAGGATTTCTGCTTGATCTGAGAGTTAGGATCACCTAGTGGGCCTAAAATGTCAAAAGCACACATAGAGAACGGCCAAGGAGTAGAAAGAGGATGGAGAGATGAAGTAGGAGCATAGATTTTATCAGCATTGAGTTGGCATTGAATACACCTACGAACATAGGTGGAACAATCTTCTTCTAAGGTTGTCCAGTAATAGCCCTGCCTAAGAATTTTCTTCGCTAAGGCCTGACCATTAACATGCCCTCCACACTCACTTGAATGAGTTGCTTCAACAACCTTCCAGGCCTCATCATCGTCTAAACACCTCATAAGAACCCCATTAAGGGCACGCCTATACAATTCTCCAGCAATGATTGTGTATCTTGAGGCGACTCTTCTAATGGCCGTACGCTACTCGGCGTTGGCTGACTCTGGGAACGACCCATCCCTGCAATATTGCTCAATTTCATAGTACCAAGGCAATTCCTCTTCTTCCAAAATATTTTCCAGCTTTGTTAAAGACACCTCTTTCAAATCCTCCTTCTCAGCCTTCTTCTCTACGGACTTCCTAAGGTTATCAAACCAAGGATCTTGAAGGGAAGGAGCATCTAACTGTTGGACCACAATGGTCTCAGTGGAGCGACTGAGAGGAAAGGACAGGGAAGAAGCAAGTGATGCAAGCGCATCGGCAAGAATAATTTGAGATCGAGGAGTGTGAATGTATATCAGTTTGCGAAATTGTCTAGCCAAAAGAGTGACCAAATCTTGATAGGGCTTGAGCTTGGGGTGATGGGTGCGATAGGTAGAGAGAACCTGGCGCAGCACCAACTGAGAATCCCGTATAATGTTCAAATACCGTGCACCCAGGACATAGGCGTGCTTCAATCTAGCAAGGAGAGCCTCATACTCGGCTATATTGTTGGTAGCATGAAAAGAGAGCTGATATGCAAGGGGAATAGTCACTCCCTCCGGAGTGAGGAGAACAACGTCGATCCCTCGGCCTTGAGAATTAATTGTGCCATCAAAGTGCAAGGACCAGAAAGGATGATGAGTGAGCACGGCAAGGTGTTCATCGGGGAACTCGTCCTGGATGGAATCAGTACAAGGAATAGGCAAATGGGTAAGATGTTCAGCGATAGCATATCCCTTGATTGCCTTCTGAATGACGAAGGTGATATCGAACTGGGAGAGAATGCTCTGCCAGCGAGCAAACCTACTAGAAAGGACAGGCTTCTCTAAGAGATAGTGAATCCGGTCCATTCTAGAGATCAACCTAACTTCATGGGCAAGGAAATAATGCTTTAGTTTATGAGCTACCCAAACTAATGCTGCACAGGTCTTCTCTATAGTAGTGTATTTGGCTTCCGCAAGATTGAACAACCTGGAGAGGTAATCGGCTGCCCTTTCCTTACCTTCATCATCCACTTGCGCCAGGACACCTCCTAGGGAGTCCTCAATGACAGAAATGTATAGGATCAGAGGTTTCCCAGGGACAGGAGGTTGTAAAACCGAGGGATTAGACAAATAAAGCTTCAAATCGTCATAGGCCTTCTGACATTCTTCATTCTATTCAAACTTAACCCCCGCCTTCGACAGTTCGTAAAATGGACGGCACCTTTGAGAATGTTGAGATATAAATCTTCGAATGAAATACAAACGTCCAATCAATCCTCGAAGTTCAGTGATGTTCTTTGGCGGGGGCATATCCATGACAGCCTTGGCTTTATTAGGATCAATTTGGATCCCCCACTTTCTAACTATGAAACCTAGCAATTTCTTTGAAGATACTCCAAACACACATTTCTTCAGATTCATCTTCAATTTGTACTCCCGAGCCCTTTGTAGCACCTTGGCCAAAATAGCGGGGTGCTCTTCTTTCATCCTCGATTTCACCAAGATGTCATCCACATAAGCTTCCATATAAACAGGCATCATATCGTGGAATATTGCCATCATCATCCGTTGGTACGTGGCACCCGCATTCTTCAGACCAAACAGCATGACCACATAGCAGTAAGTGCCCCAGGGCGTGGTGAATGAGGTTTTCTCTTGATCTTCCGGAGCTAGACGAATTTAGTTATAACTAGAATAACCATCCGTGAATGAAAAAGCTTCGTACCCGACTGTGTTATCCACCAATACATCTATATGAGGCAGCGAAAAATCATCCTTGGGACATGCCTTGTTCAAATCCCTGAAATCAATGCAAATCCGCAACTCTTCATCCTTTTTGATAACAGGGACTATATTTTCCACCCACTGAGGATATAAAACGACCCGAATAAATCTAGCCTTATGTAATTTATCGACCTCTTATTTCATCCTCAAGGCCGTGTGGGGGTGGAATCTTCTTAACTTTTTCTTTACGGGTGTTGCCCCTGGTTTAAGTACAAGTCTGTGTTCCACCAAGGCGGGGTCAAGACCCGACATGTCCTCGTAGGATCAGGCAAAGGAATCACTATACTCCCATAAGACCTTGACCAACTCCTCTTCGACCTAAGGAGAGAGACTAGCAGAGATGATAATGAGCCTAGGATCCTCCTCCGTTCCAAGATTAATTTCTTTCGTAGGTTCATCCACTGCTGACGATGGCTCATCGAACCTCTTTAAACCTTATGCGTACAAATCGACAGTGTCATCTACGCCGCTATCCTCAAAATTGACTGGGTCTTTCTCATCCATGATCTCATAAACACCTAGTCCGTCATCGCTCCACACCCCATCTTGCTCCTCATCATCCTCTAGGATGATGGCCGTTTCTACGAACTCTGGACATCTAAGGAGGGCATGACAACGCTGAGCGAGATCTTTGAGGAACCTATCAAGGATGGATTTGGAACGACGCGCTAGTGGGCACGCCGCAAGCACAGAGGAAGGGTTGGACGCGCTAGAATAAGACCCTACTTCTCTAGACTCGACAGACTCTACTTCCCTAGACTCGACAGACCCTATATCTAACCTAGGAGACTAAAAATCTAATGGAAGGGAAGCAGGGGCCTTGTCAGCATCAATGTAAGCTACAAGTTCAAACTCACACCTAGCAGGATACCATAGTCCTAAATCAAGGGTGCCTGACAGATACTTAAAAATCCTTTTTACAGCACTCATATGTGATTCCCTAGGACTAGCTTAAAATCTAGCATACAAACACACTGAGAAATATATATCTGGACGAGATGTAGTAAGTTACAAAAGGGATCCGATCATACCTCTCTATAATTTGGTATCAACCAATTTATCTTTTTGGTCAGCATCAAGACTAGTTGATGTGCCCATAGGAGTAGTGATAGCTTTGAGGTTCTCAAACTTGTATTTCTTTAGCAGGTCCCTGATGTATTTAGACTGTATGATGAAGCTTCCCTCTGAAGTTTGATTAACATGCAATCCAAGGAAAAACTTCAGTTCTCCTATTAAGCTCATTTCAAATTATTTTGTCACTAATCTAGAAAATGTCTTACACATGGTAGGTTTAGTTGACCCAAACACTATATCATCTACATAGATTTAAACAACAAGAATATCTTTGTTGTCTACCTTGGTGAATAGGGTCTGGTCAACCTTACCTCTTGAAAATCCCTTAACTGTGAGGAATGAGCTCAGCCTGTCGTACCAGGCCCTGGGAGCCTACTTCAGTCCATATAATGCCTTATATAATTTATACACATACATGTGCCACTAGGCCAATGCATTCAAATCCAGGAGGTTGTTTAACAAAAACATCCTCTTGTATTAAGCCATTCAAGAAAGTAGATTTTACATCCATCTGCTGAAGCTTTATTCCTAGGCTACAAGCAAAGGCTAGAAGAATTCTGATTGCTTCTAGTCTGGCAATAGGGGCAAATGATTCTTCAAAGTCTACCCCAAATTCCTAATTGTATCCATGTGCCACTAGCCTAGCCTTATTTCTGACTATCTTTCCCTGCTCATCAGTTTTATTTCTAAAAACCCATTTAGTGCCTATTACTCAGCCATGAGAAGGTTTAGGAACTAGGTGCCATACCTTGTGTTGGACGGTATGAGAGGATCTAGAGGGGGGGGGGGGTGAATAGATCCTATACCCACTTTTTTAAAACACCCAAGCTACAGAATATAATACTAGCGTTCTCACAAGCAAGGCAAAGCACCTATACAGAAGAGATAGAAAGGATGGTAAGCAAACCACAACACAAGCTCTTTTAATGTGGTTCGACTGCCACAGGGCACACCTACATCCACCCCTTACCAACTCGGTAAGGCTTCCACTCTTTTAGCCAAAAGGATACAAACACACATACACACACACGCACACGAGGACAATCCTCAAAGCACACTGGGATTAAAATCCCACACGGTAGACCGTAGAAACAACAAGGGAAAAACAATCACACTCACACTGCAATTGCAGCTCTCACACATACAGGATGTTTGAAGATGAACGATGGACTGAAGCACTTGTGGAACTGCAGGGCTGAGATGGATGGCTGGCTCCACTTTTCTTCTCTCTATCTCCCAATTCTTTCTTGGAGGCTCAAAATAGAGGATCTCTTTCCTTTCTTATGCTCAAGGCTTTTCCAGGCTCGTGGTTGCTAGGGCAGCAACATCTTGAACAGAAGAGGAGGCTTCCTATTTATAGACTCAGCAGGGAACGGTCCCTCCAAAAGGAGGTTCTGTAAATTTTGATCAGCTAGAGTGTTCAAACCCATTTTGTCAGAGGGAACGTCCTATATCCATCAGGGTTTTACAGGCTATCGCATGTGGCAGAACTATCAGTGAGAGAACTCTTTCCAAGGCTCTGTACTAGAAGATATATGGCGTAAAGTGAACTTTGAACACTAATGGGGGTGTATACGTTTGGGAGTACCTGGGAGTCACTTCCAACCGTCAAAAGGTGTTTTTGGATACTTGTGGTTCCTAGTTTCTCTCTCTAAGTTGACTTTAATGTTCCACGCTGGTGCTTGAATGTTCAATCAGACAAATCATCAGACACTTGCCATCAACCTTCAGTTTACATGAGCACAGAATTGAACAACCTGCGCCGACCTTATATCCTTGATGTCAAAAACCTTGTATTTGCACCGACCGTGTTTGCAAAATTAAAAAGACCTTGTTCGCACTGACCTTCTTCGCTGACCGACCAAAAGATGCACCGACCTTCTTCGCGTTGCCAGGATTGAAGACTTGCATCGAGCCTAGCCTTGTGTTGCGATCAGAAAACTTGCACCGAGTATGTGCTCAAGCGCGTGGAAGAGGAAAACATGCACCGTGTGTTTCACTTGCACCGACTTCTCGTGGAAGAGGAAAACATGCACCGAGGCAAAGGTTGCACCGACCCTGGAGACTCATGTGCACCGACTTGAAGCGTGCACCGACCCTTGGTTCTAAATGCGCACCGACCTTCTACTGGTTCAAAGAGTAATGTGCACCGACCTTTTCAGCTCGAATTCCGTGCTGCCAACTGCCTTGACTTCTGAGCATCCAGTTATCTTGATTTCTGTGCATTTTGCAACTTAGCATTATTAAGTGCAATTAAAGACTCATAAAAGAATCATGGTTAGACATTATCAAAATATATTTATCCAACATTCTCCCCCTTTTTGAGGATGGCAACTATGAGTCATTATGTTAACTTGTTTTGTCATGAGATATGGGTGAGCACCTTAGGCAGATAACCATATGATATGCAATGTAGTAGACTGAACAATACACAACTTTTCTCTCCCCCTTTGCCATCAACAAAAAAGAAGTGGAAGAGTGCTGAAGGGGGATTCAGGACTAAGAAAGATTCGATCAAATGACTGAGGCAGCCCACAAGACAAACAACTCCCAATAGTCCAGCATGACAGAATAGATTAAGGACAATAACTGTCAGAAGGTGAGCAGAATAAGAGGCACTCAAACTAAGATTACTAGTGCTGATGCAAATAATGGAGCAGAGGTTCTGGATGATCCCCAAATGGCTGAGCTTATGAGACCCAATGACCAAAGAGATGAGCGAGCTTCCATGAGTATTGAAGACAAGCAACAGGAAGAAGTGAGAAAATTTTGTAGTTAAGTCAAGCACTTCTGATATTTATATTGCCAGAGCTGACAGTCAAGATAAGCATACACCTTTTTATGTGAGGAATCACATGTGTTAGATGCAAATGCCCCAGTTACTCAGTGCATTTATCTATCATGCCTTATTTTAAACCAGAGATAGCTTGACACTTCATGCCTATCCCACTATCACTTCATTGGTGAAGGGTGACAATTTCTCAGTGGGCATGTGCCATTGCTCTGTGAGCTCTTTGACCTTTTTTTTGAAATGAATACAACTTCTTTTTAGATCAGAGTTAATCAGGGCACTGTCTTTTGACGCGAACCACCTCATGTCTTAGGTGGAGTGTATCCGGTTACTCAGTAAACTCTGTTCATTGCTCTGTATTGAGTGCTTGGTAATAGGTCTCACTTGAAATGGTCATTTGAGTACAATACTCAATAGTAATAGTTAACCAAAGAAGGCACTGAGAGAGCATAAGCAAACCATGGAGCATTAGAACTTATATCACGAGACGCATCAACAGGAGTAAGCCTATCGAGTCTGCTTATTTGTGATCAGACAGATGTTGTCCTTAAGCCTTATTTCATTAAAGTAACTATACTAGTAGGACATGTAGGGGGGTTGTTGCAAGAGAGGTCAGTCAGAAAGAGCCATCTTAGAAGAGAATCTCCCTTTGAAGCATTTCCCCTAGGAAGTGAGGTGAATAAGAAGCTAGGACAAACCCCCCCTTAGTAGTTGCAAAGTTTTGAAATGAAGGAGACTGTGGATGCACGTTTCCAGAGATGCAGATCATAGGGAATGAGATAAGAGAAACAACCAGCTCCCCCTCAATATATGGACACAACGGTGTCAAGAAAATGCCAGTGAAATGAAAAAGCCTTTGATACCTGGTGGAGGACTTGCCTCACACATAGTGAGTGTTCCCAGGCAAACAAAGCCTACCTTTTCCCACATCACTATTTTATATACCAAAGGGAGATGCAAAAGAGAGCATTATGTCAGTAAATAAACTAAGATGTAATAAATGAGATGCAGCTACTTATACATGCAGGATGGGACATAGATGAGCAAGATCGTGCAAGTGAAATCAAGGGATTCTCTTCTCAACATTGAAAAATAGTCATTGCTCAGACGTTTAGTAAGGATATCTGCAATTTTTTTCTCAGATTCAACAAAGTGAAATTACAAATTTTTCTTACTTACCTCATCCCGAAGGAAGTGATGCCTGATTTCAATGTGTTTTGTACGGGAATGCTGAATGGGATTTTTGGTTAGATTAATGGCACTGGTGTTATCACACATGATGGGTGTGCAACCAAGATCTACTATGTAGTCCTAGAGTTGGTGCTTAATCCATAGAACCTGGGTTCCACAGCTACTGGCAGCAATGTATTCAGCTTCTGTAGTGGAAAGCGCAATAGAGTGCTGTTTCCTAGAGGCCCAAGAGATTAGGCATCCACCTAGGTATTGGCAATAACCACTTGTACTTTTTCTATCAAGTTTGCATCCGGCATAATCAGCATTAGTATATGAGATTAAATTAAAAGGACATGATGCAAGATACCACAGCCCTAAGTCATGCGTGCTTGCAATGTACCTTAAGATCCTTTTCATAGCAATGAGGTGATATTCTTTCAGATTTGCTTGGAAACGAGCACACATGCATACGCTAAACTGAATATCAGGCCTAGAAGCAGTGAGATACAAAAGGGACCCTATCATACCTCAATATGTCTTGGAGTCTACAGTTTTACCATTCTCATCCGCATCTAGGGATGCATTTGTTCCCATGGGCGTGGATATATGTTTGGCTTCCTTCATCCCAAATCTTTTTAGGACCTCCAATGTATATTTGGACTGGTTTATGAAGAGTCCTTCCTTTGATTGTGTAATCTGCAGTCCAAGAAAAAATTGGAGTTCTCCCATGAGGCTCATTTCGAATTCCCTTGTCATAAGTTCAGCAAATTGCTTGCACATGTTAGAATCAGTTGACCCAAACACAATGTCATCGACATATACCTGAACAATGATGATGTGGCCATTCAATACCTTTGTAAAAAGTGTTTGATCAATCTTACCTCTGATGTAGCCTTCCTCGGTTAGATGCGCACTTAGCCTGTCATACCAGGCCCGTGGAGCCTGCTTTAGTCCATATAGTGCCTTGTTCAATTTGTAAACATGATTAGGCAAGTCAATCAGTTCAAAACCAGGGGGTTGCTCTACGAAAACCTCTTCTTTTAAAAGGCCATTCAAAAATGCACTCTTGACGTCCATTTGATAAAGTTTAATGCCTAGGGAGCATGCAAAGGCTAGCGGGATTCTGATGGCTTCTAGTCTAGCAATGGGGGCATAAGATTCTTCAAAGTTAATGCCAATTTCTTGGTTATACCCCTTAGCTACCAACCTGGCCTTATTTCTAGTGACAACTCCTTCCTCATGAAGCTTGTTCTTAAAAACCCATCTAGTCCCAATGACATGCTGGTCGAAAGGTCTTAGAACCAGATTCCAGACTTGGTTTCTAGCGAATTGGTTAAGTTCATCATGGATAGCATTAATCCAATTTTCATCAAGCAATGCATCGTTAATGCTTCTAGGTTCAAACTGAGTGACTAACGCAATGAGGCCATCATTATGAACATCTTTATGAAATGATCTGGTCCTAGGGGGGTCATTCAAGTTACCTATGATATTATTTGTAGGATGATCCTTCAGGGTGCACAGATTGGTCGAAGATTCACCCGGAAGCAGTATGTGACCCATGATTCCGGTTGACAGACCTACTTCTTCCTCCCTGAGTTGTGGTTGACTACCCTCCTCCTGATCTTGTTTAGTTTCCAAAAATTCTCCATCTTCTTCCTTCTTTTGCCTGTCACAAATATCTTTGTCAGATTTGTCATTAATTTCTGCAAACACAACATGTGGAGTTTCTTCCACAGTTTGATTCTTAACGTTGAAAACCCTATATGCCCTTGATGTTTCAGCATAGCCCAGGAATACTCCAATGTCACTCTTAGCTTCAAATTTGTCCAAATCTGATTTATCATTGTTATGCACATAGCACTTGGATCCAAATGCTTTAAAGTAATAGATTGGGTTTCTTACCTTTCAACATCTCGTAGGGGGTTTTCTTACATTTTGGCCTTATCATAGCTCTATTGATTATGTGGCATGCTATGTTTACTGCTTCAGCCCAGAATTTTCTTGAGAGTTGGCTCTAAATTAACATGGTCCGGGCGATTTCCACAATTGTCTGATTCCTTCTTTCCACAATGCCGTTTTGCTCTGGGGTCCTGGGGGAAGATAATCTATGTGTTAGACCTTCTTGATCACATAGTTCAGAAAAGGATGAATTTTTGAATTCTCCTCCATTATCGGACAAGATGATGGAGATTTTGAATTTACCTTCTTGCTTTACTTTTTTGAAGAATTTCTGAAATGCAGGGAAGGCATTATTGACACCCGTTTTTAGCCCGCAAGTTGCGTCATTTCTTTTATTCATCATTTTTGATGTCCCGAATTAGCCATTATTTTGGAACCTTCTTAGATGGATTTCGAGCCCATTTTTTTCATTGTTCCATTCTATTTGAACCCTAGAGATCATGATTTCCTAGAGCCTTGGAGCTTATCTTATCAACTTCTGGCTTCCAAGTCAGCTTACGGCCCATTTAGGCCGGCTTCCTTCAAAGTAATCGGCTCTCTATCATTGCGCAGTCATGAAAGTGGTTCTTTTTCACCCTCTTCCAATCCTCTATTCAAAACGTTGTCTTCACCAAAGTTGTTGTCTTTTAAAGATATACAACTTCTTTTTATACGCCATTAGCCAGTTTTCCACCGATTTCAAGTTATTCACATTTTGCCAGTGTGCTGTGCTGTTCACCTACGTCCCATAATTTTCCTCTCTGTTCTAGCACCATTTTCTCCCTCTTCCACTCATTTTCACATCTTTCTCTCTTCATAAAAGTTGTTCCTCTCTCAGTTATCTACAATTTTTTCTTCTACCACTTTCGCTAGTTCAGCACCGTTTGAGAGATACACTTCCATTTCTGAAGTCGCGTGCAGTCTGCCCAAAATGTTCCTTCATCGGTGTGAAGGTCTATTACTAGACCATCAGAGACCATGTGAAGGTCTATCGTAAGACCGTCACAGCCCAGGTGACGGCCTATTAATAGACCGTTACACCCAAACTTGCCCGAAATCATCCCGGTCGACCCCCAAGCCTGACGGAGCTACCCTAGGCCGTTACATGACTCTGACGGTCTTACGATAGACCGTTACACAAACCGAGAGTCCAATTCGTGCTAGACTCTGCTCCGTTTATGTGCGCTATGGCCCCCTTGCAGAGCCCATAACTTCTTGAATTCTACTCCGAATTGAGCGCCGTTTATTCCTATGGTTTCTCCTTGATATTATCTTGAATTCGGTCTATAGATCTCAGATTTTCATTGGCTATCTTGCTCATAAACACGGATGAAAGTTGGAGGTTTAGGTGTCCTAGTTCAACTCAAACTCTGTAGATTAAACTCCGGGGCTCCCTTCTAGAAGCCATATCTTCCAGATCCTTCCACCAAATTGAGTCCCACTTGTTCCTACCTCTTATCCTTTGTATTATCTCGAGATTGATTCATAGAACATGAATTTTGGTGGACTCTATCCTCTAAAATCTTGGGAGAACTTTCTGGGTTTTCTGCAACCTCTATATAAACTGCCCAGCTCGCAGTTGCAAAATGGGGCGCTTTCCGGACGTGGGGCGAAGCCATGCTGCAACTCCAACTCACAACTTCGACCGTAGCTTGAAGAGGAAAGTATTGGCTTTCCATTGCATCCTTTTGGGCTTGATTTCATGGTCTATGCTCTTAGTTCTTCTCTCCTCAAAATCACAAATCATCACAGTTTTCTGCACTTTGCTGCTACACATGCGTTTTTCTCCATTTTGTATCATCATTTTCTCTCTACTCTCTTCATCATATTCCGTGATTTCAAATCTCATGCATGCACAATACACACCTATTTTTTACACCCTTCCACAGGGGTTAAAAACCCTCCCCCGGTGTGTTCTCCCCCTTCTATTCATGCTATTTTATCACTTTGGGATTGATGCTACACTTCATGATCTAATGGGTTTTTTCCTTTGTGTTTTGGCTTTGTTTTGCAGGAGAGCATGATATGAGCATGAGGCCCTCTTCATCTAGCCGGCTGGAAGGAGAGGATGTCGATCCCACACCGTTCCCCGCGTCCCGTTTCAAGCGCGATCAAGTCTTTAAGTTCCAAGGTACACGGCGTCGTTCCTCTCCTTTCTTCTTCCTTTGGCGTTGTTAACCCTTGGTGGCGATCACAGTCAGTTCATCTATCTCTCATCGCTCTTTATTCATCATCTTCCATGACTTTTCATTCTATTATGTCATTAGCATAGTTAGGGGTGGGGTAAAGGGAAAGAGAGATAAAATTATAAACAACCTTATTTTTTGGCGATCACGGTGGGACACCAATGCCTATCACGCTTGTTTTCATGCTCTTTTGTAGGTTGGGTGGGTGCATGTTCATGTTTAGGTAGTATTTCCTCCATTCTCCCACTATTTTTTGTGTTTTACGGGCTCTGGTTGTGTGATGGTCTTATTGTAGACCGTCATGGTCATGTAACGCTCATTTGGTAGACCGTTACAGATTCTGGCAGTCCTGCGTGCATGCTCGCATGGCCATATTCGTCGAGGCATAACTTTTGCTGTCGGGGTCGGATTGCACTGATTTTTATTCTGTTGGATAGCCCTTTGTATTGTCTTTCCATCCATATATCATTTGCATCATTTGGTTAACATTTGTATATTCTAATATTATCCATATTTTTGAGTTTTCTACATAAGTTCTGCAGGCAAGTTAAGGGACAGGTTCATAGGTACGTCTTTACTCAGTGATTTGACTGCCTTCCCGCTGTCGGATTGCACTGATTTTTATTCCATTAGATAGTCCTTTGTATTATCTTTCCATCCATATACTACTTGCATCATTTGGGTCACGTTTGCTTAGTTAAAAATTGTCATCATTTTAGCATTTTGTCCATAAAATCTGCATGTGGTCTGTGCACAGGTTCACGGGGGCAACTTTGCTCAGTGATTTGATTGACCTCCCGGGGTCAGATTGATCAGTTCTTGGGCCTGTTGTGTAGACCTTTGTGTTGTCTTTCCATCCATATACTATTTGTCTTATTTGGATCATGTTTGCATAGTTTAATTTTGTCTTGATTTTCTAGTTTTATGCTAGAAATTACAGGCACTCCGGTGCACATAGGGTCATACATTGCATATCATAGTTGCATTTCCTACCTTGGTAAGTGATCCTCTCGCCTCCATATTCCTTGGGGTCGACTAGGTGATCTTATCCGGGACCTCCGTAAGTCCCCGCGAGCGGTGGATTCCCACACGGACGCCGGGTCGATTGTACCTTTTCCACCCTTAGGCTTGCATTTGCATACGTGTGAGGGAGTTAACATTAGTCAACCCAAAATTTGAATCTTATTCCCATAGGATTTCTATCTTGGGGGAATTGTTTTTAATTCAAATCATTAAAAGGTTTATTAAAACTTCTAAAATATTTCCCATCATATCAACTTGTGTGACTTGGGTGAAAACTCTTACATCACATTGTTTGTGTTGTTTGGGCTTGTCCAAGCCCATTAGTGATTTTTGTGTTGCATTCTTTCATCATCCACATGTTTTGTGTTATTAGGCCCATTTAGATTAGCTCATTTTGTGTCCATTGTCTAGTCCATTGTCCCGTGGTCCGTTGTCCATTCGTCCTTGCATTAGTGGGTCAGTCCCCTCTTGTCCTCGAGCCCATTAAGCCATTGCTTCCCCACTTGTATTCTCCTTGATATCCTAGTATTAAGTCTCCATTTGCCCTCATGGAGCATCATTCCAACCCCTTGTATCATCCTTTTCCCCAATTTTCTTCCTATTCCCGCATGGAATCCTCTTCCCATGCATGCCCATCTTCTCGTGGTCCCTCTGACCAATCTGAGGAACATGTCAATATCATGGCCCATCTATCATGCCTAGTTCGCCAAATGGACCCATCCCAGGCCCAACGTCTTATTGCATCTCATCTTCATGGGCCTCCTTCTCTTAATGGGTCTTATTCTCTTAATGCGTCTCATTCTTCTGCCTATGTTGCTGTTGGCCCATTCAACCCATGTTCCAACATCTCTTCCAGACCCACACATCCTTCCACTCCCAGAATGGACTTTTCTTCTCCTTCTCAGCCCGGATCCTCTTATCCGGCCCAATACCATGCTCCTGGTACTAATTCACATCCTCTTGCTCAAGTTGGCCCATATCCTTCTCGATCTCTCCCTGCCCAGGAGATGATTGCTCAAACCCAACGCCAGCTTGATGAGCTTCAACGTTGGATTGATCCTAAGTCCTCCTTAAGTATTCTATTCGCATTTCAAGGTCTTCGACTTCCACCATCTTCACAAATTCCCGCATATCGCCGTTATGGTGGAGTTGGTGACCCGTATGTGCACTTAAAGGAGTTTCTTTATGAATCGGCCCAGTTTCGGCATGACCAATGCTTGATGGCTTCTTGTTTGGTCTGTCACTGGAAGGCCCGGCTCGAGATTGGTTCTTTTCATTGTCGCAAGAGAAGATTGTGAATTTTCAAGCCGTTCAAGAGAAATTTCTTCAGCAGTTTCAAGACCAGGTTAGGCCCAAGTATTCTATCACGGATCTGGCCCATGAGAAGATGAAGCCCGGCGAGGAATTCTCCACTTTTACCAACCACTGGCATCGCCTTGCCATGCAAGTCCCGGGACACATTCCGGAGGGAGAGCAAATCAAGATGCTAATTTCTAATGCAACACCCGAATATCGATTCATCTTAGCCCTCAACGACATTACCGCCTGGCAACAATTATACAGCCGAGCCCGCTTCATTCGCTAACAAATCCAAGGTTTCCTTGACCCCGAGTCTCTACCATCCACCTCCACATATCAACCTTCGACCTCCACGTGCCAACCCTACGCTCCCATGAGTCAGCCTGCCATGAGTCATCCTTCCACCGCATATCCCTCCACGAGCCAACCTCCCGCCTGTACATACCCATACGCCTCCGCATATCAACCTTCCATGAGTCAGCCGCCTGTGTCCACATACCCGTCTCCATCTCCACTTCCGGTCAAGGGAACACCACATCCTGAGCAAGTAGATGCCGTCTACATACCCCCTCATCCCGTTCCACATATGCCATCACCAAAGCCCTCCACCACTAGCCACGCACTCTTGCCTACGTAACTTCCACTTCTGTCTCCACAAACTTCTCCACCATTACATATCCCTCGGCATCCACCTTGCTCGAAGCAGGCTCCTTGTCTTCCGTTGCCAGAGTGTTTCACCGATATCTTTCAGGTTTTGATGGCCACTCACGTATTGCCGCACTCTCTGGTTGTGCCTTGCCGACCCGCGGTCGGGGATATGCTCCAGTTCTGTTATTTCCACTGCCACTAGGGGCATTTGGTTGAGGATTGCTCTAAGTTCCAGGATTATGTTTATGATCTGGAAGCTAAGAAAAGGATTGATTGGGCCGCTATTCACAAAGTCATTTTACATCTTCGCAGCCAACAGCAGCAGCAAGAAGTGCCGCCCAGGCAACCGTCTCCGTTACTTCAAGGCCAGGGGCACCCATGTGGTTCTTTATCTAGCGATGCACCCGCTCCATCGCATGCTCCGTTATCTACCCCATCTTTGCCACCTCCTACACCGTCTCCATCACCTCCACCAACCCAGGCTCTTGCTCAGGCTAGTGCCTCCACTACCTCCGCTTCCTCCATTGCCACCACCGCTTCCACTCCCAACACCGCTCGGCATGTTGTATCGATACGTCAACGGTGGAAACCACGACCTTCCCCTTTGCCTACATCACCTTCTCCAACTCCATCTCCATCACCATATCTATTGCCTATTCCATCACTTCCACCATCTCTGCCGCCTTTGCCATCCCCTTCATCATCTTCACCTGAGCCTGAGCGAGCTCCACCTCCGCCTTCACCTTCACCCACAACCCCTTTGCCTCCACCTAAACACACCAACCCCATTAAACCTTCCATGCCTTTTAAGCCTTTTACATCCATTTCTTCATCTACTTCCACCCCACGGAGCGGGTGTGTGCTCTCTTTGGTGTCCCTCGGGTCTGGTCCCCAGGGAGACAATGAGCCGAGTCAAGGTAGTTCGGTGTTGGTTGTTTCATTCATGATTCAAGATTTCATCTACCGCATGCCGATCCGGGTCCTAGTCTCGGGCTACTTTGGGACTGATGAGCCTATGCTTCCGAAGATGGTTGTCAAGAAGAGTTCCCTCGCACTAGTGCCAGTTTCTTCACAAGCGAGGCCGGTGACAATCTCCTTGCTCGTCGGTGGGTTTATCGTTGATGTTGTTATTTCCTCTCGCTCGATTGATGTTCAGTTCATTGGTCAAGAAGGGTTCTCTACCCGCATTGTGCTAATGCGTATGGCTGCCAGAAGATTGATGAGTTCTATATTCAAGGGGCAGTTTTCCGTATCTTCTGCACTTTCTAAGGACATTCTGCACATCTTATACAATCTATCTCGATTTATCAGTACGCCGGCCACGTCAACGCCGTGCATTGATCTCCCTCAGCTTCATCCATCTCTTCTATCAAGGGAGCTATGCTTCAGGCCTGATTTCCTAGTAGAGTTGCTGAATCTCATATTGCTTGTGCCGAGAGACAAAACTCCATGGTTTTCTGATATTCATCATTCTAAGGAGTCACTTTTTTAAGAATGTCTGCATATTACTAGCACCGGGTATCTAGGGGCAACCGCTCCGATGAAGTTGCATGTTCACAGTCGGGCCAGGCCATCTGTCAGGTGGGCCCATTATTTGAGAAGGTATTACAGATTAAGAAGTCCGAAGGTCCAAGCCCGCACCAGGCGGGTCCATTTTCAAGAGATTTCTACCAAGAAGAGGCGGCGACGCGAACTCAATGGCCGTCGGTTATGCATTCAGGGGTCCACTTCTTCTTCTTCTCCTTTCTTTTCATCGTTTCTTCTGCTCAGCTCCCACCCTTGGGTGGTGTATCTTCCCTCTTCAGATCCAGCTTCTATGAGCTTCTCCTCTCTTCTGGGGTCCGCAAGCCCCTATTCTTCCTCTTCTCTTCTTCATCAGGAGTCTCCAGATTATCCCTCCTCTCACGATTATAGGCCTCGCCCTAGGCCTATGTCATCCTTCCATCCCGATCTCGGGACATCACCTAATTCTTCCTCCCCGGGACTTCCGGGTGTTGCCTCTGATTCTTCCCCGGGACTTCCGGGTGTTGCTTCTAATCCTTTTCCGGCCCTGCCGGATGACTACTACTCTCCTTCTCCAGCCACGTCGGATGATCATTCTCATTCTTCCTTATCTTCAAAGCAATCCTCTCGCTGTCTTTCTACTCTCTCCTCTTCACCCTTTCGGTGTCTTCGCCCTTTCTCTTCCTATTTTTGAGGTTTTAGTCTGCCTTGATCTCAACTAATCTGGTTTCTTCTGTATTTTGGTTCCTTGTTATCAGGGTCTCTGTGCCTTAACGAGGGAGTTCTAGCCATCATCTCTCTTTTTTTTTATCCTCCTTCGTCCAGTTTGGTGTCTATAGCTCTTCCATGTCAAGGAATCTTTTCAATCCCTTTGCTATCCTCTCCTTTTTGTCCTATCAAGCAAGGAAGATAAAGTTCACACTCCTCAAAGCTCGATGGTCAAGATCACTCCACGGATTTGCAAAGGTATTTTTATTTTGTGCAAGAATATGTTATCATTGCTATTACTCTTATTACTTTTGCACATGTTTATAATGTTGGTTCCTCAACATGGTTGAGTGGCTTTAGTTGAATTTACTTAATTAGTCAAGAAGAGTCACTTCTGTAGCACACCTTAGGCTGGTGATAGCTCTGTGCTGGGAGTCTAGTTCCTTTCCCCGATCGTTGAGGGTGACCATTGAGCATGGGTTTTTACACACTACACGGCGAGCCATAGCCGATCTCTCTGAGACGCACCGTTGCTGCTTTGGCCATACTTTGGGTATACACTGAGGCCTTTTCTCTTCTCTACTCAGCCAAGTGCAGGGGTAAGAGATTGATGGACGAGATGACCAACCTAGGTACTCCCTAAATACGAGAGAGGTCTCAAATAGGGGCAGTCTTGACCCTCAAAAGTGAGCTTTCATGCAATATCTAGCCAATAAGGGCTCTCAAAATCAATGATGAATTAAAAAGAAGATTATGAATCAAAGGCATGGCAAGAGTGGCAGTACAGTTCCCCGCGGGACGTCATGAGTCCGGTCACATGCGTGCCTGATAAATATGGGTCTCAAAATCAAAGACACAAAGCCCCGGCGCTACAGACCTACTCTTTGAGGGGTAGTGCCATGGAAGGAAGTCGATTCTGGATATCTCCCATCCTGCATAAAGCTTATCCCAATTTTTCTTCTACTTCTCCCTCTTAGGCTAGGTTGTATCTCGGGTATGGCCTTAGTAGGGGCACCGTTCTTTAGAGGCGGTTGGTTATGGTAAGCCACCCTTACGTGCACGCCATGCTTAAGGGAAGCCTTTAATGAGAGGGGTAGGAGCAACGATCCCTGGCCAGTAGTTCGAGCCCGTCTTTAGGTGCTGCAGATTGCTTTGTCAAAATCCAAAAAAAATGAAATAATGTCAAAATTTCAAAAAAGAAACAAATATGTCAAAATTCTAAAAAAAAATCAAATATGTCAAAAAAATCCCAAAAATTTGAATATGGCAAAAAAATCATAAATACAAAAATACAAAAATACTTATCTTTTGTTCCTTTTATTTTTATCTTGAGGACAGATACGTAATCTATTTGCTAAGTGTGCAGGCTACAGGTTCAAGCTTTCCTTGCTCTATCTTTCACTCTGCCTCCTGCTCATATTCTTCGATCTGTTCTCATCTCTTCAATCCTATCTTTGGATCTGTTCTGAAGCTCATGGCCTTCTCAGCTTTCACCTATCTGCCTAATGATGTCTCCATGAGAGGGAATTGCCTCACGATTTTTAACCTGGTGGTTACACTTCAGATCTTGGGCTTTGATTGAAGAATGTGTTTGTTGTCTTTATCATGTCTATGGTCCTCCATGTCTTTTGTCCCGATGTGTTCTTGTCATATGTGTCCATGTCCTCTCGTGTTGGTTGTATCTTTTGTCCCGCCGTGTCATTCATCACACGTGTCTTTGTCCCGCCGTGTCATTCATCACACATGTTGTCTTTCCGTAGTATTGTCATCCCACGTGTCTTTGTCCCCCCATGTCCTTATACCACCGCATGTGCTATCCCACCGTGTGCATGTTGTCTTGTCCCACCGTGCCTTTAGTCGCATGCATGCTTGCCATTTATGTTTCATCCATCTTCGTTATGTTATGTTGTGCCATGTTTTGTTCATATTTCTCTTATTATGTTATGTTCATGTCGTGCTCGTTCATATTCATTTATGTTAACATCATGTCATGTGGTTGTGTCTTATGAAGAAAATCCATAAAAATCTGAAAATCAAAATTCAAAAAAATGTTGCTTCGCTTGACAGGTAAGTCTGGTATGGCTCTCTATCCCTGCTCATTGTTGCATTACTATATGGTATCTACACTATTATAGCCTCTCAAGGACCGGCTGGTTACCCGTGTGTTCTGGGATCTGATGTTCCCCTTTAACAAAAATGATGATGATCTAGGAGCATACGGTTAATCGTTGGATAGGCCGCTCAGTTGAGTCGGGTGGGGGACGATAGACTCTGTCTCGCACGCCGTGGTTGCAAGAAGACTCTTGACCCCGTCTTGGCTTAGTCTAGCAATATTATCATGAGTACTTTCTATTTTATCTTTCTTTACATTCATTTTGATGATTTCTTTATTTTAGCCCAGCATGCATCATGTCATTTTTTTTTAGCATTCACGTCTCGTGATCTGTTCAAGGCTTCTCCTCAGCAATGGTTGATTGCATCCTAGCTCTCTTAGATAAGAGATTATTCATTCCACTCTGGATTTGATCGATTTCTCTGATCTTCTCGCTTGGTCTGATTGGCCGACGTGATTCCTGTCTGGATTTTATCTCAGTCTTATCTCTCCTTTTTCAGCTCGTATGCTGTGTTTCCTGCCGACCCACTCATTGTCCTTGGATTGTGTCCCTGATGAGGTTGGTTGTGTTTCCTTTCCTCCCTTAGTTAGTTCTCCAGACATGTCTCATCCTTGTCAATCATTCCAGGTGGTTAGTTCGGCATTTTCGAGAGAATTCCTGTCGCTTGTTGGTTGTAACGGGTGTCTTCTGCCTTGATGCCCGCTTATCAGTTCTCTCCGCTTCATCTCCATTTCACGTCGCTGTCACTTTCGCTCCATCTCCTTTCCATTTCGCCACCACGTCGCTTTCGCTCATTCCCTTGCAAATCGGACATCAAGGAGGGGAATCTATTGACACCTATTTTTAGCCCGTAAGTTGCGTCATTTCTTTTATTCATCATTTTTGATGTCCCGAATTAGCCATTGTTTTGGAGCCTTCTTGGATGGATTTCGAGCCCATTTTTTTCATTGTTCCATTCTCTTTGAACCCTATTGATCATGATTTCCTAGAGCCCTGGAGCTTATCTTATCAACTTCTGGCTTCCAAGTCTGCTTACGGCCCATTTAGGCCGGCTTCCTTCAAAGCAATCGACTCTCTATCACTACGTAGTCCTGAAAGTGGTTCTTCTTCACCCTCTTCCAATCCTCTATTCAAAACGTTGTCTTCACCACAGCTGTTCATCTTTCATCTACAACTTCTTCTTCTACGGCATTAGCCAGTTCTCCACCGATTTCAAGTTATTCACATTTTTCCGACGTGCTGTGCTGTTCACCTACGTCCCATAATTTTCCTCTCTGTTCCAGCCCCATTTTCTCCCTCTTCCACTCATTTTCTCATCTTGCTCTCTCCATGAAAGTTGTTCCTCTCTCAGTTATCTACAATTTCTTCTTCTACCACTTTTGCTAGTTCTGCACCATTTGAGAGATACGCTTCAATTCTTAAGTCACGCGCAGTCTGCCCAAAATGTTCCTTCATCGGTGTGAAGGTCTATTACTAGACCGTCAAAGATAATGTGAAGGTCTATCGTAAGACCGTCACAGCTCAGGTGACGGTCTATTAGTAGACCGTTACACCCAAACTTGCCCGAAATCATCCCGGTCGACCCCCAGAGGCTGACGGAGCTACCCTAGGCCGTTACATGACTCTGATGGTCTTACGATAGACCGTTACACAAACCGAGAGTCCAATTCGTGCTGGACTCTGCTCCGTTTCTATGCACCGTGGCCCCCTTGCAGAGCCCATAACTTCTTGAATTCTACTCCGAATTGAGCGCCATTTGTTCCTATGATTTCTCCTTGGTATTATCTTGAATTCGATCTATAGATATCAGATTTTCATTGGCTATCTTGCTCATAAACACGGATGAAAGTTGGAGGTTTAGGTGTCCTGGTTCAACTCAAACTCTGCAGATTAAGCTCTGGGGCTCCCTTCTAGAAGCCATATGTTCCAGATCCTTCCACCAAATTGAGTCCCATTTGTTCCTACCTCTTATCCTTTGTATTATCTCGAGATTGATCCATAGAACATGAATTTTGGTGGACTCTATCTTCTAAAATCTTGGGAGAACTTTCTCAGTTTTTTGTAACCTCTATATAAACTGCCCAGTTCACAGTTACAAAAGGGGGCTCTTTCCGGACGTGGGGCGAAGCCATGATGTAACTCCAACTCACAACTTTGACCCCAGCTTGAAGAGGGAAGTATTGGCTTTCCCTTGCATCCTTTTGGGCTTGATTTCATGGTCTATGCTCTTAGTTCTTCTCTCCTCAAAATCACAAATCATCACAGTTTTCTACACTTTGCTGCTACACATGCATTTTTCTCCATTTTGCATCATCGTTTTCTCTCTACTCTCTTCATCATATTCCGTGATTTCAAATCTCATGCATGCACAATACACACACCTATCTTTTCCACCCTTCCACAAGGGTTAAAAACCCTCCCCCGATGTGTTCTCCCCCTTTTATTCATGCTATTTTATCACTTTGGGATTGATGCTACACTTCATGATCTAATGGGTTTTTTCCTTTATGTTTTGACTATGTTTTACAGGAGAGCATGATATGAACGTGAGGCCCTCTTCATCTAGCCGGATGGAAGGAGAGGAGGTCGATCCCACACCGTTCCCCGCGTCCCGTTTCAAGCGCGATCAAGTCTTTAAGTTCCAAGGTACACGGCGCCGTTCCTCTCCTTTCTTCATCCTTTGGCGTTGTTAACCCTCGGTGGCAATCACGGTCAGTTCTTCTATCTCTCATCGCTCTTTATTCATCATCTTCCATGACTTTTCATGCCAATATGTTATTAGCATAGTTAAGGGCGGGGTAAAGAGAAAGAGAGATAAAATTATCAACATGCATCATTCTTATTTGTGAGGAAGAATATCCATGTGAAGCGAGAGAAGTCATCTACTATCACAAATCCAAACCTTTTTCCGTTGATGCTAGCTGTTCTGGTTGGACCGAACAAGTCCATATGCAAGAATTCAAGGGGAGTGGATGACAAATCCTCACTTCTAGATTTGAAGGACTTCCTAGTTTGCTTACCTACGGAGCAAGCTTCACAGACCTGATCAGCTTTCATATAGGCCAAGTTTGGCAGACCTTTAACCATTCCATGTTTGGACAGTTTGTGCAGTGTGCCATAGCTGATGTGTCCTAGCCGTCGGTGCCATGAACCTACATTACTGAGCTGATTGGCAGTTAAGCACAAGCTTTCAGAGTTAGATGCATAAAGGTCTACCATATATACATTGTTAACTCTATGACATAAGAAAAGTAGAGATTCTGAGTTTTTCTCAAGGATTCTACATTCATTAGCGTCAAATGTTACCTTATGGCCTTTGTCGCATAGCTGGCTTATGCTAAGATGATTGTGTTCAAGGCCTTCAACTAGCAATATATTATCAATGGAGTTGGATGAAGTTTTACCTATGGTGCCTGTACCAACTACCTTTCCCTTGTCCTTGCCTCCAAACCTTACTTGACCTCCTACCTTCTTGATTAAGTGGCAGAATTTCTCTTTGTCTCCCGTCATGTGCCGTGAGCAGCCGCTATCCAAGTACCATCGGTTGTCATGAGCTGCTAGACAATTCTACATAGAAGACATTAAACAGAGTTTTTTGGAACCCTAATAAATTTTGGTTCACAGCCATAATTCATAGTATGCAGTAAATTTTTTGGAATCCAAACTTGTTTGAAAGTTCTCATTCTATGATTGAACCAGCCTTTATTGCTACGTTGTCCTGGTTGGTTATACGTATGATGAGTGGATTTCATGGAGTTTATGGAGTATGAGTTAGGTTGAAGTCTAATTCTTGGTTTCTCAAAAGTGTTGAACGTAGTATGAGAAGTACCCATGCTCTGCTAACCATTGAACCCTTTTGCGTTACTGAACCCCTTTTTCTTAGTAGAGAGGTATAATGAACTATGTCGAGGCATGTTCTTGGTGTACCTGAGCTGAGCTTGTGACTTAGCAGAGTTGCTCTGACTCTTTAGATTGGTGCCTTGAGTAGCGCAAGGGCTACGGTTCTCCTCTATTGGTTCTTCAACAATCAGCTTCCCTTTTCCCTTCTCACGATAGAAGGATATAGTCTTAAATTCAAAAGGTCTCTTTTCAGTGGGGTTGAAACCTAGTCCTTCTTTTCTAAAGTTAACTCGGGTGCCTAAGATAGCATCCAGATTAGTTTTGCTCTGGGTCATTCTTTCTAGGGTGGACTGTTTGTTCATTAGCTCTCTTTCAATTCTCTCCAAGTTTTTCTGCAGCTCAAGATTAACAGTGTTGACAGACTCATATTTTTCGAGATTAAGTAAGTTCTCTTCCTTCCATTCTTCACATTTCAGGTTGGACTAGCTAAGCTGAATTTGGAGATTATCATTTTCTTTCTTTAAGCTTAGCAGTTCCGAGTGGATGGTTTCAAGAGGTTCAGCTTGTTTTTTCAATTTTTCATTTTCAATTTTTAAGATTTCTAACTCTTGATTGGCAGGGTTATTATGAGCAGAGGCGTTGACCTTTTTCTGCACGTGCTTATTCTCTTTTTTATACATTTCAAATTTCTCAAGAAGATTAGAATAAGCATCTTCCCAATCCTCAATTGAGAAGGTTTCAAAGATGTTGCTCACCTGATCCTCACTCCCGTCAGCCATGAGACCAAGGTCATTCTCATCTTCCTTGCTAGAGGAACTCTCATTTTCCTCTTCGTCATCACTCCAGGTGGAGACCATGGCTTTGGGCATCTGCTTGATCAGTTCAGGGCATTCTCCTCGCATATGTCCTGCTTTCTTACACTGATAGCAAATGATATTATCAGAATTTTTGGTATGACTGAGTCTGAGATTGGAGTCTCTGCTTACCTGCGGATCCTTCTTCCTCATCTTGAATTTGCCTCGTCTACTTAAGAATTTCTTAAATTCCCTAGTAAGCAGGGCATGATCAGCTGTGCTGATCCCAGGAAGGTCATTCCCACTATCCTCGTCTGAGCCATCTGTGCTTTCAACAACTTTGAGAGCAACTATCTTCTTGGGCTTGATGTCTTCTTCACTTCTCTTCAAGTTGAGCTCATATGTCATGAGCAAACCTATCAAACCATCTTCAGTCATGGTAGTTAGGTCTTTTGAGTCCTCAATCACCGTGGCCTTCGTGTGCCATGTAGGGGTAAGGGATCTGAGAATCTTCCTAATCAGTTCACTGTTAGAATATTCCTTACCTAATGACTTTAAGGAATTAGTTAACTGAGTGAGCCTGGCATACATTTCATAAAAAGATTCGTTGGGCTTCATTCTGAACATCTCATAGTCGGTGGTTAGAATGTTAGCCTTGGTGGCCCTAACTTCTGTTGTACCTTCATAGATTAGCTCAAGCTTATCCCACATTTCTTTTACAGATTTGCAAGTGGATACTCTTGAGTACTCAGTGGGGTGGATAGCGCATTGCATTATGTTCATAGCGCTCCAATTTGTTGTGGATTTTTTGACCTGGTCCTGTGTCCAGGTGTCATCTAACTCTGGAACAATAAATGGGCCCTTACTCACAACACGCCAAATCATGTGATCCTGAGCATGCAAAAAAAACTTCCATTCGGTTCTTCCAATACAAATAGTTAGTTCCATCGAAAAACGACAGTTTGTTGATGGCCTGGCCCTTAGCTATGCAGCTGCGAGGGACACTCCCATCGGATCTCCCTGGGTCGTTGGACCACATCTCTAGGGATCCCATTCTAATAACAACTATTGGACGGTATGAGAGGATCTAGAGGGGGGGTAAATAGATCCTATACCCACTTTTTTAAAACACCCAAGCTACAGAATATAATACTAGTGTTCTCACAAGCAAGGCAAAGCACCTATACGGAAAAGATAGAAAGGATGGTAAGCAAACCACAACACAAGCTCTTTTAAGGTGGTTCGGCTGCCACAGGGCACACCTACGTCCACCTATTACCAACTCGGTAAGGCTTCCACTCTTTTAGCCAAAAGGATACACACACACACACACACACACACACACACACACACACACACACACACACATACACACACACACACACACACACACACACACACACACACACACACACGAGGACAATACTCAAACCACACTGGGATTAAAATACCACACGGTAGACCGTAGAAACAACACAAGAAAAACAATCACACTCACGCTGCAATTGCAGCTCTCACACATACAGGATGTTTGAAGATGAACAATGGACTGAAGCACTTGTGGAACTGTAGGGCTGAGATGGATGGCTGGCTGCACTTTTCTTCTCTCTATCTCCCAATTCTTTCTTGGAGGCGCAAAATAGAGGATCTCTTTCCTTTCTTACGCTCAAGGCTTTTCCAGGCTTGTGGTTGCTAGGGCAGCAGCATCTTGAACAGAAGAGGAGGCTTCCTATTTATAGACTCAGTTGGGAATGGTCCCTCCAAAAGGAGGTTCTGTAAATTTTGAACAGCTAGAGTGTTCAAACCCATTTTGTCAGAGAGAACGTCCTATATCCATCAGGGTTTTACAGGCTATCGCATGTGGCAGAACTGTCAGTGAGAGAACTCTTTCCAAGGCTTTGTACTAGAGGATATATGGCGTAAAGTGAAATTTGAACAATAATGGGGATGTATATGTTTGGGAGTACCTGGGAGTCACTTCCAACCGTCAAAAGGTGTTTTTGGATACTTGTGGTTCCTAGTTTCTCTCTCTGAGTTGACTTTAATGTTCCACGCTGGTGCTTGAATGTTCAATCAGACAAATCATCATACACTTGCCATCAACCTTCAGGTTACATGTGCACAGACTTGAACAACCTGCGCCGACCTTATATCCTTGAAGTCAAAAACCTTGTATTTGCACCGACCGTGTTTGCGAAATTACACAGACCTTGTTCGCACTAACCTTCTTCGCTGACCGACCAAAAGATGCACCGACCTTCTTCGCTAACTGACAAAAAGATGCACCGACCTTCTTCGCATTGCCAGGATTGAAGACTTGCACCGAGCCTGGCCTTGCGTTGCGATCAGAAAACTTGCACCAATGCAAAGCATGCATCGAGTATGTGCTCAAGTGCGTGGAAGAGGAAAACATGCACCGAGTGTTTCGCTTGCACCGACTTCGCGTGGAAGAGGAAAACATGCATCGAGGCAAAGGTTGCACCGACCCTGGAGACTCATGTGCACCGACTTGAAGCGTGCACCGACCCTTGGTTCTAAATGCGCACCGACCTTCATCTAGTTCAAAGAGTAATGTGCACCGACCTTTTCAGCTCGAATTCCGTGCTGCCAACTGCCTTGACTTCTGAGCATCCAGTTATCTTGATTTCTGTGCATTTTGTAACTTAGCATTATTAAGTGCAATTAAAGACTCATAAAAGAATCATGGTTAGACATCATCAAAAAACATTTATCCAACACCTTGTTCCTTTCAAATTGATTCAATTCATCATGCATGGCATTTATCCAATGCTCATCCTTTAAGGCACTATCAATGTTTTTGGGTTCTAACTGTGAGACTAGAGCAAAAGAATTCAGTTCATTTTCTATCTTGAAATGTGATCTAGTCCTAGGGGGTTCATTCAGGTTACCAATTACATTCTCTAATGATGATCTCTTATAATTCTGATATTGGTAAGCTGATTACCTGTATCTGCATTTACCTCACCCTGAGCTCTAGATCCGTCACTCTCACCTTCATCTGTAGGTTCTGCATTCTGCTCTTCTTTATTCTCAAGAATTTCACCATCAGCTTTGTCCCTGCATAAGCCAGTTTCAGATTTATTAGAAGATTCATCAAAGACAATGTGTGGTGATTCTTCAACAGTTTGAGAATTAAGGTTGTAGATCCTATATGCTCTGGATTTTTTAGAGTAACCTAGAAAAGTTCTAGGTTCACTTTTTAGGTTCAAGTTTATCAAGGTCTCTTTTAGAATTGACATGAATAAAGCATTTGCAACCAAAAACCTTGAAATGTGCTAGTGAAGGTTTCTTACCTTTAAGTATCTCATAGGGAGTCTTTTGAGTAGAAGGTCTTACCAGGGCTCTATTAATGATATAACATGAAGTATTCACTGCCTCAGCCCAGAACCTTCTAGGTAGGTTTCCTTCAACTAGCATTGTCCGAGCCATCTCCACCAAGGTTCTGTTTCTTCTTTCAACTACTCCATTCTGCTCTGGAGTCCTTGGTGAAGAGAATCTATGGTTGATTCTATTTTCCCTACAAAATTCATCAAACTGTGAGTTTTCAAACTCACCACCATGGTCAGACCAAATATTGGAAATAGACTACTCACCAGTCTGTTTTATTTTATGATAAAATTCCTAAAATTCTTCAAATGTATCATTTTTGTGAGTTAAGAAAAATATCCAGGTCAATCTAGAAAAGTCATCTACTAAAACATATCTATATCTTCTACCAGATAAGTTAGTTGATCTAGTTGGTCAAAATAAATCCATGTGTATCAGCTCAAATGGTTTAGAAGACATGTTTTCAGTTCTGGATTTAAATGACTTTCTAGTTTGTTTACATTGGGTACAGGCCTCACATATTTTATTGTTCTTTTTGAAAGATACTTCAGGGGGACCTCTCACCATGCTATGTTTATTTAATTTATGCAACACATTACAGCTGGCATGACCTAACCTACGATACCAAAGATAGGCTAAGTCATCCTTATTAATAGTGAGACACAAGTTAGTATGTGCTGCATCATCTAAATCTACCATATAGATGTTATTGACTCTTTTACCAGTGAACTTCACAATTTCAGAATTGGGTTCAAAGATAGTACATGCAAGAGAGTCAAAAACGACCTTATGGCCTTTATCACACAACTAACTAATACTAAGCAAATTATAAGTAAGCCCTTCAACTAGTAGAACTTCTTCAATGCAATAGGAAGAGCACTTACCAACCTTACCTATTCAATTATTTTGCCTTTTGTATTACCTCGAAAGTAACATGACCAGCATCCTTTTCAACCAGCATGCAAAATTTATCTTTATCCCCGGTCATGTGCCTGGAGAAGCCACTGTCAAGATACCACCTATTGTGATTGGCTGCCAGGCATACCTGCAAGCAAAATCAAGTGGAGAATTTTGGAACCCAAAACTGTTTGGGCCCCATAACAGCATTCAACTCATGCAGATAAGACAACAAGTGTTTTGGTATCCACATTTTTTTTGTGTCTTTACTTGTTTGTGGATTTATTAGCCTTTTGCTCAGTCTGTCTTTTCTTGCCACTTTGAATTTTTGATAATTGCTTTTGTGGTGTGGCATTTTTATTCTTAGAGCCATGTTGATAGTTTTTGTGCCAGTGATTTGTCCAGTGGGCTTTGGGAAATGTGTGTGCACTGTACACCCTAGGTTGATCAGATATAGAATGGACAAAGTCATTTGAGTTCTGGTTTTTGAAGTTTCTGAACCTAGGTTGCACAAAGGTATTCCAAGGGTAAGGTCGATGCACCTGACTAGGATATAGGTTCTGGGAGTTATACTGCATCGACTTCATGGAGAGGCTGCCTCGACCTTTCCTACCAGAGTTGTAGCGATAGGAATTTTGGAATGATGGTTAGGTCGGTGCACTATGGTAGTAGCATCGACCTGAGGTGCCCTTGCTATGACCTTGGTTCTTAAAGAACTTGAACCCAGAGGCGGTATGCGTTGATGCAGGTTGGTGGTTGCATCGACCTTTCAGTTGAGACTGGGTTACTTTGGTTCTGGTGTTTCCTTGGACTTGAGCTTTAGTTGATTGACCCCTAGCATGTCCCTTAGCCTGAGGTGTTTTAGTGTGTGCGCATGATTCTCTAGACACCTCTGCCTTCCCTTTGCCCTTGTCTTTGGCACTGGGCTTGGTTTGCTCATTAATTTTCACATATTTTTTATTGTGATTTTCTTCATAACTCATCTCTATTAAAAGTTTTGATGTTCCCTTTTCAGCAACAAATGAAATGGTCTTCACATCAAACCCTTTCTTATTGGTTGGGTTAAAGCCCAATCCTTCCCTTCTGAAATTTGTTTTTATTCCCAAGATGACATTCAGATTTTCAGTTCCCTGTGTCATGCCCTCAAGGGAATGTTGTTTATCCTTATTCTCTTTTTCTAAGTTTTCAATTGATTTTTTCAATTCTTTATTTACACCATTGACAGTATCATACTTTTTTTTTGCAATTCTGGTTTCTTCCTCAAATTTTTGCATTCTGATTTTTAGTTCATCAATAGTGTTTTTCAAATTTTCATTTTCAGTTCTCAAATCATTCAAGACAGTTTTAACATTTTCAGTTTCAGTAAGAGATTTCTTCAAACTATGGTTTTCTGTTTCAAGGCATGCAAGCTTGTCATTCAAATATGAATCATTAACTGGAGAATTTATCTCTTTTCAGATGCCTAGTTTTTCTACGCATATCATCATATTTATCCAAAATTTCAGCATAAGCTTCTTCCCAATCACTATATGTAAAATTCTCGAAAGGGGAAGTTACCTCATCATCATCTTCCTTCTCTTCTTCTCTCTTTGCCATCAGACACAATCTGTCTTCACCTTCGCTGTCAGAAGAGCTGCTTTGACTTCCTTCCTCTTCGTCACTCCAGGTGCTCACCATAGCTTTCCCTTTCTTGTTTTTCCACCTGGGCTATTTCTCCTTCAGCTCAGGGCAGTCTGCCTTTAGGTGTCGTGCTTTCCTACAATTATAGCAAACAATACCATCAAATTTCTTGGTAGTATCAGACTTGTATTTTGACTACCTTTTTCCAGAGAAATACTTTCTTCTAAACCCCTTTCCTTCCTTTCTCAGGAACTTTTTAAATTTTCTAGTGAACATAGCAAATTTATTTGGGTCTTTGTCTGAACTGGAGGAACTGTGCTCACTTGAAGACCCTTTGCTACTAGAAGTCACTTTAAGTGCTAGGGGTTTTTTCATCTTCTCAGACTCATCGACCCTCTTAGGATTCAGCTCACATGTCATGAGAGAACCGATGAGTTCGTTTACAGTGGTAGTTGCTAGGTTCCTAGACTCTTCCATAACAGCGGCCTTGGTGTGCCAAACTGGTGTCAGGGATCTTAAGAATTTTTCTAACAAGCTCGTACTCACTGTAAATTTTGCCTAGACTCCTTAAGCTATTAGTGAGTACCATCAGTCTAGCGTAGATCTCAAAGATGGACTCATCAGGTTTCATTTTAAAAGCTTCATATTTTGAGACTAACATATTTGCCTTAGTCTCTCTAACCTGAGACGTCCCCTCATATATCGCCTCCATCTTGTCCCCCATTTCCTTAGCTGTGGAACAAGAGGAAACTCTAGAAAATTAAGTAGGATGAGGAGCACACTGCATGGAATTTACAGTGCTCCAATTCAAAGTGGACCTATGGATTTGTTCTCTGGTCCATACCTCCTTATCCTCAAGTAACTCAAATAGACCTTTACTGACAACTTTCCAAATTTCATAGTCCTTCGCCCGAAGGAAGACTTACATACGGTTCTTCCAGTAAGCATAATTATTTCCGTCAAAGAATGGCAGCTTACTGGTCGAATGACCCTCAGCAGTTAGACCTCTAATATCCATTTTCTAAAGCTCTCCGGGATGTGAAGCCCTAAGGGAGAGTTAGGCTCTGATACCACGTGATGTGTGTGAAAAGGGATGAACTACAGATCTAGAGGGGGGTGAATAGATCTAGCCCAAAATTATGGAACTCTACAGCAGTTAAAATAAATGTGGAATTAAAAGAGACTTCTATGAATCAGAATAATTAAATCAGTATGAATTACTAACTGGAGATCTAATGAGAAGTGTCTATCAAATACTAAGAGCTCCAAGCAGCAAGGTCAAACACCACAGTATACCACTATGGGATTGACAATAGTTCAGGTAAGAAATGAAAGGATTCCAGAACAATTCACAGTAATATCAGATTATAAGAAGCTATCACAAGTCAAGTTCAATGATCAGTCAATCATCCAGGTCTGGCACTCGGCGGAGGTTTGATATGAGATCTCCTCACACAAGAGATGGCATTCCGGATAGGCTTATCTTATCTTTCCAGCCACATCTTTCTATATACCTACTGGATGAAGGACTTAGGCACAAATAACAGATGAATGTATCAGACAAAATGAACTCTAGCAACGAGCAGTCCTATGCATTCATCTAATCATAGAGCAGAAGATATATGCAACCACACAGAAGACAAATCAGTTTTTAGGTGGTTCGATCTCAAGCTTGAGATCTACTTCCACCCCTTACTCAACTGAGTAAGGCTTCCGCTGCCAAATAGCTTGAATCTACTGATCCACAGCTTCCGGGATGAAATCCCTACAACCAGCTGAGCCTCATAGCTTGCTTTCCCGCTGAGCAACACAACTTGATGTCCGAGGATCACACCTCACCTGCTGAGCACCACAGCTTGCTCCGCTGATACACAGCTTACAGTGATTTCAAAAGAGGAAACTAAAAGAGATAATGAAAAACAATCACAGAAACAAAACTATAGCTCTACTAGAGCGATCTGACTCTGGATCTGATCCAGAAGTCAGAACAATTCTTTTGCTCAAACCCACTTCTCTCTCAGAATTACGACACTCTGTTTTTCCTTCTTTCTCTACAACAAACTCTTTTCTCTCAGATTTCTCTCAGACTCTTTTCTCTCAGATTTCTGGATCTCTCTTGCTCTCTTCTCTGCTTCTGATCTGCTCTTAGTACTCTTCTTCTGCGTTGTTCTCTATATCTTAAATTTGAGCGCTAGATTGCCTTTTATAGAGCCCGAGTCATGTGGTCCCACAAGCTCTTGATTTTAGGCGCGTGGAGAACACGTTCCTGCACACTTCGAAAGTCCACGTGTCAGAGGCAGAGAATAAGATGATCTACGTGGCAGACTTTTAAAATAGCTTCTCACCTTGGATCACATGCCTTAAATCAGTTTTACTTAAGTTCCACGTGAGATTGATGTGGTCTTCCTTTTTGTAACCCAGGTGTTTGATCATGGATTTGGGTTGTCAAGATAAAAGATAAAGAGATATTAGTTATGAATCAAATAATAAGTATAAACATGAATTCAATCTTAATTGCTTCAACAGATTCAAACATGTCAAATGAATGCACACATTTCTGCAGAAGCATCGATGCATAAATGAGATGCATCAGCCTTTATAACTAACCCATGTAGCATGTTTGACTAAAAGCATCGACCTCTAATGTGACACATGTAGACCCTAATGAAGGTGCATCGACCTATCTTTATAGTGAATACACAAGGTACATTGTCCTTGATAGTGATGACTTCTATTGCACTGACATAATGCTGCAGAGGCTAACAGACTGGCATTAACCTTTCCAAAACATGCATCAACCTTAAGCTGCATTCATTAGGTCACTAACATCGACCTTTCTCTAACCGCTAGGTTGCTAGCATCAACCTGTGTACACTGTGCACCGACCTTATAGCACAGGGTGTGAATAAGGTACATAAAGTGCATCAACCTGAATAGTGTGTACTATGTTCAATGTGCACCGACCTGACTGTGCATATTGTGTATAAGGTGCATCGACCTTCTGGACGAACATGCAAATGTGCATCGACCTTCTTGGTCTATAACACATATGTGCATCGACCTTCTAGACTCAATGACATATATTCATCGACCTGGTAGCTCAATGAAGTGGAGGATGCATCGACCTTATAACTGAACACTTATGCATATGCACTAACTTTCTAGGCTCAGAGTTATCACGTGCACAGACCTAACACTGTCAATGTAAATATGTGCACCGACCTATCAAGGTACAAGCACAAACATGCATCGACCTTAAGTTCAACGAGGTACAGAATGCATCGACCTGACAGGCTTCAGACTGAAATGTACATGGACCTGTATACTTCATCCATGAGCATGCACCGACCTATCATGCTTCAAATGTAAACATGCGTCGACCTTATCTGACTTACACATGAACATGCATCGACCTAGAAATGACCAGAGACTCAATCTTACTAGAGAGAAACTATAAGATATATATTAACTGTGGCTATCATCAAAACACAAATTGTTGCCATCATCAAAACACCTCATCAGATCCAGAGGAGACACAACAGATCCATGTGCATACACCTACTGTGCAACACGTTCAGTGCTATACTCACTTGCTATACTCACCAAGTGTTTGAGTGTTTGTCCTAGTATAGCAGCTATTTTATTCAAGCCATCATAAGTTTTTTTTAATTCCGCATGAATTTTAATAGCAAGATCTATTCACCCCCCTCTAGATCTCGCTCCTGCACCCTAACACAGACTACTCGGCAAGTCACGAGAACATAAGTCATGCGTCAAGTGACAGAAGCACCTCCTCACTAGAAGAACAGCCAGATGCATCCACTGACGTCTTACACTGCGCCATAACTATCTCCCACTCGCCTAGAACGGTGGCAACTGAGACACTCAACAAGAACCAAGTACCAAGTAACGAGTGACTAGTCAGGGTCACGCCCGTCGGCGCTCGTCCAACGCCCCTAACCACGTGTGCACACACAAGCTCAATGTCTTGAGCCAGGCCTCTAGCTGGTTTTCCCCTCTCGTAGGACTCTCACGGCAAGAGAAAGGGGCCCACGACAACCAGTCTACAAACCGTCTGAACCGGGAACTCACCCCGCCACCACTCCCAGGTGGGCCGACATACTTAAAGTGTCGTCAGGATACGACTAGTGGAGGCTCACTAGACACAGAGACTCTAAAATAGCAAACATCGAAGTACAGACAGGGTAAGCACACACCTGTCACACGTACTACGAAGCATAATGTAGTATACAACTGCTACCAGATTCAGGACAGTCAACTAGACCTGCTAACAACGATCCTTGAGTCATAAGACTCAGGTCAAGATCGTCGCACATCATAGCAACACGCCGTTAATCAGCCTAGTCCCTAAGCCAAAAACCATGAGAAACACATTATGGAAAACGATAGATAACAGTCGAATCCACAACAGCCATAATGATAACAATGAGTCCTCGGCCTCCGAGCCATACAATGGACTCACAACTCCGCATAACACGAAACACGGAACATAAGGGATCACTAAAACCCTCAAGCCACATGGCACGTAAATTGAGATGCAATGATACCTCCAAGCGCCCAAAACCAGGTCTCGATCCTCACATGATAGATGAGACACTCACGAGGTCACGTGTCAACCACTGGGTCACAACTGGGTTGACCAGAAATCATAATGACCCTCAAAATAATACAAAACACTACTCGGTATAGTGGCGCTTCCAGACACCCTACAGCATGGTCACAACCCTCATAGGACGTTCAAGACATCCACGGAACAATGGGCTAACCAAGGGGTTGAAGCCACATTAACTGGAAACCAAACCAACATTGAAACATCACTCTAGGTAGGTGACGGTCTCACCCATGGCCGTTAAACCAGAATGGCGATCACCCAATGGGCCGCTACCCTCAACGCAGAGCAACAGGCAATTTTGCCGTCTGCCTGAGGCCGCTACTAGCACCAGATGGTCTCCTTAGGGCCGCAAGCTAGACTTAGCGGTCATAGCCTAGCCGCTATTCCCAGTCCACCCCATACCGGTCAAACCGACATAAACATCAGGTAGCGGTCACCCATAGGGCCGCTACCACTAATTGGCGGTCAGTCGCATGGCCGTTACCAGCGAACCGACTCAAAATGTTAAAACCATATAACGGTCTCCTTGGGACCGTTTCTAGGGAATGGCAGTCACCCCATGGCCGCCAAAGCCGCCTAGCGATTGGAGCTAGACCGCTAGCCTGGACAGACTTAAACCGATTAACCAATTAAAACGTCAAATAGCGGTCACCCAAGGGCCGCTAAACCAGGGTTGCAGTCGGTCGCAAGACCGCTAAACCAAACCGATAATCGAACTCCGCCTGGCGGTCTCCAGAGGGCCGCCAAGCACAAATAGCGGTCACTGGTAAGACTGCCAAACCGTTCCGACGGGAAAACCGTAGGACTACCCAAAACACTATTTTTCCATGCCCCAATCACGTCTAAATGACGGGGAAACATTCCTAAAGTCCATATCAACCTTCCACAAGCCGGAAGGGATCGAACCATGCACAAAACTGCAAGAAACGAACGATTCCCACGAATCAACCCAAAATGACTTACGTGGGTAATTAGCCTCCTACCGGCCCTAAATCATAGCCAAATGCAGTAAAACTGGTGGGGAACAATTCCCAATATGCTAGAGGTTCAAATGAATTCATTTAAACTACAAACCGTCACTTGGAATGGCGAACACGGCTCACAGAGATCATGGTTTCACCCTTAAAGCTAGAAAACCCGCTCAAACTCACACTGTTTGGCTCCAAATCGCGAGAGGATGCAAGAAACGGGTAGAGTATCTATCCCCCTACCTCCACCGAAGATCTCACACGTCGAGACGGCCAAACCTCATTGAAAACGATCACACAAACAACCCACGTCGGCTTTAAATCCACCGAACGAAATCGCGCAAACACCACGCTCCATTCTTCACGCCATCACTCTCCACGACACCTCCACGGCTTCTCCACGACATCGTCGGGCCTCCTCCGTCTGCAGCCAGAGCAGAGGGGGTGAAAGGAGAGAGAACAGAGGGAGAGAGGGTGAAAACGACAAGAGAAGAGAGAGGTGAGAGGTGAGACAATAAAAAGGAAAAAGAAATATGAAATTAACAATTTTCCTAAAATCTGATTTTCTACATGAAATTATGTACATTCAGAAAACTATGAAAAAATAGTCTCCGTGATCCTCAGAACGAGAACAATGCACCTGCAGTGTCCCAGAGTCACAAAACTCAATGGTTCACTCTCCACAGGGTTCCACAAGTTATACAAGGGAAAAACCGAGTGGATCGTAAAACACGTTTCAGGACCCACGAAAGCCCTCCGAAAGCTCTCCGATTCCGATCTAAAGAATCCAAGATATTACACATTCCTAGAGTCGATATCAACCTTCCACAAGTCGGAAGAGATCAATCCGACCATAAAATGGCAAGAAACGGACGATTCCCACGAATCGACCCAAAACGAGTCACATGGACAAACGGGCTCATACCGGCACCAATTCTCAACCAAACGGAGTTAAACTGGCGGGAAACGAATCCCAACATGATAGGGGTTCAAATTTTACCATTTAATGTGAAAACCATCGCCTGGAATGGAGAAAATGGCTCACACCCTCGAAACATGATTTCGCCATTAAAGCTGGAAAACCCGCTCAAACACACACCGTTCGGCTCCAAATCCCAAGGAAATGCAGGAAAAGAGTAGGGTATCCATCCCCATGCCTCCACCGAAGATCTCGCGTGCTGAAACGGCCAAACCACGTCGAAAACCATCACACGAACAACCCACGTCAGCTTTGAATCCACGAATGGGATCGCCCCAACACCACGCTCCGATACTCGTGCCATCACGCTCCAGGTCAACTCCACGCCGTCACCACCTCGTCCAGCTCTGCCATGGTCGTACGTAGTGATGCGCGGAAAACGCACGTCGTTAATACGCCCCGCTATCAAATTACAATATCTGGCCCACAAATTAAATAAATAGAATAGTTAAGTGATGAGACCAAGTCGAATCCACAGGGAGAAGTAGATTTGAGAGTTGAAAACCTTGAGTTTTTTAAGATTTAAAAATCAAGAGAATTGAATTTAAAACTACCTTAGAAAGATTGGGATGCAATTTAGAAGGGTGGAATCGATAGAAGAACAAATAGATAATTATAATGAAACTAAGGTGAACTAGGAAAAGAAATAACTTTTAAACCAGACACAATTAGAAGAAGTGGAATAAATGAAAGTTGTAGAGAATGAAAAGATGAAGAAGTTTGATGAAGAACACAGAATCATAGAACAAGAGGAAGGCAGTGAAAAATGTGAAACACTCAAGAGCTATCAGTGCGGATGAACAGTAATATGGTAGAAATCAGAACAGTGATAAATTAATTATAACTCTCAAAATAAGAAGATTTAGAAGAAGTGGTAGAAGAAGAAGTTTTAGAGCTACAAGAGAAGAAAAACTTTCATGAAGAACTCAGAGTAACAATAAGATTGGAAAGGCTTCAAAATAGAAGAATAATAGAAGGTATCACCTCGGATGAACAGTAATCACGTAGAACAGAATTTAGAAAGACAGAAAATAACTTTCAATTTAGAAGGGATTGAGGGAAATACCAGAAAGAGAAGTTGAAGAACACTTACAGATTGATAACTTTGTAGAAGATAATAAATTGAAATAAGGATCACACAAGCTTATAAATTGACTATGAAGAGCCAAAAATGGCTAAGAGTACAATGAAAGTATTCAATACAAACTAATAACAAACTTCAAAACTTAAATACAAAGCTCTCAAAATCTTCTCCTACCAAAGCCACAAAGCAAGAACTTCAAGAACACTTACAAATCTTAGCAACCCATAGCTTACAACTCTTTGCTATCTCCCCTTTTCATTACATTTGAAGCCCTTTATATAGGGTAACACAACAACTCTATTCTAATATGAACACTTCTTACTTCTTTTGTTGACAAATACAAGCAATGACTGCTACTTTTGACTTGGAATTTTGTGCTAGCATGTGCTGCACACTTTTCTAATTTTTCTGATTTTTTTCTGATTTTTCTAGCATTTTTCCCCTCCTTTCTCTCTCTTTTTCTCTCTCCTACGGCCGCGTGCGCCGCCGTGTGCCGGCCGCTTTCTCTTCGCGTGAGACGCGGGCCGCATGGGCCCGCCATGCGCCGCCGTCCGCCCGACCGCCGCGTGTCAGCCGCGGGCGCGGTGCGCCCGGCCCCGCCTCCTCCTCCTTCGCCGCGTGGCGGTTGACCAGGGGAGCGCGCTGACCGGCGCTCCCCTGCCGCATCGCCCGTGCCCTTCGTGGCGCGGGTTCGATCCCTGCAAAGGAAAACACACACGCACACACACACACAAATTAGTTATATAATATATATATATATTATATATATATATATATCGTATGTATAAATCTTATAAAATCTCTAAAAATAGTAAATAAATCTATTTTTTCTATTTTTTTTCTAATTTCTTTTCTTTTCTTTTTAAACAAGTCCTTGGGCTTTTGGCCCATTTCCAAATATATATATATATATATATATATTATTTTCTTATTTTTTCCGTTTTGAATACTTGTATAAATAAGTAAATATCTTTATTAACATTATTTAATTTCAAAAAATTAAATATTTTACTCTAAATTAACAAGAAGTGTGATATGTGTATATTTATTATTATTTAAGCTCATAAAAATGTGTATAATCATGAATTGATAGCTAAAAATATACACTTATCATACCCCCCAACTTACTCATTGCTAGTCCTTTAGCAATGTAAATAATGAAAAAAAAAATTGGACCAACAAGAGTTTAAAATATCCATGCCTCATTTCTAGATCATCTTTCATAGAGTCAACTAAAGATTAGGAATCTGGAATCATTATCACATATTAGCCTTATGTAGGAAATTCAGGTACATGATCAAGAATTCTAATCAAAATTCAGTAGCACTTGTGCATGTGTAATACTAAATTCACAATAGAGACAATTGCGTCCTCCAGTTGCTATTCTGAACAAATACCTTTCAATTCTGCACTTCTTAATTAGAGCGTTCAGCATAATAGCTTTGTTTGTCTGCCTTATTGCTATGTCCCTTTTGGGATCTATTTTCCTTTTTTTCTTTTTTTTTCTATACACACATGATGCTGCACTACCCTTCACTAGTTTACGCGAATCTCAACACGTCTTAGGTGAAGTAGGCCCGGTTACACAGATCAAAGTTCCCTTTTCCTTTTGATGCGAACCTCAACACGTCTTAAGTGAAGTAAGCCCGGTTACTCAGAATCGGAGCATTTTTTATGGTATTTTTTTTTCAAATTTTTTTCAATAGATAACATGGTAGAAAGCTTATAAAAGATCTCTTCCTCAAAAAGCGCAGAATATTATCAGGCAATATATCCAAAATAGCAGAAGGCTTGTCTTGCTTGTTTCATTAGCGTGCAAAGTAATTTTCATTTTTCTAAAGTGCACATGAACTTTAAAAAGATGCTTATATCACTTTTCCATGGTTAGATTAAATAATCTTCCATCATGCTTATCCAGTCATTTCTATTCCAGAATTACTTTCAATGGAAGCATGAATCATGAAACTCAAAATGGGTTGAAAAAAAAATGAGGTTGTATATGAATGCATGTGCAACATGATTTCCGTCCCCCCAACTTAAATGACATTGTCCTCAATGACATGAACAATATGGAACAATAGAACAATGTAGACATGATATGTTTGGAAAAGAACGGGACAACCTGATGTGTACTTCGACGGCCTTGGTGTTTGAGAGGCAGTACTTGGCTTTAAAAATCAGAGTAATAGAGTAAGCAATCAGCTTTCTCCCCCCAACTTATCCTTTATTCAAATCTGCAAAATAAACACAAAACTATAATAAAAACTTGGGTTGCCTCCCAAGAAGCTATTTATTCTCACACAGAAATCACAAAAATTTTGGGTTGCCTCCCAAGAAACGCTTAGTTTAACGTCTTCAGCCAGACATATTACAGTTCACTAACCAACGGGTGGCATTCAGAATGAGCCACCAAATGATCTTATTCTCCGATAAATTCCAACCCGTGTACCATTGGAGGAAAAGATTACGCCTCGATGCATGTGGGTTAGAAGCATGCCAAGGTGGGTCTAGGAATTTGGATGGACCCCCTTGGTCAGAGAATGGTGGAGGAATTATCATAGCTTTAATTACAAAATATTCCTCTATATGTTTAAGGTCCTTATAAGTATTAAACACATCAATGCGGACCTTAATTTCTCTCAACTTTTCTCCTTCATCCTCACTTTTAAGATGTACTTGCATATTGTTTAGGTGAGAGAGGATAAGGGTGTTATGGATTTTTGGGGAATCTACCACATGGCCAGTGTCAAGGAGATAAGGAGGATTAGGAATGAAATCAGTGCGCTCTTCAACACAAGAATTCACAGAAGGCTCATATAGATCTAACCAGTTGGTGAGTTGCAGAATATTTGGAATGATTATGGATTCACCAAGGTTAGGGATGGGGAAAAGATCCACATCCTTCTCTAAATCATGAGATGCCCAATCAGAGTGACTTTCCAGTGGAGTACCTGGTTCCTCAATTACCCAAAAAGATGGATTCATGTATACACTTAATTCACCCTCCACACTCATATTTTCATCATCATGTACTTAGAAAGAAGATTCATCAAATTTAGGAATGGCAAGTAATGGAATTTGGTCATTGACTGGCAAATCATCATCCTCTTCTTCTCCCCCCAACGACTCAAGATCATCATAATCCTCTTCACAAATGGAATGGGGTTTAGGCTTCTCAGGCTGCTCTTCCTTTACGTCCTCCTCATAAGACTCTTCCATGATCCCCTCAAAATCAACAGTGATATGAGTGATAGATTGGGGAATCATAGGTTGAACATATGGATTTTCATCGTTATCACGTCCATCAAATCCAGGAAGTTGGTCCTCAAGACTTATAGTGAAGTTGCTAGGCATTGGATCGACTTCCATTTCTATGATATTTTTAGCAACCCGACTCACATGAGCCTCAAAGTTTTGTAGTTGTTCCTGGAAGGCTTGTTGTTGAGTCTGGAAGAGCCGTGTCAATTGATCAAACATCTCCTCCTTATGCAAATCTGTGTATGGAGGAGATAGATAAGTGGGCTGAGAGTCAGATTGTGATGGATAGTAGTTTGAAGGGTACTCAGTCCGAGCATAAGATGGTGGAGAGTGTATGGGTTGTCCTCCATAATAGGGTTGATCATAAGAATCATTTGGGTATGGGGCCCAATTTTGAAAATCTTGTTCTTGAGCACTTTGGCCTTGATCCTAATAAGACTCCCAAGAAGAATCATGTTGATCTCTCCAACCAGAATTAAAGTTATTTAGACATGGGTCAAAATAAGGTGTGGAGAGTGCTGGAGACATTTGGGTTTGCCTTGCTTGCTCCATCTAAGAGATTGTTGGTTGATTTTCCCAGCTAGAGGTATAAGTATCCGGAGATGATTCGTAATCGGGCTGAGAAAACCGTTGATCATATTGGCCTTGCTCCGGGGTGAAAGGTAGATCATGGCCCCCAAACTGAGTGGTTGGAATATGGTCTTGGGTAAACGATGGAAATTGGGCCATCATAGGTGACGGGATCTCATTTTGAGCCGACCACGAATATGGACTGTCATAAGAGGTCGGGTTGTTTTGGGTGAGAAATGAGTGTGGATTTGGACAACCACCTACATAATGGGCTGGGTTATCCCACATGTGATCATTATCATGGTGACTAGGTGGTATGAAGTGGTTTTGATCCAAGGCTAGAAATTGATCAAATTTATGAGCCAATTGGTCAAACTTGTCCAACTTATGTGCCCAATCCATAGATTAAAATTTATGCCCTCACCATTTTTTGTATATTTTATTTATTTTTTCTTCTTCTTTTTGTTTTTTTAGGCAAATAAATTCTCAAACAAAGTCCAACTTAGATTCACCATCAAACTTGTCTATCGGCCAGGTAACAGGTGGGGAAGTGGGAGGCTCCCCTTGCTTTCACAAGGTCCTAATTAAGTAACCACTTTCCCGCTTATAGCGTTTGCCATTGACCTCTAGCCTTAGACACCAGTTTCAAAGATGATAGTAAACCTAAGTTATACCTTTTGTGTTTTTATTTTTCTAGTTTTTTTAGTTAGTGAATTGAGCTAGTCCACCACATTTTTTCCCTTTTTTTATTTTTGATTTTTATTTTAAGAACATTTCTAAGCATGAAAACTAATTACATATCGAAAGTAAGAATAAAGAAACTAAATCTATGGAAAGAATGTAAGAGTACTAACCTTAATCGCATTCCCTCGTTCTTTATTTGGTAAATAAAAAATAACAAGAGTAGAAGATAAAGAAGACTTACCTCGGGGAGACACAACATGTTTTGACATTTTTCAAAAATTTCTATTTTTTTGTGCTTTTGTTGATCCTTTTATTTATCTGCAAAAATAAGAGTGAGCACCAATATATATACAAAAGAAAACACAAAGTTATCAACTTCAAATTCAAACCCTCCCCGGCAACGGCGCCAAAATTTGATGCGCGGAAAACGCACGTCGTTAATACGCCCCGCTATCAAATTACAATATCCGACCCACAAATTAAATAAATAGAATAGTTAAGTGATGAGACCGAGTCGAATCCACAGGGAGAAGTAGATTTGAGAGTTAAAAACTTTGAGTTTTTTAAGATTTAAAAATCAAGAGAATTGAATTTAAAACTGCCTTAGAAAGATTGGTATGCAATTTAGAAGGGTGGAATCGATAGAAGAACAAATAAACAATTATAATGAAACTAAGGTGAAATAGGAAAAGAAATAACTTTTAAACAAGACACAATTAGAAGAAGTGGAAGAAATGAAAGTTGTAGAGAATGAAAAGATGAAGAAGTTTGATGAAGAACACAGAATCAAAGAACAAGAGGAAGACAGTGAAAAATGTGAAACACTCAAGAGCTATCAGTGCGGATGAACAGTAATATGGTAGAAATCAGAACAGTGTTAAATTAATTATAACTCTCAAAATAAGAAGATTTAGAATAAGTCTTAAAAGAAGAAGTTTTAGATCTATAAGAGAAGAACAACGTTCATGAAGAACTCAGAGTAAAAATAAGATTGGAAAGGCTTCCAAATAGAAGAATAATAGAAGGTATCACCTCGGATGAACAGTAATCACGTAGAACAGAACCTAGAAAGATAGAAAATAACTTTCAATTTAGAAGGAATTGAGGGAAATACTAGAAAGAGAAGTTGAAGAACACTTACAGATTGACAACTTTGTAGAAGATGATAAATTGAAATAAGGATCACACAAGCTTGTAAATTGACTATGAAGAGCCAAAAATGGCTAAGAGTACAATGAAAGTATTCAATACAAACTAACAACAAACTTTAAAACTTAAATACAAAGCTCTCAAAATCTTCTCCTACCAAAGTCACAAAGTAAGAAATTCAAGAACACTTACAAATCTTAGCAACCCATAGCTTACAACTCTTTGCTATCTCCCCTTTTCATTACATTTGAAGCCCTTTATATAGGGTAACACAACAACCCTATTCTAATATGAACACTTCTTACTTCTTTTGTTGACAAATACAAGCAATGGCTGCTATTTTTGACTTAGAATTGTGTGCTAGCATGTGCTGCACACTTTTCTAATTTTTTTGATTTTTTTCTGATTTTTCTGGCATTTTTTTCTCCTCCTTTCTCTCTCTTTCTCTCTCTTTTTCTCTCTCCTGCGGCCGCGTGCGCTGCCGTGCGCCGGCCGCTTTCTCTCCGCGTGAGACGCGGGCCGCGTGGGCCCGCCATGCGCCGCCGTCCGCCCGGCCGCCGCGTGTCGGCCGCGGGCGCGGTGCGCCCGGCCCCACCTCCTCCTCCTTTGCCGCGTGGCGGTTGACCAGGGGAGCGCGCTGACCCGCGCTCCCCTGCCTCGTCGCCCGTGCCCTTCGTGGCGCGGGTTTGATCCCTACAAAGGAAAACACACACGCACACACACACACAAATTAGTTATATAATATATATATATATATATATATATATATATAGTTATATATATATATATTATATCTTATGTATAAATCTTATAAAATCTCTAAAAATAGTAAATAAATCTATTTTTTTCTATTTTTTTTCTAATTTCTTTTCTTTTCTTTTTGAACAAGTCCTTGGGGTTTTGGCCCATTTCCATATATATATATATATTTTTATATTTCTAGTTTCTTATTTTTTCCGTTTTAAATACTTGCATAAATAAGCAAATATCTTTATTAACATTATTTAATTTCAGAAAATTAAATATTTTACTCTAAATTAACAATAAGTGTGATATGTGTATATTTATTATTATTTAATCTCATAAAAATGTATATAATCATGAATTAATAGGTAAAAATACACACTTATCACGTAGCGGGGGAGAGGAGAAGAGAGGAGAGAGAACGGAGGGAGAGAAGCGAGAGACGTGAGAGAGGAGAGAGGAAAAGGGTTAAGAAGAAAAGAAAAAAAATAAGAAATTAGCAATTTTCCTAAAATCTAATTTTCTGCACGAAATTCTATAAACTCAAAAAAATATAAAAAAATAGTCTCTACGATCCTCGGAACGAGCACAATGCACCTGTAGCGTCGTGGAGTCGCAAAACTCAACGTTTCACTCTCCACGGGGTTCCGCAAGTTATATAAGGGAAAAACCCGAGTGGATCGTAAAACACAATTCGGGACCCACGAAAGCGCTCCGAAAGCTCTCTGATTTCGATCCGAAAAAATATAGGATATTACAATCCTTCTTCATTACAAAATAGTCATGCATAAAGTGACCATGCTTACCATAATAAAAACATGAATGACTGGTTTCATGATCATGGTTATTAACATTTAAATTTTTGACATGCACATTGTTGAATTTTTGTTGTTGAAATTTGTTTTTCTGTTTCTGAGTTTTCTACTGTTTTTGACTTCTTTGAACAACTGGCTGAGTTGTAGAGACAACATAAGTGCTAGCTACATTTGAGCTTTGCACAAAAGTGGAGTATATCGGAATTCTGATTTCATAATTATAACCTATCCCCTTACTAGGAATGCTCACCTCATTTTCCAAGGGTATTTTCACCTTTTCTTTGCCTTTGACAGAATTAGATGAGAACTCTTCCAACTCTTTCAGTTTATTTTCCAAAGAGGTTATGCGGGTTTTAGAGTTATCCTTTTCCATTTCATAGGCAGCCAGCTTTTCTTTCAATGATTCATTTTCATTTTTGAAATTTTCAATTTATTTTTCCCAAGAAGAAACCATATATTTTTCTTTCTCAAGGCTGAGCAATCTGTCAGACATGATAGTGTTCAGCTCCTTCAGGTTTCTATTTTCATTTATTAGTTCTAAAATTTTGGCCAAATGATCTTGGCTTTCAATTCTTAATGAACCAATTAGCTCCTTGTTCATTTCTTCATGAAGCAAACTCATGCCATAGGATTGTTTCAATATTAAACAATTTTCGCATGTGGAATTTGAATCAGTTTGCTCAACTTTCTTTTTCAACCTTTTATTTTCAGTTTTTATTTTCTTATATCTATCTAACAGCTCTTCATATAAATTCATCAACTCATAAAACGACAGTTCTTCAGATGCGGAGCTTACCTGAGATGATGAATCATCCAATTGATCACTGTTGTTATCAGCTTTATCAGCCATCAAACATTTGTCCTCCTATTGATCATAGATGGTCGTCAATTTATCCAATATCTCCTTCCCCGACTTGCAGCTGGAGACAAAAGAAAGCACATTAGTATCAACTGATGATTTCATTATTTTCAGAGCTCTAACATTATCAACATTTTTGAACTTCTGAACAACAGTCCACTTGGACTTGTCTCTAGGCATTTCATATGGTCCATGTGAAATTAAAATCCATAAATCAGAATCAACATGATTCACGAAGTTACGCAAGCTGTTTAACCAGGAATCAAACTTTGAACCGTTAAACAAAGGTGGGTGAGCCATCGAAATCAAATCAAGACAATAATCCAAAGGATGCACCGAATAAGCAGGATTCTCTCTGCAGATCGTTGGATCTGATGAATTAGAGACCCGCTCTGATACCAATTGTTAGGTGTAATGTGCGATTTAGAGGGGGGGTGAATAGATCCCTCTATAAAAATATTGCTCAATTGAAATACTAACCCAAACTGATGCAAAACACAATGGAAGATAATACTATGGACTCACCAAACTACTCACTGATCAGGTCTTAACACATGAGTAAACACTGGCTTCCACAGATATACTCGAACAGCAGTATGCTATCAATTGACATCAACTTGACTTACCAATCAGTGTGCTGAACGGATGAAGGATTCAAGTATAACGCAGTGAAGCATATAGCAATTCACGTTAACAATGTAGCAACCCATACGAGACAAAACTCAAACACTTAGCACACGTTAAATTCACAAGGCAAAAACTTGCTCATACATTAACCTGCGAAGGGGGTAGAAGATAAGGATGTACGCACAAGCAACCCATAATGCACACAGGAGTTTTAAGGTGGTTCGATCTGCCTAGCAGATCTACATCCACCCCTCACTCAAACCAGAGTGAGGCTTCCCTTGCATAATGCAAGACGCAGACTCAGTCTGCAACAAATGCTATCAAATAGCTTGAAACCGAGGGAGACAAATCCCTCAACCTGACCTTGCAACCCACAAGATCAGCCCCACTACCACAGATAGTGACCGGAGGAATGTGAAGTCCCGCGATCAATGACACCCAAGGAGGGGGGTGAATTGGGTGATTACAAATTTTAAGAAAACCTTAGCAGATTTAAACAATTGTAGTAAATGGCAACAAGGAAGTTCAGATCTATTAGAGAAACTATTGGATCTAACAAAATCTTTCGCACATAGCGGATCCTTGGTACTGTGGCGGAGGTATGAATCCGAAGATTCTACTCACACAAGGTGTTATCATCCTGACAATATTGACCTTGTCAATTCAAACCCACCTTTTGATATACCAAGGATCTATCACTGAAATGATTAATTATGCTAGATCTAAAAGATCAAACGCGGAAGAGATAATATGCAATATCAATCACACAGAATGGGGGTAGATGAAAAGGACCAAATCACACAATAGATAATGATTTTAAGGTGGTTCAGATGCAACGACGGCAACCTACATCCTCCCCTCACAAACTATGAGGATTCACACACTCTCTTGTAAAGAATTACAAGATCAGAACACACACACACTCGTAAGGAGATAGGAACTCCCACGAAGGTGCAAACACACCGAAGCACACACGAATCTGAAGGAAACAAGACACACACACTCGGATCTAGATAGATCCACACACACGCGAATGTGTAAAGATTACAAATAGCACACACTTGAAGCTCAGGAAATTTGGAAGAAGAAACACAAATGAAAAACTTTTGATTTAGGCTCCCCTTGAGTAGATGATGCAGATTTTTGATGAAGCTTGCTTCTCTAATTGATTTGAGGTTGATTGGCTTCAGATTGATCTTGAAAGGCTTGTAGATGGATGAAGAATCCCTGGACGAAACACTGTTCACGGAGGTGTTGCAGCAGCCCTCTTCCTCTCTTGGTATCCCCCTTGACTTCCCTTTGAGTGATTAAGGTTTCTTTGCCCCAAAGAGATATTTTTATACAACTTGGATGTTCAAGGGACACGCCAAAACATAGATCCACAAATTATGGCATGTCTGGTGGCTTTATTATTAAAGAAACCAAAGGAAAGGGCTTCCCACGTTGAAGAATTAAAAGTCAACAATTGCTGCCTGAAGGGTTTGGTCGACCGAATTCTCCGGTCGGTCGACTGAACTCTGAGAAACTTGGAAATTTTTTCCCTGGCAATTTTGGTCGACCGAAATCCTCAATTGGTTGACCGAACTCTGTAACTTTTACAGAGTTTTCTGATCCCTGGAAAACTTGGTCGACAGAATCATGCCCATTGGTCGACCGAACTCTGGAAAACCGAAAAAAATGGATTGTTAGACCAATGAAACATATCCATATGACAAGAGCATTATGTCATCATAATTATATAATCCATTTATTTTTGGGTTTGATTTAGCTATGTTTATGCATTTGGAAGGCTCAACACATTTGAGCATTTGCCATTACACAAAATAGCCTTAAACACGCTCAATGCTCGCTCTTGATCACTTTGACACGGCACGAGATGGAAACTAAGTCCATGGTTTTATTGTCATCAAAATCACTTGGAGTGACGCAACAATCTCCCTCTTTTTGATGATGACAAAACTCTAGAAAGAAAATACGTTATCATCCTGTTAGAATGAATTAAGGATAGTAACCAAAATAAACCCTCAAGCAAATTAAATCCATTTCATTCATCCATATGTGCCCAATTTGTTTTTAAGAAAATGAGACCAATATGTGTGCCAATACCAAGTGCATTTCATTCATTGAAGTTCGTATTACATATTACATATTACATTGAAACATGGACACTGAAAGACTGACACGAAGTGACTAGACTGACTAGAGGGAAGATGACTCCTAGACTCATGGATGCAAGACTCACATATTGAATGCAAATGCCAGATGGCAAACACACATGCAGACATACATCAAGCATAACATATATAGGCCTAACTAGCTACTTCTCCCCCTTTGGCATCATCAAAAGAGGGAGGGGGATACAAGAGCAGTGGACGATAAAGGGACACTAGGGGATGTAAGAATAGTTACTGAGCAGGGTGATCCGGAGTCCTTTCGTCATCATCATCATCAGAAGCATCCTCCTCACCCTCGGAGGCATCATCATCAGTAGCAGGAGGTGGAGGTGGAGGAAGATGGCTCTCAAAAGAGTGCAGAAGAGAATCCTGATGCTCCAATTGATGATTAATGTGGAGAAGCGTCTGGTTGGTGATCCGGAAGGCTTGGTGGGTATCCTCATAGCCAGAGGTGAGAGTGGCCATGTGGGTAGAGAGGCTGTCCAAGGCATGGGTGAAGGTATCCATCCGACCAGTCATTGTGTCCATGAAGGTGTCAAGCCGGCCAAAAGATGAGTCGAGTCGGCCAAAGGATGTATCAAAACGACTCCCACGGTCAGAAATCTGCCCCCCAAAGGTTTCCATACTAGATTCTAAGCCTGAAAGATGCCTATCAAAAGCCTCATAGTCTGCCCAAGAGGGCTGTCTAGCATCCTGAGCAGAGGACTCCCCATGGTGAAACTGTGAAGGCGGCGGCAAGTTCGGATCTACATGTGGAGGAGAAGGTGGCTGCTCCTCGAGCTGAGATGGAGGTGGGAGTGGTGCTTGAACCTCTTGTTGTTGTTGCTCCTTGGCTTCCTCATTTTCAGAGTCTTCTCCATACATTCTTACATCTCTTTTCAGCTCTCCATCCGGACCCCAATAATATCCAAAATCTATGGACATCTTGTGTTTGTTATACACATCAGACTGTCGCACTTCAATAAATACCTCATCAGCCAAATTGGATTCCAACATGAATAAATACTCCTGTCAGTTGGGATGCATAGGGAAGATATCTTCTCCTTTGTGTACGGCATGAACCAATTAAATCCGTCATAAGATGACCCATATTGATAGTCACTCCATTTATCACATGATAAAACAAAAATCTATGTACTTCTGTGACCTCATTACGGCTTCCTACTTTTGGGTAGATAATAGTAGTAAATATGTGATGCAAAATATGCTACAGTGGAGGGAAATAGTTGGAATTCAACGTGATTAGATTGCTAACTCCATGCACGTATTCACTACACATCATGAGGATAATAGTGTCCTCAATAAGGCCATGACCAAAACCATGTCGTCACCCCTAGCCGAAACTCCTAGAGCCCGTGCAAATAAATCTGAATCAATTTGAATCTGAACTCCTTTGACCACAGTAGACAGAAGCTCATTTCTCATAGTGAGATTGCCATAGAACTGTTGAACAAGGTTGGGATAGTATTTGTTGTACCTTGTGAACTTCAAAAATAGCACTCAAATCCGAAAAGAACTCATGCATCTCGTTGAAGTCTACCAGACGGGGGTCGAGAATGGGTCGTGGCCGCATCGGCAGTGCCCGTGGAGATGGGGCTGCCCATTGTGGTGGAGGGGCTTGGCCCTCATTTCTCTCGGTGCTGGACTCCCCCTGGGTGAGATGCCGAGAGCTTCTTCTAGACGCCATCTAGACAAGAAATCCGCTGTAGAAACCCTTGAATGGACCGATCTCTTCCCTGGGAGTAGAGAGACACAGAGGGACACACCAACGGTGGTGGACAGAATTTCCCCACAACCTGGAAGCCGAAGAAGGAGAGTTGGAGCCGCACAAGTCACTCCGGAGATTTCTTCCGAAATGTTGACGAACTGGTCGAATCTTGTGTGGATGGAAGAAAGAGGGGTTTTTTGGGTGTGAAATGGAGAGGTGGAGTGTTCTAGGGTTTGAGGAGATGTTAGGAGGAAGTTGGGAGAAGAAAGAATGAGAAAATGAAAGTGAGAACTCTCTTAAAAGAGGGTTCAGACGTGGGTCGGCCGGACCGGTTCGCCAGTTTCGGTCGACCGACGGAGGTCAGTCGGTTGACCTAACTGGTCGACCCCCCCCCCCTTTTTTGTTTTGAACTCCACCATGCCTCCCCCTTTTGTGTTTTTGAACTCCATCATATCCTTTTTTTTCATTTCCATTTTCTTGCTTGCCTTTTCTTTTTCATCTCTTCCTTTTTTTTGGCTTTGGGGGGAAATGGAGTGAGATTGACCTCTGACACAAATTGACTTAAGGAATTTTTTTGAACCTCCCCCTCAGTGACTGCCTAGAATCCCCAGGTCACTAGTCCACATTTATTTATCAAGGAGTATTTGGTCTTAGAAATTTTTCAAGGAAAGATGTATATATATATATATATACAATCACACATATAAGGTGATATCTTGCACAAAAATAAAAATACACACAACGTATGCATACATTTCACATAATCTACCATTCATGCTTCTGACTTTTTATGTAAATGCAACACTCATCCTAGTGCAGACCTAGGTATGTATGCTCTCACCCTTGCACATTCCAAGTTCCCTTCTGATTTTATTGAATTGTTCCGGGTTTAAGGGTTTTATGAAGATGTCTGCCAGTCGATTGTGTGTGTCAACAATTTTTAACTCAAAATCCCCCTTGCCTACATGATCTCTCAAAAAATGATGGCGAATGTCAATGTGTTTGGTCCTGGAGTGTTGAACAGGATTTTTAGATAAATTGATGGCACTTGTATTATCACATAAGATTGGAACTGAAAACACTTCAATATTCAAATCAAGCAATTGATTTTTGATCCAAAGTACTTGAGCTCCACAACTTTCGGCGGCTACATATTCAGCCTCGGCCTTTGAGAGAGCTACTGAATATTTTTTCTTGGAGGCCCATGAAACTCGGCACCCACCAAGAAACTGATCGTACCCACTAGTACTTTTACGATCAACAATACATCCAGCATAATCCGCATCGGTATATCTAATCAAATCAAATGAGCTACCGATCGGAAACCACAAGCTAAAGTCTACTGTGCCAATTAAATATCAAAAAATCCATTTAACAGCCAGCAAATGAGATTCTTTAGGACATGACTGAAAATGAGCACATAGACATACGTTGTATTGAATGTTAGGACGGCATGCTGTTAAGTACAGTAGTGATCCGATCATACCTCAAAACAGTGTAAGATCTACTGTTTTACCATTTTCATATTTGTCTAACTTTGTGGTTGTGGCCATCGTAGTTAACATGGGTTTTGCTTCTGCCATCCTGTATTTCTTTAACAGCTCTAAAGTGTACTTGGCTTGATTTATGAAAATGCCTTCAGACGTTTGCTTCACTTGCAACCCAAGAAAAAATGTTATTTCCCCCATTAGACTCATCTCAAATTCGCCCTACATTATCCATGCAAACTCATCACATAAGGCATTATTAGTAGCTCCAAATATTATACCATCAACATAAACTTGAACTACTAATATGTCTTTACCTGATTTTGTCGTGAAGAGTGTTTGGTCAACCTTACCTCTTTTGAACCCATTTTGAATCAGGAATGAGGTGAGCCTTTCATACCATGCCCTTGGAGCTTGCTTCAATCCCTACAAGGCTTTCTATAACCTGTACACATGCTTTGGATGTTTTGAGTCTTCAAAACCTGGAGGTTGTTCTACAAAAACATCCTGTTTGATGTACCCATTTAAAAAAGTAGATTTAACATCCATTTGAAATAATTTGAAGTTCGATAAGAAAGCATAGGACAAAAGAATCCGGACTGCTTCTAATCTAGCAACTGGGGCAAATGACTCATCAAAATCAATACCCATTTTCTGGTTATACCCTTTGGCTACAAGCCGGGCCTTATTCCTAACAACCACTCCCGTGTCATTCAACTTATTTCTGAAAACTCAACGGGTTCCTATTACGGGTTGATTCTTACGACGCACCACAAGAGTCCACACCTCATTTCTTTCAAATTGGTGCAGCTCTTCATGCATAGCCTGGATCTAAGATTCATTTTATAGAGCTTCAAGTACATCCTTAGGCTCCTCTTGAGAGATTAAGGCCATCAAATCCTCTTCTTCCACTTGCCTTAATGATGATCTAGTTCTTACCCCATCTTCAAGATTACCGATAATGTTTTCAGCTGGGTGATCTTTCAAGAACGTGGAGGAACTGGACAAGTCGGGGTGTTGCACTTGCTGTTCTTGAAGTGTTTCAATTAACGGATCTTCATCCTTTTCATCCTTGCGGGAAGTGCCTTCTGTTGGTTCATCCTTAGCTTTAGATGATCCAGTATTAGTTGGATTTCTAGGAGCTTCATCTGCATCAAAGTTTGGAATAGGTAGATTTGTCAGTTTTGATTCAGATTCATCAAAAATAACATGAGGACTTTCTTCAACAACCAAGGTCCTTTTATTAAACAATTTGTAAGCTCTAGAATTCATTGCATAACCTAGGAAGATTCCTTTATCACTCTTTTCATCAAACTTACCTAGGCTTGACTTACCATTGTTCATAATATAGCAAGGGCATCCAAAAGGTTTGAGATAGGAAATATTTGGTTTCTTACCCTTATAGAGCTCATATGGTGTTTTCTTCAAAATGGGCCTTACCATTGCCCTGTTGATGATGTTTCATGCCGTACTTACCGCCTCAGCCCAGAAATATTTTGGTAGGGAGTTCTCACTTAACATGGTCCATGCCATATCAATCAACGTCCTATTTTTTCTCTCCACTACCTCATTTTGTTAAGGCGTCCTAGGTGATGAGAAGTTATGTGTGTATTTCTACTCTTTGCAAAAACTACTGAAGTCATGGTTTTCAAACTTACCACCATGATCACTTTGAATTGTGGTGATGAGATAACATCTTTCATTCTGGATTTTCCTACAAAATACTTGAAACTCCATCAGGGCATCATTTTTATTTGCTAGAAATAATATCTATGTGAATCTTGAGTAATCATCAACAATTACAAATTCATAAGATTTTCCTCCTAGGTTGTATGTCCTAGACGGACCAAAGAGATCAAGGTGCAGCAATTCTAGAGGCCGAGCGGAAGAAACAATATTCTTATATTTGAAAGAGATCCGTGTTTGCTTGCCTTTTGTGCAAGTCTCACAAACTTTATCACTTTCAAATTTTAATTTTGGCAGTCCATTCACCAAGTCATGTCTAGACAATTTGGAGATTACTCCAAAACTAGCATGACCTAGTCTTCGGTGCCGTAACCAAGCATTATCATGATTGTTTGCTACCAAGCACATATCATCACCGGAAACATCATCAAGATCAATGGTATATACATTGTTGTTCCTTTTTCCAATAAATTTTATTTCATTAGTGATTTTATTCATGACAAGACAATGAGTTTTGTCAAAAATAATTTTAAAACCCTTGTCACACAGTTGGCTTATGCTTAAAAGATTGTAATTTAAGCTCTTTACCAAAAGCACATTCTCGATAAAAGTTTTAGAATTCTTCCCTATGTTGTCGATCCTAATAATTTTACCTTTGTCTTTTCCTCCAAAGGCAACTAAGCCTCCATCCTTGTCTTGCAGTTTAGAGAACACCTTCTTGTCCCCTGTCATATGCCTTGAGTAACCACTGTCTAGGTACCATTTGCTCCCCCAGGCTTCAAGGCATATCTACAAAATACAACATTCTCATGCAATTGTTTTTGGTACCCAAACTAATTTGGGTCCGAGAGTGTTAGTCCAGTTCTGTGCATATCTTTTCTTGATCCAAGCATCATGATTTCTTTGTGAATTTAGTTTGAACCAACAATTAGCAACAACATGACCAAATCAACCACAGTGAAAGCAATTAACATTTGACAACCTTCTTTGGAATTGGCGTGGTTTAGGTTGGGCATGTTTTGGCTTAGAGTGTGAACATGATGCACAGTTGTTTTATTTTTCATGAACAAAGGAAGTAGTGATCTTGTGCTCAAAAGATTTTTTATTTTGGAGAATGTACCCCAAACCTTCTTTCTAGAAGTTAACCTTAACTCCCAACATGTTGTCTAGATTTTATTTGCCTTTAACAAACCTAGCTAAAGTGGACTGCAAGTCAGCCACTTCCATATTTAAACTCCCATTTTTCTTTTCAAGTTCTGAAATTATGGATATCAGAACTTATTTTTCACTTTTCAAGTTCTCAGAAAATTTTCCTATTTCAAATATCTTGTATGCTAATTCCTCTTTGGATTTTTCAATATCTGAAATTGTTTGAGACAAAATTTCTTTTTCTTCTGTTAGTTCAAACCATTCTTGCTCAAGTTTTTCAAACTTAACAGAAGAATCGTCATGTGTGAGATCTTCGATCTTTTTCTTGAGAGATTTGTTTTTCGATCTGATTTTTTGTATTTCACATACAACTTTTCATACTCAGATTCCCATTGTTCATTTGAGATAAGCTCAGGGTCAGATTTTACCTTAGTTGAATCATCTTCGTGTGTCATAAGGCACAAGCTTTCTACGAGCTCTTGCAGCTCCTCTTCGGAATGTTCGTCCTCTTCATTGCTCAATGTGACAATCATGGCTTTTGGCTTTCTGAATTTTTCTTTCTTGAACTTTCTTTTCAGATCTGGGCACTCTCCTCTCATGTGCCTGGGCTTCTTGCATTCATAGCAAAAAATATTGTTAGGTTTGCTCGGCTCGCCCTTAGTTTGAACGGGCTTCCTTTGCCCCTTTCTGAAATTTTCCTTGGAAATTCTTCTTTCTTCTCAAAAATTTCGTCACTTGGTGGGTCAGCATAGCCAAGTATTCTTCTTCATTACTCCCTTCGCTGGACTCCTCTTCTTGGGAGTCATCATAAGAATGGTTGGCTTTCAAGGCCACAGTTTTCTTCTTCTTGGATTCCTCCTCCGCAGTTCTTTTGATGTTTATCTCATAGGTCATGAGTGACCCTATGAGCTCGTCCAAGGAGAGTGTGGACAGATTCTTCGAATCATCAATGACCGTGGCTTTTGTATGCTAGGCGGGTGGAAGGGATCTTAACACCTTCCTCACGAGCTTGGAGTTGGTGTATTCCTTTATAAGACTCTTGAGACCATTAGTGATCTCAGTCGGTCTTGCGAACATCTCAGAGATGGTTTCTTTGGGTTTCATTTTGAATATCTCATAATCTCTGACGAGTAGGTTCGCTTTGGTCTCCGTGGCCTCGGAGGTTCCTTCATAGATAAGCCGTAGCTTGTCCCACATTTCTTTTACTTAACTGCACATGGATAAACGAGAAAACTCGTTAGGATGAATAGCACATTGCATAATGTTCATAGCATTAAAATTTACTGTGGATTTTTTAATATCCTCATGGGACCACTCGTCTTCATTTTTAGAAAGCTCATATGGGCCCTTGTCCACCACCCTCCAGATCTCGTACTCTTGGGCTCTCAGAAAAACATTCATTCTATTTTTCTAATAGGAGTAATTCGAGCCGTCAAAGTATGAAGGACGGTGGATGGAGTGACCCTCAGGCATCATCCCCTTGTTGGCCATTGATCTGCATCTGACTCTAGATCGTTAGATCTGAAAAATGTAGAGCCTTAGCTCTGATACCAGTTGAAGTCCCGCGATCAATGACACCCAAGAGGGGGGGTGATGTAACAACCCGAGAATCCGATTACCGGGAAAGCCCGATAACCCGAGACTCGTACCACCACCCACGAGCCCGAAGACTCGGAAGGGTTAGAAGGATAGTGTGGAAACTACACAAGTATCATAAATAATTGTAGAAATTAAACAGTTTATTTAATTAAGCAGGAAAAGAATTAACATTTTACAAGGTCCACAAGATAACAACAAAATAACAACAGTAGTCCACAACTAGTACAGATATAAGAAAGAAAAGTACAGCTACACGGGGCATACCCCGGCTCTGACCTCTGGCACTAACGCTGGGCACCTGAACCACGCTGAGCCTCAGACGAACTCCCCTGAAGCCTCGCCTTGCCTGAAACACGGTGAAAACACACAGGGAATGAGTCTCGGAACAGACTCAGTAGGGATCACTCGAACCCTACCTCGCGAATGAAGAAATCGCTACACTAGCAGTAAGCTAGTATCTCAAAAAGGAAACCCTGCCATCTACAAATCACCTGCCTCACGGCACGAAAACCGACACACGTGCCACGGCGAAAGAACCGGAACACACGGCTGACACGACAAAACCCGAAGGTCGAAGTCGCAACGACTGACAATCTGACACTCCCGACTCGACAAGAGTACTTCCCACTAGAAGCACAGCCGTTAGCGTCCCCTGACGTCTTACACCGCACCGCAAGTGAACTGCCTGACGTGGTAGTGCCTACCAAAGGCACGGACACCGAACAAGTACCATGAACAAGTAACTAGTTGGGGTCACTCTCGTCAGCGTGGGTCCAACCACCCCCAACCACGTGTGCACACACAGACCGTGCGTCCCTGGTCCTCTGACCTGTTTTCCACTAGCCGGACTCTGGCTGCTAGACACGGGGCCCGACGGTAACCAGTCCACAAACTGTCTCTAAGGGTCGCCCCGTACACCACTCCCTTGTGAGACCAGCACCGCGTACTGGTGGGCTACGACTAGTGGAGGGTCACTGAAGGAGTAGACTCTCAAGTCAACGGAAAACCACGTCCGCATCCGACGACGTACGGGGACCACCCCACGTACCGGCACCGTCACACAGCGACCACGGTCGGATAAGAAAATAGGACTGCAAACCTCCCGGTGCAGTCCAGAGCCTAACAGTCTACCCTAGACGCGTCACAGGCTCTGACGGTCTAGGCTGGATCGTCACAGGCACCTGACGGCCCAACACAGGCGCGTCACACTTTGGGTGGAAAACAACGTGTAACGCACCTGGCCTGGTCCATTACAGTCTGTGACGCGCCTACCCTGGTGCGTCACAAGACATTAAGAACCAGCTATGACGCGTGCCACTCGGTGCGTCATAGCATGTAACGGTCCAACGCTGGAGCGTTACATGATGTGGGGTTCGTCATCTCTGACGCACCCACACTGGGGCGTCACAAGGATGTAATGCACCAAGCCTGTCGCGTCACACGCCTGTGCCCCACCGGTCATACCAACGGTCGGGACATCTCTGACGGCCCAACGTAGGCGCGTCACACGCCTGTGGCGGTCCATCGAGGGGCCGTCACAGCCCACAGACCCCCAATTGGCATCACAGGGCTGTAACGCACCCACCTAGGTGCGTTACATGATGTGACGGTCACTGGAAGGACCGTCACACCCGCCCGAGGTCGGAACGACGGGAAAACGCCCAAAAATCCAACCACGCCCCCATGCCTCCACTGGAGAGGGGGAAATCAAAGGGGAAGACCCCTGGGGACCCCTAGCATGATACTAGGCTACCAAAACATGAAATCGGGGCCCAAATCCATAGATCAGGCGAGCTCTCCCCAATCATGGAAAACCCCAAACCCGCTCAAACACACCCCTCTCGGCCTCCCCTCGGCCTACAAATCACGGAAATGAACGGCGGGGAGCTAGGGAACGTCACCCTACCTCAATGGAGCGAAAGCTCCGCCGAATCGTTGCCGAGATCGCAAAGAACGCTTTGAAAACCCCGCTCCTTCACACTTCCCATGAACACCGCACGCCCACATGACCGCCTCGCCGCCGCCCATGTCACCGCGCCGTCGCCTCGCCGCCGTCTGCAGCCGGAGGAAGGCTCGCCACGCCGAAATGGGAGAGAGAGAGAGAGGGAGAGAGAGCTCACGGTGGGGAGGAAGAAGAAGAAGAAGAAGAAGAAGAAGAAGAAGGGTGGGGAAGAGAGAGAAAATGAGAGGTATTTATAGAAAATTTGAAAATTCTGGAAAATACCAAAAAATAGAAAATTATATTTCCGGGATCCTCGGAACGCACCGATCGCAACGGTACCACTCTCGCCTAGGTGAATGGCCCGGTTCACCCGCAACGAGGTTCCAAAGGAATTACCGAAACACACATCGGAAATCGGATAACACGCGTGGAAAAGTCACGGAACGCTTCCGAGCCTCCGAAACGGCTCCAGATTGCACTGATCCGAACACGAAAGATGTCTGAAATGAAATTTCAGACACAATAGTGCCGGACACTCGGAAAAAACCAGATCTGTGACCCACGAAGAAGGATCCGATAGGTCCGGGATACTACAGCCCTCCCCCCTTAAGGAATTTCATCCTCGAAATTAAGAACAACCCAAGGGGAAAGAAGAGGAAGACTCACTCAAACAAGAAGGGGAACTGCTGACGCATCTCATCCTCACGCTCCCAAGAAGCCTCACCACCAGAGTGCCGCTGCCACACCACCTTTACCAAGGGGATGACCTTGCTCCGTAGGCGCTACTCTCGCCTGTCCTCAATGCGGACGAAAAACTCTGGGAGAGAAAGATCTGGAGTCACCTCGGGCCACATAGAATCCTCGAGAACATGAGAGTCATCAGGCATATACTTCCGTAACATCGAGACGTGGAACACGCCATGCACTGACGCCAACTCAGGAGGTAATTGCAACCGATAGGTTACCTCACTGATGCGCTCCACAATAAGGAAAGGACCAACATAGCGGGGACTCAGCTTCCCACGCCGTCCAAAGCGCATTACCCCCTTCATTGGAAAAACTCTTAAGAACACACGATCACGCACGGCGAACGCGAGAGGCTACCTCCTCCGGTCAGCATAGATCTTCTGCCGACTTTGGGCTGCCAACATGTTCTGACGAACCAAGTTCACAACATCAACACACTGCTGCACCAACTCTTGTCCCGTCAAAATACGCTCACCAACCTCAAACCAATCAAGTGGAGTACGACACGGACACCCATACACCGCCTCATAAGGAGCCATGCCGATGCTCGAATGATAGCTGTTGTTGTAGGCAAACTCTACCAACGGTAGGTGGTGAATCTAACTCCCCTGCCACTCCAGGCTGTAGGATCTTAGCATATCCTCCAAAGTCTGGATAGTCCTCTCAGACTATCCATCTGACTGAGGATGATACACCAGGCTAAAAGCCAACTCCGTGCCAAGAGCTCGCTGGAAACTCCTCCAGAATCCAGAAGTGAAGCGTGGATCCCGATCTAACACAATGGAGATGGAAATCCCATGCAACGAAACGATCCGCTCCACATAAAGACGAGCTAACTTGGGCACACTCTAGCTGACTTTGACCGGTAACAACCGAGTCACCTTCGTCAGCCGATCTACTAGCAACCAAATACTATCCTGTCCACTCGGAGTCCGCGGCAATCCTACCACGAAATCCGTGGTCACGTGGTTCCATTTCCACGCGGGAACATCCAAGGGCTGAAGCGTACCTCCCGGTCGCTGATGCTCCGCCTTCACCTACTGACAGGTCAGGCACATGGCCATAAATTCGGCAACATCTCTCTTCATGCCAGGCCACCAGAACTGCCTTCGCAGGTTCCGATACATTTTCGTCGCACCCGGGTGTACGGTGTACCTACTCCCATGAGCCTCGCGTAACACCGCACGACTAACTTGCTCGTCGACTGGGACGTATAGCCTACCGCGAAATCTTACAGCACCGTCCTCGTCGCGCTCCACATCAGCCAAGGCCAAAATCTCGGGCAACTCAGGGTCCGCATAACTCGCAAGCACTGCCAACCCTGGCTCTTGGGGAATATTGAGCCTGAATGAAACTTCGGGAACTTGTTCCCAGAGCCTCCACTTCCTCAACATCAAGGCACTGACCGCAACCTTCCGACTCAAAGCATCGGCGATGACATTCATCCTGCCCGGCTGATAAGACAGGGTGAAGTCATAATCCTTCATGAACTCCATCCAACGCCTCTGCCTGAGGTTAAGGTCTCTCTGCGTGAACACATATCTCAAACTCTGATGGTCAGTGAACACCTCGAACCTCTCGCCGTACCGATAATGCCTCTAGATCTTCAGCGTGAAGACCACAGCCGCCAGCTCCAGGTCATGGGTAGGGTAGTTCTCCTCGTGGCGCTTCAGCTGCTGAGATGCATAAGCCACCACTCTACCATGCTGCATCAACACAGCACCCAATCTGACCCCGGAAGCATCTGTACACACTACCAAACCTCCCGATCCAGAAGATAAAACCAACACCGGAGCCGAGGTGAGCAATCTCTTCAGTTCCTTGAAACTCTGCTCACACTCATCAGTCCAGACGAAATGCACATCCTTCCGTGTAAGTCTGGTCATCGGGGCCGCAACGCGAGAAAAATCCTAGACAAACCGCCGATTATAACCCGCAAGCTCCAAGAAACTTCGGATATCTGTCATAGACCTCGGCCTCGGCCACTGCATTACTGCCTCGACCTTGGTAGGGTCCACGGAAATACCATCACCAGAAATCACGTGCCCCAAAAACTGCACCTCACGAAGCCAGAACTCGCACTTACTGAGCTTCGCATACAACTGGTGGTCTCGCAGCATCTGCAGCACCACACCCAAATGGTACGCGTGCTCCTTGGCAAACCACGAATAGACAAGGATGTCATCCACAAACACGACCACGAAGTGGTCCAAGTATAGACGAAACACCCTCTGCATCAAGTCCATGAAGGCTGCGGGGGCATTGGTGAGCCCAAACGGCATCACCAAGAACTCGTAATGCCCATACCTCAAACTGAACATAGCCTTCTCCACATCGGACTCGCGAATTCTCAGCTGATAGTAACCGGACCGTAAATCAATCCGTGAGAACACTCAAGCAGACTGAAGCTGGTCGAACAAATCATCAATCCGTGGCAACGGATACTTGTTCTTGATGGTCACATCATTCAGCTGCTGGTAGTCAATGCACAACCGTAAGCTACCGTCCTTCTTCTTCACGAACAACACTGGAGCACCCCAAGGGGAAAAGCTAGGATGAATGTATCCCTTGGCCAGCAATTCCTGCAACTACGCCCGCAACTCCCTCAACTCAGCGAGGGCCATACGGTAGGGAGCCTTCGCCAAAGGTCCCGTACCCGGCACCACCTCGATAACAAAATCGATCTCTCGCTGGGGAGGCAATCCAGGTAAGTCCTCTGGAAAAATATCAGGAAACTCACACTCCACCAGAATGTCCTCGACATCCAGCTCCATGCAGTCAGTCACAACCACGGAGGTGAGAAAACCCTCACAACCCGCATCAAGCAAACGACGAGCTCGAATCGCCGAAATAAGGAAACGAGAAGAGGAAGACCTGATACCTTGGAAATAAAAGGTGGGTCCACGAAGTCGCCAAAAGTAAACCCTCTTCGAGCCGCAATCCACCAACGCATGATGTGTCTCGAGCCAATCCATGCCCAAAATCACATCAAAGTCCTGAAGCGGCAACGCATAGAGCCTAGCTGGCAAACTCTGCCCTTCCACCCACACAGGAACCTCATCAAAGCAATACATAGTGATCATAAAATCACCCAAGGGCAACTCCATTGTCAAATCGCAGGACAACTGGATCACTGGCTCCTCGATACCTAGCACGAAATCCTCCGAAATAAATGAATGAGACGCGCCAGAATCAAACAAAACCTGAGCCGCAAAACCTAAAATCTGAATGGTACCTTCCACGAGCTGCGACGCCACTGCCTCTGCCCTGGTCATGTGTGTAATCTGGCCCCGAGCTCTCTGCCTACCTCCCACACTAGCTGACCTGGGTAGCGGCGGATACTGTCCCTGCTGCTGCTGCCTCTGCTGTAGGAGAACCTGCTGCTGCTGCCTCTGAGGACAGTCACGCGCCATATGCCCTGGCTGGTCACACCAAAAATAGATAATCGGCGCTGTGCACTGCCTGCCTAGGTGATACTCGCCACACCGTGGGCACGGTCCTCGCGATCTACCCACTGATCCCTGACGCTGAAACGGGACCGGCTGTTGTACACTGCCCGATGAAGCCTGCCCCTGACCCTTGGACTTCTTACGGAAACTCTTCTTGAGGAACTTCTTGACCTTTGAGCTGAAAGACACGGATCCTGTCACTGACGCTGCCAGTGCCGATGCTCCAGAACCACCCGACGCATACTGGAAGGAACCCTGCTGCTGGGTAACCGACTACTGGCTGCGCCCTGACAAAGACTGTCCCTAGCTAATCAGTCCTCGAGTCCTCTGCATATCCAACTCCAAAGAAGCCGCAACGTAAGACGCTATCACCAAATCGGTGGCAGCATTTGCGATCAAGTGGTGTCTCAACTCCTGCCTCAAGCCCTGAACGAACTGTGGGGTCTTCACCTTCTCATGCTCCATGATATGAGGTGCATATCGACCCAGCTCAACAAATCGGGCCCTGCACTGCAACACGGACATGTCACCCTAGACCAGCTCCAAAAACTCACGCATCCGCTGTGTAGCAATAAACTCTTGACAATAGGCACACTCAAAAGCGCTGACGAAGTAGCCCCACGCGATCAGCTCAAGGGGACAAGACTGAAAAGACATCTTCCACTCGGAAGACCACCACGCTCGAGCCATACCCTGTTACTGGTTGTAGGCCAACATCACCCTGTCCTCTGCAGCACATCTCGCGGAATTGAACACCCGCTCCATCTTGTCGAGCCAATCTCGAGCCGCGTCAGGGTCTAGTTGACCGCCATAGCAATGTGGATGGAACTGCAAGAAATCCCTCACTACTCGGCCTGGCCCACCCCTGGTCGACGAGCCCTCACCAGCCTCTCCGCCGAACTGCTACGACATAAGCTGGTACATGCCATGAAAGAAATCCTCGGCCCCCGGAAACCTCGCAGCATCCACTGCCTCGGTGGCCGCTGGTGGCGCTCTGCTATGCTCCTCCTGTTGGATCTCCTATTTGATCTCCTGACCTCCAGCCGACTGCCCATGCTGAGAGCGAGTACTCCGCCTCGGCGCCATACTCGCACCTGAAGCAAAAGATAGAAAACATGGAACATCAAGGTTAAGAAAAACACCCGATGCAAGTGTCAACTGTACATCATCGTTGTGGACTAGTGGACCCCTACAATCACTTGTGATTCTCGTATAATTCCACAACCGTGCTCTGATACCAGCTGTAACGACCCAAGAATCCGATTACCGGGAAAGCCCGATAACCCGAGACTCGTACTGCCACCCACGAGCCCGAAGACTCGGAAGGGTTAGAAGGATGGTGTGAAAACTACACAAGTATCATAAATAATTACAGAAATTATACAGTTTATATAATTAAGTAGGAAAAGAATTAACATTTTACAAGGTCCACAAGATAACAACAAACTAACAATAGTAGTCCACAACTAGTATAAAGACAAGAAACAAAAGTACAGCTACACGGGACATACCCCGGCTCTGACCTCTGGCACTAACGCTGGGCACCTGAACCACGCTGAGCCTCAGACGAACTCCCCTGAAGCCTCGCCTCGCCTAAAACACGGTGAAAACACGTAGGGAATGAGTCTCGGAACAGACTCAGTTGGGATCACCCGATCCCTACCTCGCGAATGAAGAAACCGCTACACTAGCAGTTACCTCAAAAAGGAAACCCTGCCATCAACAAATCACCTGCCTCACGGCACGAAAATCGACACACATGCCACGGCGAAAGAACCAGAACATGCGGTTGACACGATAAAACTCGAAGGTTGAAGTCGCAATGGCTGACAGTCTGACACTCCCGACTCGACAGGAGTACCTCCCACTAGAAGCACAGTCGGTAGCATCCCCTGACGTCTTACACCGCACCGCAGGTGAACTGCTTGATGTGGTAGGGCCTACCAAAGGCATGGACACTGAACAAGTACCACGAACAAGTAACTAGCTGGGGTTACGCTCGTCAGCGTGGGTCCAACCACCCCCAACCACGTGTGCACACACAGACCGTGCATCCCTGGTCTGGTCCTCTGACCGGTTTTCCCCTCAGCCGGACTCTGGCTGCTAGATGCGGGGCCCGACGGTAACCGGTCCACAAACCGTCTCTAAGGGTCAGCCCGTACACCACTCCCTGGTGAGACCAGCACCGCGTACTGGTGGGCTACGACTAGTGGAGGGTCACTGAAGGAGTAGACTCTCAACTCAACGAAAAACCACGTCCGCATCCGACGACGTACGGGGACCGCCCCACGTACCGGCACCGTCGCACGGCGACCACGGTCAGACAAGAAAATGGGACTGCAAACCTCCCGGTGCAGTCCAGAGCATGACGGTCTACCCTAGACGCATCACAGGCTCTAACGGTCTAGGCTGGACCGTCACAGGCACCTGATGGCCCAACGCAGGCGCGTCACACTCTCGATGGAAAACAACGTGTAACGCACCTGCCCTGGTGCATTACAATCTGTGGCGCGCCTACCCTGGTGCGTCACAAGACAGTAAGAACCAGCTGTGATGCATGCCACTCGGTGCGTCATAGCATGTAACAGTCCAACGCTGGAGCGTTACATGATGTGGGGTTCGTCAGCTCTGACGCACCCACACTGGGGCGTCACAAGGATGTAACGCACCAAGCCTGGCGCGTCACACGCCTGTGCCCCAACGGTCAGAAATCAACGGTCATACCAATGGTCGGGACGCCTCTAACGGCCCAACCCAGGCGCGTCGCAAGCCTGTGGCGGTCCATCGAGGGGCCGTCACAGCCCACATACCCCCAATTGGCATCACAGGGCTGTAACGCACCCACCTAGGTGAGTTACATGATGTGACGGTCACTGGAAGGACTGTCACACCCGCCCGAGGTCGGAACGACGGGAAAACGCCAAAAAATTCAACCACGCCCCCATGCCTCCACCGGAGAGGGGAAAATCAAAGGGGAAGACCCCTGGGGACCCATAGCATGATACTAGGCTACCAAAACATGAAATCGCGGGCAAAATCCATAGATCGGACGAGCTCTCCCCAAATCATGGAAAACCCCAAACCCGCTCAAACACACCCCTCTCGGCCTCCCCTCGGCCTACGAATCACGGAAATGAATGGCGGGGAGCTAGGGAACGTCACCCTACCTCAATGGAGCGAAAGCTCTGCCGAATCGTTGTCGAGATCGCAAAGAATGCTTTGAAAACCCCGCTCCTTCACGCTTCCCACGAACATTGCACGCCCACACGACCGCCTCGCCGCATCCCACGTCGCCGCGCCGTCGCCCCGCCGCCGTCTGCAGTCGGAGGAAGGCTCGCCACGCCGAAATGGGAGAGAGAGAGAGGGAGAGAGAGCTCACGGTGGAGAGGAAGAAGAAGAAATAGAAGAAGAAGAAGAAGAAGAAGGGTGGGGGAGAGAGACAAAATGAGAGGTATTTATAGAAAATCCAGAAATTCCAAAAAATACCAAAAAATAGAAAATTGCATTTTCGGGATCTTCGGAACGCACCGATCGCAACGGTGCCACTCTCGCCTAGGTGAATGGCCCGGTTCACCCGTAACGAGGTTCTGAAGGAATTATCGAAACACACATCGGTAATCAGAAAACTCGCGCGGAAAAGCCACGGAACGCTTCCGGGCCTCTGAAACGACTCCGGATCGCATCGATCCGAACACGAAAGATGTCTGAAACGAAATTTTGGACACAACAGAGTCGAACACCCCTAAAAAACCATATCCGGGACCCACGAAGAAGGATCCGAAAGGTCCGGGATACTACAGGTGAATTGGGTGATTACGAATTTTAAGAAAACCTTAGCAGATTTAAACAAATGTAATGAATGGCAACAAGGAAGTTCAGATCTATTAGAGAAACTATTGGATCTAACAAAATCTTTCGCATACAGTGGATCCTTGGTATTATGGCGGAGGTATGAATTCGAAGATTCTACTCTCGCAAGGTGTTATCTTCCTAACAAGATTGACCTTGTCAATTCAAACCCACCTTTTGATATACCAAGGATCTATCACTTAAATGATCGATTATGCTAGATCTAAAAGATCAAACGCGGAAGAGATAATATGCAATATCAATCACACAGAATGAGGGTAGATGAAAATGACCAAACCACATGATGGATAGTAATTTTAAGGTGGTTTAGATGCAAGGATGACAACCTACGTCCACCCCTCATAAACTGTGAGGATTCACACAATATCTTGTAAAGAATTAAAAGATCAGAACACACACACACACCCGTAAGGAGATAGGAACTCCCACGAAGGTGCAAACGCACCGAAGCAAACACAAATCTAAAGGAAACAAGACACACACACACGGATTTGGGTAGATCCACACACACATGAATGTTTAAAGATTACAAATAGCACACAGTTGAAGCTCAGGAAATTTGGAAGAAGAAACACAAATGAAAAACTTCGGATTTAGGCCCCCCTTGAGTAGATGATGCAGATTTTTGATGAAGCTTGCTTCTCCAATTGATTTGAGGTTGATTGGCTTCAGATTGATCTTGAAAGGCTTGTAGATGGATGAGGAATCCCTAGACAAAACACTGTTCATGGAGGTGTTGCAGCAGCCCTCTTCCTCCCTTGGTAGCTCCCTTGACTTCCCTTTGAGTGATTAGGGTTTCTTTGCCCCGAAGAGATGTTTCTATACAACTTGGATGGTCAAGGGACATGCCAAAACACAGATCCACAAATTATGGCATGTCTGGTAGCTTTAGGATTAAATAAACCAAAGGAATGGGCTTCCCATGTTGAAGAATTAAAAGTCAACAATTGTTGCCTCGAGGGGTTCGGTCGACCGAATTTTCCGATCGGTCGATCGAACTCTCCGGTCGGTCCACCGAACTTTGAGAAACCTAAAAAAAATTTCCCTGGCAATTTTGGTCGACTGAAATCCTCAAGCGGTCGATCGAACTCTGTAACTTTTACAGAGTTCTGATCCCTGGAAAACTTGGTCGACCGAATCATGCCCATTGGTCGACCGAACTTTGGAAAACCTGCAAAAACGGATTGTTAGCCCAATGAAACATATCCATATGACAAGAGCTTTATGTCATCACATAATCCATTCATTTTTGGGTTTGATTTAGCTATGTTTATGCATTTGGAAGGCTCAACGCATTTGAGCATTTGTCATTACACAAAATTGCCTTAAACACGTTCAATGCTCACTCTTGATCACTTTGACACGGCATGAGACGAAAACTAAGTCCAGGGTTTTGTTATCATCAAAATCACTTGGAGAGACGCAATAGAACGATCCTCCCTTCTTCTATAGTCACAGAAGGAAATGTGAGACAGCACCCTACTGCTCACAAACCCATAGGATCAATCCTCTCTTATTTTGTAAACACAGAAGGGACCCGGAGAGAACACCTCTCCCTTCCTTTGAAACCTCAGAGGGAACCCAACCCCTAGAAAGGGTATCAGAAGAACAATGTAGAAAGGAAAGATAACAAATGAAAAACACAAAATAGCAAACAAAAGAATGTAGCTCCAAGGGAGCAAAGCAGTTCTGGATTTGATCCACGAACTGATCAGCACTTCAGGTCTTCATGATGCTCTGGCTGCACTCTATCTCTCACGAACTAGCTACTTTTCTCACTTCTTCTTTTTCTCTCAATCTTCTCTCTAAGACCTTCTCTCTGATTTTCTCTCACAGATCTTCCTCTCTCGCAGCATTGTTTTCTTCTTCTTTCTCTCTTTCTCTTTCTTGCTCACGCAGTGGCTCTCACCTTCATCCCAGATAGACTCTCTTTTCTATTCGAAGGAAGCTTTTCTCTCTTGAGTTCGTAGGGAATGCATCACTTCTCTTATTCTGATCGGCTCTTATATATAGCAGAGAAATCGCCCCTTCCAGAATAGAAAATAGATCCATAGTCAGAATAATTCATTGGTCTAGGTGGCAAAGAATATTCTGTCACTTTTTATCCTTCCAGAACTCAGCCACGTGTATTGGATTATGTGCCAAAAGGCTTCAGGTCGCTAGCACGTGATCTACTTATTTCTCACATTTTTTAGAATTAAATGAAGCTACGTTGATGCAGCTACTTAATGCATCAAGGCAGTGTAGCTAAGATACTTCTGAACAGTTGGCTTCGAAATGCATGGCCTTTGGTGCGTCGATGCACCACTTGGATGCTTCGATGTTGTTGGCTTCAAATTGCTGGTTCCGAGCTAAGTGCATCAATGCACTCCTCTGAAGCATCGGTGCAGTGTGAAGATAGAACCTTTGGCCAGAGCCTTCGAATGCTGGCTTTTGACTTGGTGCGTCGAGGCAGCTTCTTGGTGCTTCGACGTGGTGTGATTCACAAACTAGTTTTAAGCTTGATACATCGAGGCAGTATTCTGTTGCATCGAGGCAGAACTCCAGAAATGGCTTCCTTGAGCATCACTACGTCGAGGCCGTTCTCTATTGCGTCGATGTTGTTCCTTGAAATCTCTTTTGTGGGCATGGATACATCGAGGCAGTGGTGATCCTACTTCGACACTTTTATGGTAATTATAACTCCTGTATTCTTGTTCTTAACTTCTGGAAGTTCCACCTCTATTCAATGTCAATTTGATCAGACTTTTCTTCAATTCTTTAGAAATTAACTGTCTTTCAGCCTGTTCTTTATGCAAACGTCAACATGTTCCTTGTGCAATTTTGAGCTGAACTACACAATCAATGACATGAGAGCTTCATGCATGATTCAACATCAGGAACACATTTGACTATCCATATAAAAAGTATACATGACACATGGTTTTGACAGCATCAAAACATAGGGACATGTATCAACTTTAGACATGAGTTAAGACAATGCATGTGCTTGCTTAGCTTATCCATCTTAGCTATCATCAAGGCACATAGAGACAATGCAAGCTTACTTAATTTAGCCATGTTAGCCATCATCAAAACCATCAAAACACATCAATATTAATGCATGAGTTATGCATGTATGCATGAACCCCTCATGCACAACAACCTCTTTCACGCTTTTTATGAGCTAAAAAAGTACACCCATGCCGGGAAGGGTTTCTTTTACCTTCAAGCCAGGAGGGGGATAAGTTGTATTACCCTCTCCCCCCGTGATTCATCACACAAAGGGCGGAAAACCCAATTTTTTGGGGTAGGGTCCAGCAAGCGTATCAGTTGGAACTTTCTCGTCGAGCCAAACTACCAGCCTGTATTCCCTGCGAAGCATCTAGTGATCTCCTTAGAGATTGAGGTAGAGATTAAGATTCTTCAGGGTAATCAGGGATCGACCGTGGAGCTAATGACTCCGGCCAATATCGAGCATTACGCACGCCGCGCGCTGACTCTCGGGGGTAAGGATCTTGGGCTTAACATTGTATATCCATTTGCTGGCTGGGTAAGCTCTTATTGACAATTTGCTTTTTGGCGAGTAGAGCCGATACGCGGTGTTGATGGGGATCGTCAAACATCTGCAGAGCTGGAGGTCGACAACCAAGCGGGGGTAGTTACCTCGGGCGCACCTCAAGTCCCCTAGGGCCCCTCTCCTGCCCGAGACAAGGGCAAGTGGGTTGCTCTAGAGGAGGAACCAGGGCGACGGGGGTCCAAACACAAGGACTCCAAGGAGCGGTTGATGTTGGGCTCGATGAAGGCCTTGACCGCCGAGTGGGGGAGGCGGAAGAAAATGAAAGTTCTTCTCTCGACCGAGAAATCTCCAACCGAGGGCGCCCGTCGCTCGGAATCTTCGGTCCCTCCGCCAGAGGTGCCGGCCTCAGCTGAAGGGACCCCTGCTGAGGATGTCGAAGTGTGTGGAAAGGAGGAAGTTGCTCCAGTGATCCCGTCCGAGCCAGGCACCGCAGTCCCAGGCCGAGGAACTTCCATGGGAGATGTTCCGGCACTGACCAATCCGGGGAAGGGCCCCGTCTTTCAACAGGGGTGGTTCACTCTCCAGACCTACCTTTATGAGTGTTGTCGAACGCTGGTGACTCCATCCATTCGGGATGAATTCAGTCGTTGCTCCCCTCCGATTCTCCTCGAAAGGGTCATGGAGGGGGGGTTGTTCGTGGCCCATATTGGGGTGGTGCTAGCAGATTACTTGGCACTAGTGGAAAATGGCGAGGTGGCCCAGGCCCGTGCTCACATTGAGTTCGATCAGAAGGTCGAACAGTTGTCCTTTGAGCTTGGAGCCCTCCAGCGGGAAGCGGCATTACTCTGATCATAGGATCGAGCGAGCCAGGAGAAGATGCGATCACTGTCCGAGCAGCTGTCCCTGGCTCAATATACGGCCGAGCTGAAGAGCAGACTCCTGCAGGAGAAGCGCCAAACCCACGCAGTGAGGTTGAGGTGGTGGGCAGTCGAGCAGGAATAGGTCGGAGGTCGGCTCCTGGAGGCAGAGCGAGCGAGGAGGGACGCCATAGCGAAGTTGGCCGAGATAGAGGCAGAGTCGGCCGATCTCAAGGTGAGGGCAGTAGCATCCGAGGTGAGGGTAATCGAGCAATATCGGGGCTAGGAAGAATATCGTGAAGCCCTAAAGAAGACCGCTTTCACCTATTACGAGCTGGGCTACCAACGTGGGCTGCGGAAGGGCTTCGCTCAGAGCTTCAGGCATGTAGTGAGTCAGGCACATGAGCAGGTTATTGATGAGCTCATTTTCAACCGCGGACAGTGCTATGACTCAGCCGAAGAAGGCTCAACCTCCCCTTCGTCATCAACGTCGAGTGGTGGAGGGGGAAGCGAGGACACTTCTGCTCCTGTGGAGGAAGGATCGCCAACTCCTGCTGCTTCGAGAGAGCACGTGGTCTAGGCAGTTCCCACACAAGTGGGGTCAGTGTAGCAACCCGAATAAAATATAGGAATAAAATTTCCTAAATAGATAAAAACGTCCAATTAAATAATCAAAGGGCCCACATAAATTATAAAAGCCCAAGGGATGAAGCCAAGAAGGCCTTAACCTTTGAATGTGACTCAAAGGTACAACTCTCTTGCTTAAACGAATGGCCCTTAATAACCTTAACCCACACACACATATGGGCCTCCTATATATATATATATATATATATATATATATATATATATATATATATATATAAAGTAACTAATTCCGAATGGGCCTTGAAAGCCCATAACCTCTTCCACGAAATCAGGTCATGGTGAGGGTATAGGTGCATATACGTAAAGTAGAGAGGTTGGTTTCAAAAGGCTAAAACCTCCTCACGTTCGAACCTTTGCATGAGGCTTTAGGGTTTATGCCCAACCAGGAAAGTGGCTGCGATTTGGGAAGGAGAAGATCAACATGAGAAGGTTTAAGCCTCTTAGGATTCACGTAGAAAAATTTAAATCCCGTTAGAAGTCAGAGATATAAATCTCTATAAATAAACCCCTCCATCGATGAGCTCCGGCTACTGCTGCTGCTCATATTGGCTTCCCTATGTCGACGTCATCGTCCTCATCTTCTTTCGCTTGGGAACGTGAAGGGGGGAAGCTTTTTCCTCTCCTTCCTCCTACTGTTGCTCTTCTGCTACTGTCGCGGGTGTGTTGCTGTCGCTGCAGTTGCCATTGTGCTTGCTACTGGGTTGCTTTTATTCCTCCTACTACTGAACGGGAAGAGAGAAGACTGCTGCTTCTTACTCTTTTTCTACAGTCACTGTCGAAGCTGCTACTGCACTTTCTCCCGAACGTCTATTGTTCAAGTGTTGCTATCATAGTTGCAACTGCTCTTATTAAATATCTCATACCTCTGTCTGTTGTCCAGAACAAGCCAAAGAGATAGGTGTTCTCAAGATATGAAGCCCAACATGATAATCAAAGTAAATTCATGCATATAGGTCGTATAGCAGTGATTCCATGATTCCTGTTTAAGTTTTATGAAGTTTTACTAAGTTTCAGTAAATAGCGGCTAGGTCAAGGGCGCCTATTAAATGAATGCCCGAGTGAGCTGTCACCAATTCTTCTGAAACAACGACAGTGGCTCGGGCGCAGTTTAATGAGCAACCTTTTCCCAATCCGCTGATTCCCTAGTGTATCTAATAAATACCACATGCTTAAAATTAAATATCAATGTAACCTAACGTTAAAATTATTGCATGAGCATGTTCCTGGAATCCTAATATTTTTCTTTATCTATCCATGTCTTTACTTTCCTAATTATGTGAACTCCTAGTCTGTGAACAGTGATATGTGTCTAAGATTGTATCTGCCCGATGCGTAGCATCAAACAAAGAATGGGCGATAGTCACCTAGTCGCTAATTACAGAATGAACGCCCCTATACAGTGGCGCTGTTTTGTAAAATCTAGTAAATAGAATTTATATTGAAATTCATGAATAAGCGACCTAAATCATGACGGCATTTAAAGAAAGAACGCCATCATGCACAATCGCTATTTATAATTATAAATGTTAATTTCTGGGAAATTCTAGAATTAACCCCCGTATACAGTGTCGTTAATTCTTATTATTTTCTTGGAAAATTATGTTATAATTAAGATTTAACGACCTTTCAGAAAGTCGCAATTTCTTTAAATAGTGACTTCTATTAAGGCGTAGATTCCTGTCTCTCAATTTTATCACGTTTTCTGGCCCTTATCGCGGGTCTATTGACACTCCCATCTCACATCCGTAGATGGAGTCCCTGTTTTTGATTCTATCGATTACACATTATCTCTCGGTGATGTTTGAACCCTTCGCGGGATATTCCTTCCTTCGGACTGGTGATTTCAGCATGGAGACCTCCGTAAGTCTACGCTAACGTTACATTCTCTCAAGGCAGTCGAGTAGGTTGTACCCTCAAAACCTTGAAACCCCTTTTAGCCATGTCACTCTGAAGAAACATGGTGGTCTAGCCCTCATAGAGTGCTGTCGTGGCCTTTATGAGAAGTCCTACCTTCTGTCTTGAAATAGTGACAACCGTCTGGGCGTTAATTGAATGAGCAACCAGACAGCCGTCGTAATTCACTGAACCTACGACCTGATAGGTGTCGCCGATTCTTTAATGAGCGACTGTGTTAACATGCGCTATTTCATCGAGCCTATACTATTCACAGGAATTAGCGACCAGACAGTGGGCGCTATTTCTGTAATTGATGGCGATTGAGTGGGCGCCAATTACCCAGATTCATGGCATGTCTTGGTTTTCGTGTGATTTAACGGTGAGTCATACTTGTTCAAAGTTCTGCCCTTCAACTCCTTCATTCGTGAAATCTACCTTACCATCCTACAGTGGCTTATTCTTGAAATTCTATATGGGCTATAACTATAGTGGATGCCTAGAATATACATGACTCAATGTTTGTGCATATAGGCCCCGATTTGGTCCTGGGAGGAGCACCCGAAAGTACTTGTGCCCATGGGAGCTATATTGATCACGGTGTGGCATTGCACCGAAGTGCTTGACTTGCTTGATTGTTGACATTCCACGACTCGTACTTGACTTGACATGACTTAACATGACTTGCATGGCCCGGAATGGATATTTACTTGCTTGATAAAATAATAGCCAATTCATGTGACATTACTTGATATATTTACATGCTTGACCATCTTGATACATTTTACATGAATATCCTAAAATCTTGATACTCTACTCTCTCTCATCATTATCATGCGTACATGCATAGCTAGATTTGCATTCATGTAACATATAATTTACTTAAAGCGAGATTGTACTTGAGATATAATTCATATTGAGAGTTCGCTCACTTAGTGTTTTCCCCTATTTTTCAGGTAACTCTGATGACGAGAATCAATCGGATGGGAACGGGAACGAGGAAAGAGCGTAGAGCAACCTAGTCATGGAAGCATTTATCTAGTCGAGTCTTTTTCCTATTTCTTGAGTCAATCATTATAATTTTCTTTTATTGAGTCTAGAATGTCCTTTAGTACTCTTTTCCAAAGAGGAGATTATGTAATGGATTTAACTTAATGGTTATTATGAATAAATTAGATTTGGTTATCTTGTAATTTGCACATCTCTATCTATAAGGTCGAATTCCTTATACTCTGATTGACATGAATGAAATAACTCGTCACGCGTACCGAGTTCCTTCCGCGCTCGGGACGTGACAGTTTTTGTGATATCAGAGCCTAGGATATTCAATTCCTAGGAAAACCAAGTCCAAGGATAGGTTTATACCTTTATCCGGTGAGATGGGTAGAGCCATGGGTTAAGTTAACTTAGGGACTTAGACTCTTGGTTAATCATATATTAATATAGTTACTTGAAATCTTGTAGGATCATGGCCGCAGAACGTGCTCAATGACGCGATATGCAATGCACTATTTAAGGCCTCACTCAGGCGGTACAACAAGTGGCGCAGGGCGGTGCCAATCGGGGAGCAGGAGATCTCCACCATAGCTTTCGCAACATGAACCCACCAAAGTTCATTGGTTGAACCGACCCCGATGATGCCGAGCACTGGATTAGGGAAATTGAACGTATATTCCATGCCATGCAATGCGCGAATGAAGAAAAGGTCCTGCTAGCGACTTTTTAACTAGAGCGGGATGCCCGATTTTGGTGGGAGTCGATAGAAGCTTCATTACCCCATGAACATATCACGTGGGGCGAGTTCGTTGAACACTTCCATAGCAAGTATTTCTCAGACCGTATTCAAGAAAAGAAGGCCACGGAATTCGCCGCCCTCAAGCAAAGGACCTTATCAGTGGCCGAGTATGAGGCCCAATTCTCTCGTCTGTCAAGGTATGAACCACACCTAGTGTGTACCGAAAAGATTAAAGCTAGAAGATTTATAAATGGGCTTAGGCCACAATACATTACTCAACTTGCGCCGATGGACATCCAAGTCTATTCGGAGATGGTATGGCATGCAAAGCTACTAGAACAACCCACGGAGTTGTCCGACTGAATCTGTGGAAAAGATAAAAAGGAGCATGTTACGAGCTCTGACACATTCAAGCCGACCTTCAACAAGAAAAGAGCTAGCAATGGAGGAGATTCCTCCCATGAAAAGAAGTTTAAGAAGAATAGCGAGCCATTTTCCATTACTACCACACCTTCCAAGGAGGTGTGTAAACATTGCGACAAGGCCGGCCATAAGACCGAGGAATGCTGGAGGAGATTGGGAGCTTGTCTCCATTGTGGGAGCCATGATCATCGGATTCCCGACTGCCCTCTATTAAATGATCAAGCCGGAGATGAGAAGCACCCGGTGAAGAAGCAAGCACGTCTCCAAGCTCTTCAAGAAGCGGAGCAAGATGAAGGCGGACTGATGGAAGGTACATTAAAGATTTGTTCCAAGTCTGCTCGTGTCTTGTTTGATACGGGCGCGTCACATTCTTTTGTTTCCAAGAAGTTTGCCGATCTATTACCTATGGAATCGGAGTGGATAGATTTAGTTATTTCAACTCCTCTCAGAAACGAATCCGAGATTTCACACCATTATCTAAATTGTGAAGTTATGGTGAAAGGGAAAAATCTACCTACCGATTTAATATGCCTAGACATGAAGGATTATGATGTTATACTAGGAGCCGATTGGCAATCCACACACAAGGCAGTTGTAGATTGCCGAAACGGCAAGGTAACTTTTAAAAAAATCCCGGAACTTGTCTACACTAGTCCTCAGAGTCAAAATAAGTCACTCCTTATTTCGGCCCTCCGAGCTAGTAAGCTCTTGAGGAAAGGATGTGTGGCTTTCATAGCATGTGTGACCCCAACGGAAGTGAAGGAGTCTAAGATAGAAGACATCCAAGTGGTCCGGGAGTTTCCGGATGTGTTCTCGGAAGAATTGCCTGGTTACCCCCACAAAGAGAAGTGGCCTTTACCATCGACCTTGTCCGTGGTGCTGGCCCAGTATCTAAGGCCCCTTATATGATGTCCCCCGCCGAGCTCAAGGAACTAAAAGAGTTATTGATGGAGCTCTTGAAGAAAGGATTCATCAGACCGAGCACTTCTCTGTGGGTAGCACCCGTGTTATTTGTAAAGAAGAAGGATGGACCGATGAGACTCTGCATCGATTACCGATAGTTGAACCACCTTACCATCAAGAACACATATCCACTTGTTGATATGTTATTCCTCCTCGAGTTAAATAATATTGAAGAGATAAAAAAAAAAAGGAGGAAAGATGAAGCTGTTGACCGTGATCGCCACCCGGTGAGAGCGCCGGGACTCGGAAGCTGCGGGAGAATGCGGGTCCGTTCCTCCACTCCTCCTGGCCGGCCGGAAGGTGTGGGCCTCGTGCTTTTGGTTGCTGACCTGAAAGCAAACGGTGAAACACACAGATAAACGGAGATTAGCTAAATGATAGTGTAGTAGGTGTACTAATTGAAATAAAGCAAAGGAAGAACATGGCCCGGCGATACCTGGAGGTTTTGAAACCCCGTTTAGGGCGCCGGAAACAATAGGAAAGATAATAAATGCCAACGAAATGATGTATGTGATGTGTGATGCAGTGGAGAAAAGACGTGTGTGTGGTGAGCAAACAGAGAAGAACTAGAAACACAGAAACATGAAGCGTGAAGTTCCCTGCACCGGGGGCCTGCGAGGGATGTAGAAGGCCCCCACTCCCTGACGAACGGGCGGATGCTGTATGAGATTTGGCGATGGAATTCGACAGCACTTCGTGATGGTCCCCCTCTGTCTCAGAACCCGTGAGCTATATATAGAGCCCAGGGCTTCGAGCTTAATCAGGGATTAACACTGAATGATGTCGGTCAAGGACCGGTATATGATAGCATCGTGTCAATATTGCCAACGACATTCTCCTCTTAATTCGCCTGGAATCACGGGGTCTAATCTGGGTGGCCGTAACAATGACGGTCGTAAGGAGGCCGCCAAACAACTATGACGGTCTGGGAGAGGCCGTCCAATAACTATGACGGTCCTGTAAAGACCGTTATGCTTAAAGGCGAGTCAATGCCCGGACAAACAACTTTTCGTGAAGCACGTGGCTATGACTGACTGTCGGGCCTCTAACCCCTTTTCTTGTCGGCAAATAATGACGGTCCATAGACGACCGCTATATTGACCATAACGGTTGTCATGGAGCCGTTGTTCAAAGCATATCACGAGATACAAATAACCCGGGGCAGCGTAACACAACGGCCCAATGGGGACCGTTCTATTGAAAAAAACGGTTTATAACAGACCGTTAAACACAATGAGAGGGAGGGAGGCCTTCTTTGCTGGGAAGAGCCCAAAATACTGCCAGAAGAATAATCTCTCATGTGATTGACTGCTTGGGACAATAATTGAGGCGAAGGAAATGATTCGATTTATCGGTTAAAAAACGGGTGTCAACAGATGCCCCTCCTTAACGTCCGCCTTGCAAGGGAACGAGCGGAGGTGTAGTGAAGGCGTCATGGAACATGGAGTTGTAGCGGAGATGAAGCGGAGTGGACTGCAAAAGCGGGCGTTAAGGCAATACGACACCCGTTTCATACCAATAAGCCATAGAAATCTTCGGGCAACCTTCGAACCAATTTGCAAGGTACTGTGGGACTGAGTGTTAAACCTGAATCTGGAGGAACTAAGGTAAAAGAGCAAGGAGCGGCCTCGTCGGCGGAAGCTGTGGTCCTAAATGAGGCGATATAGAAGCTGGCAATAGCGAAATTAAAAGGATTTTAAAACTCCAGACGAGGGAAACACTTAATTCATCAGAACCGAACAATTAGGTCCAAAGAAACACCTTCTAATTTTGGAGTGGAATTATTCCTTCGGTGGGACATGGAACACAGAAAGCAGTCAATCACACGCAAGATCATTTCTCAGGCAGACCGTAGGTCGTGAATGCTCAAAAGGTGCTTGTGATGCATGCTGGGCTAAAAGAAAGAACCATGTAAAATCGAATGCAAACCAAGGATAAAAATATAAAATACTCGAGAATATTATTGCAGAACTGAATGAGTCAGGGTCAGGACACTTCTTGCAACCACAGCGTGCAAGAGAGAACCGTCGTCCCCTGACTTCTTCCAACTTAGCGGCCTTTCCGAAGATTAGACACGCATACCTAGATCATCATGTGTTTTTGTTGACGGGGAACGTCAGATCCTGGGATGCGTGAAGAATCGACTGGTTCTCGAGATAGATATTTATTACCATATAGTAATGCAATAAGAGTTTTGAGGGATTGAGGGCCATACCTGACTTACCTGTGCAGGCGTAACGGCGGGACATTGACGTTGTTTAGCTTTAACTGCAATCAAAACTCATTGGCACATGAATTTCACAACAATGATACATTCAACAGTTAAACGGCTCAGAGGGGACCGTGCTTAAGTTGGACGGCTCATGGTAAACCGCCATATGGATTTATTAACGGTCATAGGAAGGCCGTTTAATGCTAAGTAACCGTTTGCATAATAACGGTCCTAAGGTAGCCGTTCTTATTGTATAGTGGTCTATCGCTAGACCGCCATTCTCAACGTTGGTTCGAAAATATAAACCCTCTTCCGCTTCCCTCCTCCTACCGTAACGGCAGGAAGAGAGAAGAAGAAGAGGAAGGAGGAGCGACCCCCCCTTCTCCCACACTCTCATTCTCTCTCTCTTTTCTCTCGTGCTCTCCCTCTCTCACAATGGCCTCTCTCCTCTTCCTTTCCATCACCCTCTTCCTCACTCTCTCGGGATTTCTCTCCCTCGCGATGGCGGTGGATGGCGACGGCGACGAGCGGCGGCGGTCGGAGGCGGTTGCTCCGGGGGAAGAAGCCGGGACGATGGACTTCTCGGCGGATGATCTCGCCCTCGTGCTCGTGGAGGAGAGCGAGAGTGGTTCCGACGGCGAGCGTGGAGCCGACGAGCCGGGAGGCGATGAGCCGGCGGCGGAGGCGCCGCGCCCGGCGAGAAGGCGTCGTGACTCGGAGGTAGGTCCCTTTTCCATTGTATAGCACGGGGGAATGGGGGTTAAGGGCTTCCACGGCGGCGGGGGATGGCGCTTCGCCGTCGTCGGAGGAGATTACGCAATGACGGTCCTCAAAGGACCGCAAAATATACCCAACACGGCCCAGTAGGGGCCGTTAAACATATCTGACCTTTGGGGTCTCCTCAGAACAAAACGGCCCTCAACGGACCGTCAAACAGAACAGCGGCCCAGGAGTGGCCGTTGACCATAACGTAGCAACCCTCGGCATTCAGAACAATGCGGTCCCCATTGGACCGTTCAAAATAGCACCGCGGCCCTTGGAGGGCCGTTGAATGATTCATCAGAACAACGGTTCATGGACAACCGTTGTGAATGGAATAGCGGCCCAGGAATGGCCGTGTTATTCAAAACATCATAGGATAGGACGGTCCATGGAGGGCCGTCATAGGCAACAAAACGGCCAGGGGAAGGCCGTTGAACAACTAAAATGAGGAACATCACAGGGTAACACCCCTTTCTTTTGTTATTAAGAAATATGAAACTAATGAGATGAATGAATGAATGCAGGGAAAGCGTCGGACCCGTATCTCCTGGCTGCAGGTTCGGTCAGTGTATCTTGCACTGCCGGATTTTCAGCGGGAGAGGCTGGCTGCTATGGGGTTCGCCCCATTCCTCAGTGTTGAGGTGTGTCGCTTTGACACACCTCTTCTTTATGCCCTGCACGACCGCTGGGATCCGGCGAGTCGCACGTTCCTCTTCCCGTGGGGTCACATGGTCCCCACGCTAGAGGACGTGGCTAGGCTTACTGGTTTACAGGTGCATGGTCTGCCGGTGACTGGGATCTCCTTTCCTGATTACCGCGGCATGGCCGAGAGGACGTTGGGGCTCGCGCTCCAGACGACACGTCGGCAGACCACGCTTCTTCCGCGGGCAGCTCTCCAGGACAGCCTGGGGTTGCGACGGACGGGACTTGCGGTGGGCGAGCGTCCAGAGGAGCACTTGGACCGGCTGGTGACGCGCGTGCGGCCTCGAGTAGCAGCAGGACCGGGTGCAGAGGCGGACACGGTTCTTCGGCGGTTCCTGATGTTCTTGTTCGGGCGGCTTCTCTTCTCGACGCGTGCGGACGTCATCCACTGCCGACTTCTTCCGTTCCTTGAGGACCTAGAGCACGTGGGAGACTACGCGTGGGGTGCCGGTGTGCTCGCCTTCCTTTTTGAGAGCCTCAGCTCGACGTCCCGACGGACGATGTTGGGGGGCTTCTCTCCCCTTCTCCAGGTACGACTCTGACTCAGAACTCATGCAATTTCCTAGGACCTGTACTCTAGATGCTGACGACTTGTGCGTGATGCAGGCATGGGCTTACGTGCGGCTGCCTATGCTGCGCAGGGGACTAGAGATCCGCCCTGGACTCTTCCCTCTTCTACGACGGTGGGCGCCAGCTCGTGGGTCGGGGACCCTGACACGGCAGGTGCGCGACCTGCAGGATGACATTGACACGCTTCCGTACTCCTCAGTACGACTTCTAAACCTTTAGCCTTTATTTGGAAAATGCTTGTTTTATATGATGTTGATGTGATTGCTGATGTATGCAGGTGCAGTGGACTCCTTATGCACACGAGGACGTGACAGAGCAGCCGTGGGTGGTGAGAGCTCTTACCTTCTCCGGGCGTGATGTGTGGTTACACTGCATGAATGTAGTGGAGCCCCTTTACTCCCGGCTGGTGATGAGGACGACCGGCGTCTCTCAGCCCGTGGTAGACTTCCCGGTGCAGGAGAGCGCGAGGGAGAGGGTGACGCGGAGCACCCGAGGGCTGACTCAGCAGTGCGATTGGGCGGCGCGGAACGCCGAGCAGGTTGCCGACTGGCAGGCAGGTGGGCGTGTGGTGACCGCTCGTGCTGACAGTGATGCGGCGTACGTGACTGCGTACGTCAGGCATTATGGAGACCGCGTGTTCCGAGGATCACGCCGACCGGTACAATTCTAAACTCAGACTTAATCTACATGCTTTATGATTTCTATATGCTGTACTGACTTCCTTTCGACATGCAGATCGACCCTGAGGGACGCTTAGCGGAGCTGCAGGGGCTCCTTCATGCCACCATCCAGGAGAGGGATGAGGCTCGCCGAGCCCTCGAGTTACTGGTATGTTCCTAAACTCTGGACTCTTACATTTCTATATGATGTTTATGCATGTGACTGACCTGGGATATTTGGGTGCAGCGAGCTGAGGCTGCTCAGAGGCGTGGAGCGGAGGCTCCTTCTTCTTCTTCTGTTGAGACACCGGCCGACCGAGCAGCCCGGGATGCCGAGTTCCAGCGGATGGTGGAGCGGGCCGAGGCAGCGGAGAGCGAGCTTGCCGTGCGGGTACACTTCTGACGCTTTCCTTTGTTTATTCGTGCATGATATGAATGGAATGTGCTAATGTTTGATGCATGCAGGTGGAGGACGTGAGGGTTGCCATGGAGGAGGCTACCCGTGCCAGAGAGGAGGTGGCCCACCTACGGGCTGAGTTGGTGCAGGTTGAGGCTCGGGCCCAGGAGGCGACTGTGAGCGCCCAGAGGTCGGCGTCTCGAGCCAGGGCGGAGTTAGCCGAGGCTCAGGAGGAGGTGAGGCGGCTCCAGTCGGCAGAGGCTGCCGAGTTCCGGGGGCAGGTGAGAGAACTTCATCCTATGCTGACTGCCGAGCTGGAGCAGTTACAGGCAGAGCTGGAGCGAGAGCGAGCAGCGTCTCAGGAGCGAGAGGTGCTGCGGCTCGTGGCTGAGAGGGAGGCGAGCCATTTGCGTGAGCAGCTTGCGCGAGCTCAGCCGGCCGACGCTCTTGAGACGGGACTTCTCCGTGCGGAGGTGGAGCGCTACCGAGCGACGATAGCGGAGCTGGAGCCTTTCAGGACCGAGGCCCTTGTGCTGCGGGGCCAGGTTCAGGGTATGACGATGAGCCGTTCGAGGAGCCGATCGGTCGTACCGAGTGGCAGCCAGGCTACTCACACCTCGGTAGGACGTTACATGGCGAGTTCCTCTCAGCGGGAGAGGAACGAGAGTGATGAGCGACGACGACGTCGCGATGCTGCTGAGACTTCTTCGATGGCCCCGCCAGCGAAGAGACAGGAGGGAGGTGGAGACAGTGACAGGCCAGAGGGTGAGGCTTGATTTTGTACTTTTTCCCTCTTTTTTTTTATGAGATTTTTATGTTTTTGGGATGATGATATGTATATATGTTGTACCCCTTTTTTTTAGTTTTTGTATGGATGTATGAATGTATGCAAATGGATGAGTGTATGTATGAATGACAATGGGTGAGGGAGGCGATGACAGACTCGGGTGAGCTGCGTGAGAGGTAGCGAGGTACGCCGACTCAGGGTGAGCGACGCGAGCGGGGGTGAGGCATGCCGACTCAGGGTGAGCGACGCGAGCGGAGGTGAGGCACGCCGACTCAGGGCGAGTGACGCGAGGGGAGGTGAGGCACGCCGACTCAGGGCGAGTGACGCGAGTGGAGGTGAGGCACGCCGACTCAGGGCGAGTGACGCGAGCGAAGGTGAGGCACGCCGACTCGAGGTGAGTGACGCGAGCGGAGGTGAGGTACGCCGACTCGAGGTGAGTGACGCGAGCGAAGGTGAGGCACGCCGACTCGAGGTGAGTGACGCGAGCGGAGGTGAGGGACGCCCATGAGTTTAGAGAACAACAGCCAGGAAAAAACCGTTTTTGGAAAGAATGACGGCCAAGACAGGGCCGTGGGTCTCTTAAGAATAACGGCTATGCCATAGCCGTTATGTAACATAACGGTCAAGGGAAAGCCGTTATTTGGTGCTGGCCGACTGAGAACGACGGTCCATGGTAGACCGCGGACATGAGAATAGCGGTCGCCATTGGGCCGTGCTTACATGAATGACGGTCTATCGTACGACCGCCAATCAGCACGATCTTATAAGCCAAATTGAATTCCCTTTAAGCCCATTCAATCCTGGTGTGCTCTCGTGCATCATGCGTTCCAGTGGAGCGAAACACGGGATGAGACCTCCTATAAGTAAGGGGTGCTCTGCCTTCAGCCTGAACCCAACCTCTTCTTCTTCTTCTTAAGTTTCTTCCCTCTAAATCACCACCAAATCATCATGAAGAGGAGTTTTGGTGAGCATTCTTTGGGTGAGGGAAGCTATTCAGGCCCGAAGGCTGCGAGGAAGGAGCGAGAGGAGATTACACGTTTGGGTTCTATTCCTCGACACCTCAGTTCAAATCCTTCTAGAGAGGTATGTTTAAATCACTTCCAACTTGGTTCATTTGATTCTATTTCAGCTGATATCTCTTCTTTTCTGCATTATTCTCCTTGTTTCCTCCTTTTTAGCTCCTTCCTGGCTCTCGCCGATACTCTTCTCTTAAGTGGGTGGCTCCCATGGTTCGTGCCTTGCCCCTAGGGGTAACCCATATCCTTAGTTTTTGGCATTTGCAATCCTTGCTGTTCTTAGGTCGTAACTTCCAAAAGATTTCCTTTGACTGGCACAGTATTTCAGCCCTTGTAGAAATGTGGCACCCACAGACCCACACTTTTGTCTTTCCATCCTTTGAGGCCACTGTCCTTTTAGAGGAAGTAGAGGCTTATCTGTCTCTCCCTAAGTCTAGGGTTGGGGAGGAGGATCTAGTGTGTCACACAGTTGCCCCTATAGATCCAGTTGCCATCTTTAGCGAGTTCATAGAAGACCCGAGTGAGATCAAGACCTTTGTGGGACCCCGTCATGTTCACCTTCTTCCTCTCAGCCAGTGGGTGGTGGCACATTGTAAGAACAAATGCGGGTGGCATGAGGCTATTGCCAAGGCTGCATCCATTTGCTTGTGTGGTGCTATCCTTTTTCCGTCAGCCGACCACGTGTTAGATCTTCCCGTCCTTAGCACCATCAGTGGTTTATGGAGAGGGCTTTCTATTTCCCAGGCTATCTTAGCCTATTTTTATGAAGGGCTTAGCTCTGCTGCCCTGAGTGGTCCACTGTTTGGTTCTATGATTCTCTTAGAGTGTTGGGTGGGCGTGAGACTGAAGTTTATCCCTAGGGCAGGCATAGAGACTGAGAGTAGGATCTTCGGGAGCCATCCACTTTCCTTTATCGGTGGCGGGTTTGGTTTCTCTTCGCAGGTGGAGTGCCGTACGGGGGATATGCGGACCAGAGAAGAATGGCGCAGGTACCTGAGTCGGCTACCCGTGGAGAGGTTCGTGATGCGGCCTAACTTCTTGGTGACTACGGAGGTCAGACTGCCCAGAGGACAGGGTCTGGATTTGAGGCTAGTGAGTGATACCGTACTGGCCGTGTATTATCCACACAGGTGCCATTTGCAGGTCGGTGTACCGCGGACCCTGCTTCCTCCGTTGTCGCACTTCCCTTCTCTTCAGGCTAGACAGATTGGCACTGAGCACGATGAGCAGAGTGTGAGGAGTGCACTAGCGATGTGGGGAATCAGCAAGGTGCGTGCCTTGCCAGCAGAGGTGGAAGAGGCGACCGAGACTCGTCAGGCGTATATCAGAGAACTGAGAGAGATGTGCCCCTGCGGGAATGCCCAGGGGAGGATTGAGTGATTGTACTTTCCCTTCCTTTTTATGATGCTTGATAAGTGAGAGTGCCTTGTTTGAGAGTGAGAATTGTTTGTATCAGGAATAAAAGTTGGAGTGACCGATTTTGCCCCTTGCAGTTGTTCTGTTGTTACTTCGTCTTCTTGCTCCATCGTCCTGCACACTATTAGCAATGAAACAGGTTAAATCTGTTTTAGGCTTAGCCCCTTGCCTTGTGACAAGTGCGGAGGTAACCAGTGCTTGATTTTTGGTCAAGGGGCAAGCCTTATTAAATAAGCAAAGGAAAAGAGAAATGATAACAATGCAATGCATGCATGCCATGAATGCAAGTCATGAATATTTTTGGATTTTTTTTTTAATATTTTTGGATTTTGAAATATTCAATGTTTTTGGGTTTTAAGTTTTTTTTTTAAAAAAAAAAATATTTGTTGTTTTTGGATTTTGAAATATTTGTTGTTTTTGGATTTTGAAATATTTGTTGTTTTTTGGGTTTTGAAATATTTGATTTTTTTTGGATTTTGAAATATTCAATGTTTTTGGATTTTGAAAACCGATGCTTCCGTAACAAGACATGCCTCCCTCGTAACCTGAGGATTCCTCCTGAGATCGGCGTGTGATTGAAGGGACCCTCCTGGCCCGAACTTTTATTTGCCTGACGGTGTTCTGCCAGGGCCACCCCCAGGGTACTCAGCTTTGTCCTGAAAAGAAAAAGAATATGGAGACAAGCTTACACCCGTCATGTGAGTTTTTAAGACTTGAATTCTTTCCTGGGTGCCCCTCAAAGCTTCGGTCTGTTGTGTCGGGGTTTTGGTGTTCGTCATCGAACCTTAAGCCACCACATTTGTCATTCTTGCTATGCCTAGTTGTTCCAATTTCCCAAATATTTTCATTCATTCATTTTTCCTTTTTGTTCTTCTTCTCTCTTTTTCTTTCTTTTTCGTGTGGCTTCAGGTCATAACGAACTGCCCCTATTTGAGACTTATCTCGTATTAGGGTACCCAGGTCAGGCATCGCCTCCTTATTTACTCCTCATTCTTGGGTTCAGCCGAAGCAAGAAACGTACAGGGACTACAACTTTCCTCCAGAGTGTGGCCCCGGGAAACGGTGTTTGGCGGAACTGGGGACAGGACCAAAGGGTCGTGTTTGTGTGTTCAGCTTCTCTCAGTGATTCTTATGAACAGGGGAAGCTTGCATTGCTAGGGAAGCACGTGGTTAGACTCTTTTTTAGGGATAGAAGCGTTTGAGATATAACCCGTTCCACGGATTTGCCAGTTCTTCTCCTTCTGAGTTCGTCAACCGATAGGCATTACCTGGATAGACTTCCTTGATGACGAACGGCCCTTCCCAGTTTGGCTGCAACTTAGCCCTTGGACCACCTGTTCGGATGAATTTCCTTTTCAAAACCATATTACCTATTTCAAACTTTCTTTCGATTACCTTCTTTTGAAAATGACGTGAGACCCGCTTTTGATAAACAGAAGCGTGATTGGCCGCATTTAACCTCTTCTCATCTAACAGTTCCAGCTGTGCTAGTAACGCCTCTCGACGCTCGTCGAGATTAAGTTCCTTATCTAGCTGCACTCTTAGGGAAGGGATGAGAATCTCATACGGGAGTACCGCCTCCATCCCATAGGTGAGAGCAAAGGGAGTCTGCCCTGTGGGAGTTCGGACAGAGGTGCGATAAGCCCATAGAGCGTCTATCAATTTATCAGCCCAATCAGCGTGCCGGTGGGATTCACACGTTTTCTTGATGATTTTAAGAAGGGTTTTATTGGTGGCTTCGGCTTGACCGTTGCCTTGTGGATAATATGGTGATGAATGATGCAATGCAATACCAAATTTCTTACAGAGGTCCTGGAGTTCTTGAGACACAAATTGTGGCCCATTGTCGGTGACAATGTCGCTTGGTACCCCGAACCGCGAGATGATGTTCTTTGTGATGAAGCGGCAAACTGTGGTAGCTTTGATCTCTGCATAGGCTTCAGCTTCCGCCCACTTCGTGAAATACTCTGTAGCGGTGAGGATGAAGGATTTCTGTTTTACTTGGGCGTTAGGGTCACCTAACGGACCGACAATATCAAAGGCCCACATGGAGAAAGGCCATGGGGCGGATAGTGGGCGAAGAGATGAAGCAGGGGCGTGGATTTTGTCAGCATGGAGCTGGCACTGAAGGCACCTACGGACGTAGGTAGAACAATCTTCCTCTAGGGTTGGCCAATAGTAGCCCTGCCTAAGGATCTTCTTAGCCAATGCCTGTCCATTCACGTGACCTCCACATTCACCGGAGTGAGCAGCTTCCACTACTTTCCAAGCTTCATTGTCGTCTAAACACCGCAATAGAACTCCATTGAGAGCACGCCTGTACAATTCTCCTGCAATGATTGTATACCTCGAGGCGACTCTTCTGATAGCTTTCCTTTGTGTAGCATTGGCTTCCTCCGGGAAAGAACCATCCCGACAATATTGCTCAATCTCATGGAACCACGGCAATTCGTCTTTGCCCAATATTTCTTCCAATTCTGCTAAGGATACTTCCTTAACCTCTTCTTTAGCCGCCTTCTCTTCCACAATCTTCCTAAGGTTAGCAAACCAAGGATCTTGCAAAGAGGGAGCGTCCATCCGCTGGACCACAATGGTCTCAGTGGAACGACTAAGGGAGAAGGATAAAGAGGAAGCGAGAGATGCTAATGAATCAGCAAGAATATTTTGAGATCGGGGAACATGAACGTAGATGAGTTTGCTAAATTGTCTAGCCAAGAGTGTGACCAAATCTTGATATGGCTTCAGTTTGGGGTCACGGGTGCGATAAGTTGACAGAACTTGACGCAGCACCAATTGAGAATCTCCCATGATGTTGAGGTATCGTGCGCCTAGGAGGTAGGCGTGCTTTAGTCCAGCTAGGAGAGCCTCATACTCGGCTATGTTGTTGGTGGCAGAGAAAGAGAGCTGGTAGGCAAAAGGGACGGTGATACCTTCGGGAGTAAGGAGGACAGCGCCGATGCCACGGCCCTGGGAATTGAGCGCACCATCGAAATGTAGAGACCAAAAGGGAGGCGGATGAGAGATAACTGCAAGGTGTTCATCAGGGAATTCGTCCTGGATTGAATCAGTGTAGGGGATAGGAGAATGAGCAAGATGCTCAGCAATAGCATACCCCTTTATGGCCTTCTGGACGACGAAGGTGATATCAAATTGAGAGAGAAAGCTCTGCCAGCGAGCTAATCGACTAGAGAGGACGGGTTTCTCGAGGAGGTAGCGGATTGGGTTCATTCTAGAGATTAGCCTTACCTCATGGGCTAGGAAATAGTGTTTTAACTTCTGAACTACCCATACCAATGCTGCACTAGTCTTCTCCATGGCAGTGTACCGGGATTCGGCAGAATTGAACAATCGGGAGAGATAATATGCTGCCCTCTCTCTTCCTTCATCATCGACTTGTGCCAGGACAGCACCTAGGGAATCCTCAGCGACAGAAATGTATAGGATCAAAGGCTTTCCGGGGACAGGAGGTTGCAAGACAGGAGGGTTGGACAGATAAACCTTAAGCTCCTCATAGGCCTTCTGACATTGTTCGTTCCATTTAAACTCGGCCCCCGCCTTTAATAAGTCGTAGAATGGGCGGCATCTTTGAGAGTGTTGAGATATGAATCTTCTAACGAACTGCAAACGCCCAATCAGACCACGAAGCTCCTTAAGATTCTTAGGCGGTGGCATTTCCATTACGGCCTTTGCCTTATTAGGATCAATCTGAATCCCTCGTTTGCTAACCATGAACCCAAGTAATTTCCCGGATGCGACTCCAAAGACACATTTCTTAGGATTCATCTTCAATTGGTATTCCCTAGCCCTTTGCAGCACCTTGGCTAAAATGGCGGGGTGTTCTTCTTTTGTCCTCGACTTCACCAGAATATCGTCCACATAGGCTTCCATGTAGACGTGCATCATGTCGTGGAAGATGGCCACCATTGCCCGTTGATAGGTAGCACCTGCGTTCTTCAATCCAAATGGCATGACGACATAGCAGTAGGTGCCCCAAGGCGTGGTGAAGGAGGTTTTCTCTTGATCTTCTAGAGCAAGACGGATTTGGTTGTATCCTGAATACCCGTCCATGAACGAGAGAGCCTCAAACCCAGCGGTATTATCTACCAAAACATCGATGTGAGGAAGCGGGAAATCGTCTTTCGGACATGCTTTGTTTAAGTCCCTGAAATCAATACAAATTCTGACTTTGCCATCCTTTTTTATTACCGGGACTATATTGGCCACCCACTGTGGATAAAGCACAACCCTGATGAATCTGGCCTTATGTAATTTGTCCACCTCTTCTTTCATTCTCAAGGCCATATGTGGGTGGAATCTTCTGAGCTTTTGTTTAACAGGAATCGCCCCTGGCTTTAAGATTAACCTGTGTTCCACTAAAGCGGGGTCGAGACCCGGCATGTCCTCGTAGGACCAGGCAAAAGAATCGCTGTACTCTCTCAAAACCTTGATGAGCTCCTCTTCTACCTTAGGAGGGAGATCAGCTGCAATAGATATGGGCCTGGGATCCTCTTCGGTCCCTAAATTGATTTCTTTAGTGGGTTCATCCACTGCTGACGAGGGTTCGTCGAACCTTCTCAATCCTTGTGCGTATAGGTCAGCGATGTCCTCCACATCACTTTCCTCATCATCCGCTGGGTCTTTCTCGTCTACAATTTCATACACTCCTAGTCCGTCATTGCTCCACACCCGGCCTTCTGAATCCTCATCCTCTTTTAAGGAGACGGTGGTGGCTATGAATCCTGGGCATCTGAGGAGGGCCTGGCATCTCAAGGCCAGATCCTGTAGGAACCTATTGGGAATGGAACGGAAGTGACATGCCAGTGGCGGCGTTGCAGAGGTGGATGGGCTATCTAAGGGGGAACATGCTTCTACCCTGACTGACTCGACTAACCTAGGAGACCCAACTACCTGTACATCTACCCTAGGAGACAGAAAATCTAGTGGGGAAGGAGCAGGGGTTTGGTGCCCCTGGGGAGTGGATGAGCAGAAGACAGCATAGTCTTCGACTGAAATGTAAGTTTGAAAGTTGACGTTTTTTTTTGGGTATCTTCTACTACCAGAAGAGAGCAAGAAGAATCAGAAGGTGGAGGCAGAGGAAGGAGTTTTTTTGTGAAGAATTGAGGAAAGAGAGAGAAGAAGGTATCGGGGGAGAACCGCATCCCGCGAACTCGGGGGTTAGGAGAAGGAGGTGAAGATAGATCGAGTAGATCAATGGGCGGACAGTGCCCGCAATTGGAGGGAATGAATAGAATTTTTGACGGTCTCCCCGTAAAACACGGTTTGACCAGTATTGGAGGGGATCGAATCACAAAGTTTGGGTAAACTGTTGAGGCCAAATGAGCAGGAGGAATAAAGAAGGAAATGTCGGAGCTTCCTGCCTCTTGTATCTTCTGTGGCCTTATCAGAGCATGCCTAACCATGGGCATCTCTGTCTCCTTCATTTGAGTGGCTGGATCAGTAAACAGACTTGACATTTCAGCAAAATAATCTTCAAGATCTCCCACCAACCCCTGCAGAGGCGGCGGTGGGTCAGCAACAATATTAACAATGGGAGCATCTTTCTTTTCTTCCTTGGGTTGTGGCTTATTTGCGGTGCCGGGCTGTAGTGGACCCTTTACAAAGTGTTGCCGGTAGTCCCAGATTAGTGGCCCAGAATCTGCCTGAATGGTAGTGTTATGATAGCCTAAGCCCTGACGACCCATCTTCTTGCTTTCAGAGATGGGTTTGGTCTTTCCCTGTAACCGCGCGCCGAGACCAAGGCCTGGCTGATAGCCTAGCTTCATGATCATGTCCCAGCCTTTAGAATTTTTGGGTTTAGGCTTAGCTCCGGCATTCTTGCGTGTTGTAATGGGTTTGCCTGCCGCATAAGCCCATGGGTAATTTATGTCCATGACTGACAATACTGGCCTATTGCTCGGCCATAGAGTGGGGAGAACCTGGTCAGTGATGGCGTCCACTGCCTGGACGGTGGAAACACTCTTGACTTTGACCACCCGCCCCTGGAAGGAGAATTTCAGGCACTGATGGGCGGTGGAAGGTACCGCTTGCAGAGCATTTATCCATGGACGACCCAGAATAGCCTTGAACATCGGATCTATGTCTAGGACGTAGAATTCCACCTCTATTTGTAACGGCCCTAGCTCAGCCTGTAATGTGATGACCCCGTGACATGCCCTTCTGGAATTGTCATAGGCGGCAATGGTTGTCGGTGTCGGCTTCAGCATACTTTCAGAAATGTTGCAGGCACGCAGAGTACTTAATGGACAAACATTTATTGAAGCCCCAGTGTCCACTAGCACTGAGTCTACCACTACCTGGTTCAAGGTGATGGTGACGCATAGCGGCATTTGGCGTGCTTCAGGGGGCGCGAGTTCGGCCTCAGAGAATGTGATAGCGGGCCCCTTGGTAACAGTAGCCAACACTGACGGCAAGCTGTCTACCGCCACATCTTCGTTCACTATGACCTTTTGCAGAAACGTCCTTAATGCTTCTTGGTGTAGAGGTGAACGTCTGATCAACTCCAAGACAGAGATCTTTGCCGGCATCCGGTCAAGATGTTGCAACAGGTCGTATGTGGAACCGGGCGCGGGGTCAACTTCATTGTCTTGTGCTGCTGAGGCTGAGATGGAGGGTATTTGGGGAGGTGCACTGGTAGAGGGGTAAGTCCTTTGAAATAACCGCCCGCTCCTGAGGGCAAGGTTTTGTGCTGGCATGGCTGTAGGTGGGCTCCCGCTTGACCCAGTGGGGTGAATGAGAATGGAAGGGATGGCAGTCTTGGTGATGGGGGATATGATAGGCATAGTAAGCGAAGGTTGTGGTGAAGGTAAAATGGGCGATGGGTGAGGTAAAGGGGCGGTTAGTGGACTGCAGTGATTGGTGGACAAGATAGTGGAAGGTATAGTAGGTGGGGAAGTATAATGTTGTGGGGGGATAGGCGAGAGAATATGGCTTCTCGGAGTGGTAAGTATGGTGGAAGAATGGATGACGGGGGAAGTTGTGGAAGGCATGGAAGGCCGAAGGATGGAAAAGACGGCGGGTGAGGTAGAGTGCGTAGGGATGTGGCGTAAGGTTAACAGGTGTGCGGGATCGTCAATGGTCCACCCTGCGTCAGGAGCCGGGTGGCGTAACATGTTGACTTGGGCCGGTGCCGGCGGCTGCTGTTGTTGTTGAGGAGCGGGTGCATGTACTGGCATGGGATTTTGGTGGATCCCTAAGTTTGGCTGCTGCTGCTGTTGCTGTGGCTGCTGTGGCTGGAATTGCTGAGGTTGTTGCTGAAACTGCTGTTGCTGTGGTGCTGCCTGTTGCGGCCTTGCTGGCCCTCTTCTCAGATCTTCAATCAGCTTCCTCATCTGAGCCCAATCGATCCTGTGACCTTCGTGCAGGTCGTATACCAGGTCCCTAAAATGATAACACCTCTCAATGGTGTGCCCCGGCTGCCGGTGATATACACAATATCGGGACAGATCGGCGGCCGGATTCATGTTCGGGCGCTCAGGTGGCAATTGTAAATCGCCAGTATGCATCAGTGCTGCAAAGACATTAGTGAGCGTCTCTGGGAGAGGAGGATAGTTGGCTCTTTTAGCAACCGGACGAGCAGGTGCGTAGGTAGCAGGCGGGGGAGTGTTATGGTATTGCAGTGGTTGCTGGGGCTGTTGTGGTGGTGGCGGAGATTGTTGTTGAGGGTGTTGCTGCGTGGGAAAGGAAGGGCGAGGTGATGCGGAGAAATGGGGGTTGCTTTGCTGGGGGAAGTGGGAGGTGGCAGTCTGGCTAACTACCTGCACCTGCTCGTTTGTTTGGACTCCTTCGGTAACAGGGCCCTGTGGTTTTCTGGAACTCTTGGGCTTCTGGGCTTCGAAGAGAGAATGAATGGGGGAGTCCTTAAACTGGGTCTGGATAAACCGGGCCCGACTGTACAGTTGATGCATACTGGTGATGTCATTCAACATTAGGACATTCCGGAAGAGAGGGGTTGCATTAGAAACGAGCAGTTTGATCTTCTCTTCTTCCGGAATCTGCCCGGGCACACGGGAGGCTATCTGCCTCCACCTATCAGCATAGGTAGCGAAGTCTTCATCAGCTTTCATCTTCTCGGCCACTAAGTCCGTGAATGAGTATTCGGGTCCGACCCGATCTTGGAATCTTTGCACGAATTTCTCCTTGATCGTCTTGAAGCTCCCAACCTCCTCCAGTGGCAGAGCGTAAAACCATTCGAGTGCCACCCCGTCCAGGGATCGCCGGAATAGATATGCAAGGAGGTGATCGTCATGCTGGTATGGTCCCGACTCGTACAGGAATTCCTTGATGTGGATGAACGGGTTGCCGTTCCCGTTGTACTTTCGGTATGTCGGGAGCTCCGACTGAGAAGGGAATCGGATGTCCCGGAAATTAGGAGTGAGAGCATCTGCGAAGGATGGTGGGCCAACCCTCTTATTGAGGAGATCGATCTGCTGTTGGAGCACTGCCAAGCGATCGTCACTTCCTTGTTGAGGTAGAGGGACTTGAGGTGGAACTGAAGGGTAGTGAGAGGCAGCTGGATGGACAGTAGAAGCCGAGGGATAATGGGAGACAGCCGGATGGATAGTGGGGGCCATGAGCCCGTAAGATGGATGTTGAGTCCAAAAAGGACCCACATCAGCGTAAGCGAGTTGAGCTATTCCGGGCTGCAGCCGAGTAGAATCCACTTGGGCCAGAGGGGCCGGTGGTGCTGATGAGACGGCCGCGTGGGCACTAGCACGAGGAGATAAGGGAATTTGACTCTTCCCTTTGTCTGCAGGAGGGTGGGCTGAGGTAGAAGCCTGGCCAGATTGATATATTGGAAACTGGAGGACCTGTGGGCGAAGAGGGGTATGGTCCACTGGGGCAACAGACGGTGCTCCGGACCTCTCAGCAGGATGGGTGGAAGAGACAGGAAGGGTTACAGCGGGCGGGACCTCTGCCCCGAGGGCTTGCTTGAATATCTGGAGTTGATCCTGGTCAAGTTGGGACATGAGTTGGAGTAGTTGGCTCGCCGAAGGGGAGCCAAACTGAGGGAGCGTGGGTGGCGCAACCTCAGCGATGGAGGAAGGGGGAACAAAGACGAACCCCTCCCCATTCAGGGAGGAGGCAACCCCGGAGACGTCCTCGAGGAGCCCCTGAGGAAGAGAATCCTCGCGGGCGGGGATGGACCCGAAAGAAGACATGCTGGATGATGATGAGTTGAATAAAGGGTTGCAATAGAGGGAGAGTAGAGAATCGCCCCTAGGAGATGATCCCGAGGGAGGGGAGCAATGCTGCATGCAATGGGATGCACAGACTAGAGAGACTTAAGACCAAAGTACACAAGTAGAAGCAAAGCAACCACACAATGAAAGGTGGAGACGAGAAGGGAGTCAACCAAGTATGCACACACTTTGAATGATGCCGCAGATTTTCAGAATTCTTTTCTCTTAGGCTTAGTGTTTTGATTAAGATGTAGAGTTCACTCGGACACTTGGGAGCCTAATAACGGCATGATGGGGGAACTGGCTGACTTTAAGGGGAAGCACTCTCCACGTATGCAGAACCTAGACACGGTGTGGCGATGGTACAACCGGCCCGGCGTCCGTGTGGGAATCCACGGCTCACGGGGGCTTACGGAGGTCCTCGGCAAGATTCCCTAGTCGGCTCCAAGGAATATGGAGACGAGAGGAAATCCTACCTCGGTAGGAAATGCAACTACAGTATGAAGTGAATGATCCTAGGTGCACCGGAGTGCATGCAAAGCCTAACCTAGAAATCTAGCAATCACATATGAAATCAAATGATAAAATCATGAAGCAATCAATAATATGATAGAAAATAACAAGTGGACAGCAGGGGGACCAATGCTGGGAACAACAATTAGGGATAACAAGTGCCAGCCGCAGACTCTGCGCCACAATAACGGTCTACTGGAGACCGCGGAAATGACTATAACGGCTCTGGAAGAGCCGCTAAAGTACAGAGCTGCAGAACGGGAATGGCGGCCTAATGATGACCGCTACACAAGTATGACGGCACTATGAAGGCCGTTAAATGAGCAGAGCACGGCAGTGATAATTGCGGAGAATACCAGATAACGACGGCTGAAAGAGAACCGTTTTACACAGAACGACGGCTGATACAGAACCGCTGAACTTCACAGAGACAGAGATTGGTCAGCAAACCAGAAGCACGACGGGCATCAGAAGTCCCACCGTGATCGCCAAAAAGGAGAGGTGTTGATATGTTATTCCTCCTCGAGTTAAATAATATTGAAGAGATAAAAAAAAAAAAGGAGGAAAGATGAAGCTGTTGACCGTGATCGCCACCCGGTGAGAGCGCCGGGACTCGGAAGCTGCGGGAGAATGCGGGTCCGTTCCTCCACTCCTCCTGGCCGGCCGGAAGGTGCGGGCCTCGTGCTTTTGGTTGCTGACCTGAAAGCAAACGGTGAAACACACAGATAAACGGAGATTAGCTAAATGATAGTGTAGTAGGTGTACTAATTGAAATAAAGCAAAGGAAGAACATGGCCCGGCGATACCTGGAGGTTTTGAAACCCCGTTTAGGGCGCCGGAAACAATAGGAAAGATAATAAATGCCAACGAAATGATGTATGTGATGTGTGATGCAGTGGAGAAAAGACGTGTGTGTGGTGAGCAAACAGAGAAGAACTAGAAACACAGAAACATGAAGCGTGAAGTTCCCTGCACCGGGGGCCTGCGAGGGATGTAGAAGGCCCCCACTCCCTGACGAACGGGCGGATGCTGTATGAGATTTGGCGATGGAATTCGACAGCACTTCGTGATGGTCCCCCTCTGTCTCAGAACCCGTGAGCTATATATAGAGCCCAGGGCTTCGAGCTTAATCAGGGATTAACACTGAATGATGTCGGTCAAGGACCGGTATATGATAGCATCGTGTCAATATTGCCAACGACATTCTCCTCTTAATTCGCCTGGAATCACGGGGTCTAATCTGGGTGGCCGTAACAATGACGGTCGTAAGGAGGCCGCCAAACAACTATGACGGTCTGGGAGAGGCCGTCCAATAACTATGACGGTCCTGTAAAGACCGTTATGCTTAAAGGCGAGTCAATGCCCGGACAAACAACTTTTCGTGAAGCACGTGGCTATGACTGACTGTCGGGCCTCTAACCCCTTTTCTTGTCGGCAAATAATGACGGTCCATAGACGACCGCTATATTGACCATAACGGTTGTCATGGAGCCGTTGTTCAAAGCATATCACGAGATACAAATAACCCGGGGCAGCGTAACACAACGGCCCAATGGGGACCGTTCTATTGAAAAAAATGGTTTATAACAGACCGTTAAACACAATGAGAGGGAGGGAGGCCTTCTTTGCTGGGAAGAGCCCAAAATACTGCCAGAAGAATAATCTCTCATGTGATTGACTGCTTGGGACAATAATTGAGGCGAAGGAAATGATTCGATTTATCGGTTAAAAAACGGGTGTCAACACCACTGCCAAGGATCGATGAATTATTTGATTAAATATCTAGATCTAAATATTTCTCAAAGATTGATCTCAGGACAGGATACCACCAACTGAGGATCAAGGATGAGGACATTCATAAGACTGCATTCCGGAGCAAGTATGGGTACTACAAATTTGTTGTTATGCCGTTTGGACTAACGAATGCCCCTGTAGCCTTTATGAAGTTGATGAATAGCATATTCAAGCCTCATTTAGATCAATTTGTAGTGGTCTTCATTGATGACATATTGATTTATTCAAAGACCTAAGAAGATCATGAAGAACACTTAAGGATGGCATTACAAATATTAAGGAATAATCAAATTTACGCCAAACTTAGCAAGTGCGACTTCTGGCTTGAGGAAGTGTCCTTCCTAGGGTATGTGATATCAAAGGATGGGATTTCTGTTGATCCGTCGAAAGTCGAGGCTGTGAAGAATTGGGAAAGGCCGACCAATACAACCGAGATCCGTAGTTTCTTGGGTCTAGCTGGTTATTATAGGTGATTCATCAAGGACTTCTCCAAGATCGCTATCCCTCTTACTAGGCTGACCCACAATGAGATTCTTTATAGGTGGGATGAAGAATGCGAGAAGAGCTTTCAAGCCTTGAAGGATAATCTAACAACTACCCTAGTCTTGGCATTACCAACTGAAGGGGAGAAATTCGAGGTATATACCGATGCGTCTGGCATTGGCTTCGGATGTGTGTTAATGCAACAAGGGAGGGGCATTGCTTTCTCATCCCGACAATTAAAGAAGCATGAGGAAAACTACCCGGTGCATGACTTAGAGTTGGCCGGGGTAGTATTTGCTTTAAAGACCTGGAGACACTATCTCTATGGAGAACAATTCACTGTGTACTCTGATCACAAGAGTCTCAAGTATCTATTTTCTCAAAAGGAATTGAATATGAGACAAAGGCGTTGGCTGGAGTATCTCAAGGATTTCGACTTTACAATACAATACCTTCCTAGAAAGGGTAATTCCGTAACCGATGCCTTTAGTCAAAAGCCGAGAGTGTTATTGGCCAATTGTATGATCCTAGAATGGAAGTTACTGGAACAATTCTCTAGGCTAGATATAGGCACGAACAAGGAGAAAGGGTGTATCACCCTATCGCACATGAGGATACAACCGAATCTACTCTCCGAAATCCAAGGACTTCAAGACAATGACCCGGTGCTGGTAGAAATAAAAGGCAAGTTAGAAGAGCAACCTAATTTTAAGCTAGCATCAGACGAAAGGTTATTGTTCCGAGAAAGTAATTGTGTACCGAATCCAGAATTGAAGAAGAAAATTCTAGAAGAAGCTCACCCATCTAGGTACACAATTCACCCTGGATCTACCAAGATGTACCAAGACTTGAAACAGACCTTCTGGTGGCCCAACATGAAAAGGGAGGTAGCGGACTTTGCGTCTCGTTGTCTCACGTGCCAACAAGCCAAGGCGGAACACTAAAAGCCTACAGGTAAGCTACATCCTCTGGATATTCCTAAGTGGAAGTGGGAGGATATCGACATGGACTTCATTATGGGTCTGTCTAAATTCAAAGGAGGACATGATGGAATATGGGTCATCATAGATCGATTTACCAAGTCAGCTCACTTCCTGCCGATAAAGAGCCGATGGTCAGTTGATGTTCTTGCTGCCTTGTACATCAAAGAAGTCATCAGACTGCATGGAGTTCCTGTTTCGATCATATCTGATCGAGACCCACGCTTCACTTCCCATTTCTGGAAGGGTCTACAGCATTTGTTGGGGACAAGACTCAACTTTAGTACAGCTTTTCATCTTCAAACAGATGGTCAGACTGAAAGAACAAATCAAGTTGTAGAAGACATGTTACGAGCTTGTATCATTGATTTCGGTGGAAGTTGGCATGATCACTTGCCCCTGGTCGAGTTTGCATATAACAACAGTTACCAGGCAAATATTCAGATGGCACCTTTCAAGACATTATACGGAAGGAGTTGCCGTTCACAAATGTGTTGGGACGAAGTTGGAGAAAAGTAACTTTTAGGCCCAGACATGGTAAGAGACACAACTAAAAAGATTCAACTCATTAGAGAGATACTCCAAATGGCTCAGTCTAGACAAAAGACTTACGCTGATATTAGAAGGAGAGACCTCGAGTTCCAAGTTGGAGATCACGTCTTTCTTGAAGTTTCTCCAGGACGTGGAATTAGAAGATTTGGTGTCAAGGGCAAGCTGACACCAAGATATATCGGTCCCTTCGAAGTGCTAAAAAGAGTTGGCGAGGTTGCCTATTGGATCGCCTTGCCTCCGTAACTATCCGAAGTGCACAATGTATTTCATATTTCTATGCTCATAAAGTATGTTCATGATCCGTCTGACGTCATAGATCATGACAACCTGGTGATACAAAAGGATCTCACTTATGAACAAAAGTCTTTGAAGATCCTTGATCGTGAGGTTCGTGCACTAAGGATCAAGACGATTCCCTTGGTAAAGGTTCAATGGAACAAGTGCTCAGCGCAAGAAGCTACTTGGGAAACTGAAGAATCTCTAAAGAAGAGATTTCCCAACTTATTTCAAAATTGTAAGTATACTGCACCCTCCATGTTTATATGTAATTGAATTTGGGGATCAAATTCTTTTAAGTGGGGGAGGGTGTAGCAACCCGGATAAAATATAGGAATAAAATTTCCTAAATAGATAAAAACATCCAATTAAATAATCAAAGGGCCCAAATAAATTATAAAAGCCCAAGGGATGAAGCCAAGAAGGTCTTAACCTTTGAATGGGCCTCAAAGGTACAACCCTCTTGCTTAAACGAATGTGCCTTAATAACCTTAACCCACACACACATATGGGCCTCATATATATGTCACATCCCGAACCGATAGCAGCCGAACATGTCGTTTGCTCAAAACGTGGCAGTTAAATAGTCGAGTCAATCAGAGCATAACCATAAGATGAGATATAATTGGACAAAATAATATTTCATTTTAAATAGAAGTTGATTACAATCTGGACCCAATAAGAGAAAGACTCAATAAAGGAAAATTACAAGAGGCTTATGACAAGACAAATCTTTAACATAGACACAAGATAACCAGACTCGGGTATTCATCTAGGGTTGCTGGAGTTCTCTTCACACTAGCCCTTGCCCATCATGTTCGGTCTCGTCGTCACTAAGGTCGTTACCTGAAAAACATTGGAAAACACTAGGTGAGCGAACGCTCAGTAGGTCTTAATATCTCAAGCTCCAAGCTAGCTTTAAGTGATTATCAATTTAACATGCACATGCAAATCATGCAAGATATCATAATCGGGAACTATAACGGTACGGGATAAATTTGAGATCTATAAAGGAGAGTAGACAAGACGATAGATACTTTCAAGATATATATAGACAATAGATAGATGAGAGAATATATCAAGGACATTCATAATGAGATAACAAGCACTTTCATAAGGTAATTCCAAGAGCATTCATGAGGAGACAATAACAATCGTTTCACTAAGGCATTCACTTTCACTAGAGCTTTTCACGTAACTATCACTTTATAAGATTGGCCATTGTATATAGGAGTTCAAACACTTGAATAATGAGTATGGAAGTCACTTGTGGAAATGTCGTAGACAAATTTTGCTATCCTTGGCATAATGCCACACTCGATCAATCATGATACCGGCACACGTTTGGACTTTGCCTCGCCCCTGGGATCAGATCTGGACCCCGTATTTTATACTTTAGCATTGAATGTCAATTTGTTTGGACCCATAGCCCCTTTTTGTGTCCATACCAATTCCACTTAAAATAATGGCCAAGAGTTCCAAGGATCAAGTCACGTAGGAATTCTATAGTAGAACCACATAATCATGAATTCAAGGATAGAACTTTGGATAGGATAATATATGTGATAAATCACTTGACAAATCAAGAATCTAGGATAATTAGCGCCCACTAGGCTGCCACCAATTACAGAAACAGCACCCACTCATGTGGTCGCCTATTACTGTGGATAGGACAAGCTTGAGGAAATAGCGTCCACACCAAGGTCGCTAAATTAGTAATATGTGCCCACTGGATGGCCGCCAATTCAATTTGGCATCCAAGCCCAGGTCGTGATTTCAGTCAGACACAGATTTCTCAAAGAGGCCAGAAACAACGCTCTATGGGGGCTAGAACATCACGTTTCTTCATTGTGACGTGACTTATAAGGTTTTAGGGTTTTAATGGTACAACCAGCTCGACTTCCTTGAGGGAACCCAAGGCTAGCGTAGACTTACGGAGGTCCCAATGATGAAATTACCATTCCGAAAAAATGAATATCCCGCAGAGGGCTCAAACATCACCGAGAATTGAGTGTCATCGATAGAAAACCAAACAGAGACCAAGTCTCGGATGTAAGACAGTGGTGCCAAGATCCGACGGTCACTGGATAAAGACATGAGCGGAAAATAATCACAAGAAACTGGCGTCCATACAGTGGTCACCCATTGGAATTGGAGCCCACTAACTCAACGTTATTTCAGCAATTTGCGTCCTTAATAAAGGCGCACAATCCTTTTTCTATTCTCTTTATATAAGCAATTTTTTTTAAGAAATAGCGCCCGATCAGAGAGGCGCCATATCAAGATATAGCGACTCTGTGAACCGTCACCCAATCAATGTCTTATTGAATATCAAATATCTTAACAAGAATTAGCGCCCTTGAATGAAGACGCTTAATCAATATTTTTATAATTTTAATATTTTTAGTAATGACTGACTTTTCAAGAAGGCGCAAGATTTTGAAACAACACCCAGATGATGGTCGTTGATTATAAATTATCCAGTCAAATAGCAGTAATTTTAAGTTACCAGAATTAGCGACTCTTTATGAAGGCGCTCTTTTATTAAACAACGACTGTATGAGCAGTCGCTGATTCTTTTTAACATTTTACGCTGCTTTGCATCGCTTGGATACGCCAGCAGATTCATGGTACTGTTTATTTCGATCATTACTGTTCATTAGGTGATGAGCAGTGCTACTTTCAGATTACAAGGATTTTCAAAGATCTAAAGACATAGGAAAATAAAGAAAATTACAGGGATTCCAGAAATATACATTTCATGATTTTTAGGTACATGGTTCCGTAGTTATTTAATTTCAAACATGCTGTAATTATTATCTAACTAAAAGAATTAGCGGCAGTCTTACTGTCGCAGATTAAATAGCGACTGTTTATACGGGCGCAAGTTCTTGTAAATAACAGCCAGATAATGGTCGCTAATTTCTTTCATGCAGTAACGTGCTCTAGATGTTCAAAAAACATGTTTAGGCATGCTACAGGCTAACAGTAAAGTTCATGGAAGGAGTCTACATGTTCTAACGATCTAGCATGATGATTATCTAGTGTTTTGCTTGGGAGATTGCCTACCCTTGATCGCTTTCACGGTGAAGACGTGAGATAAGATGTAGCAGAGGAAGACGAAGAAGCATTGCTTCTTCACTGCAACAACAACAGCAGCTACAGCACGGGCTGTAAGAGGAGAAGGCGACTGCAGCAGCAGCAACCCTCGAACGGAGAAGGAAGAAGATGGGAATTCAGACGGGACGTTGACGTAGCACGAACCCACAACAACAGCAAGACCAGCACGATGGATCTGCCATCACCGTGGAAACTCATATTTATAGGGTTTAGAATTCTATTATGTGTTTGCAATCCTAATGGAAGTAAACCTTCCATTGTAGAATCCTTCTGAGTTTTATCTTTCCATGTTAATCCCACTATTGCCAAAACCTTAACCCCTTCCGTGTCTCATTCAAACCCCAAATTCCTTCCATGTAGAGCTCGATCGTGGAAGGGCTTTATGTACATAACTCAAAGACCCTACTATGTATAGTATTTGTGTTTATACTCTTATAAGCCCATTTACTAATGCCCATCTATTTTCTAACGTGGCTCCCTTCGAAAACCCCAAAGCCTACTAATTATGGTTTAAGATTTCTTAAGGGTAAAGTCTTTTTTAAGGGTTGTGAGTGGGGCTTCATATATATATATATATATATATATATATATATATATATATATATATATATATATATATATATATATATATATATATATATATATAAGAATTATTGTTTTAACAGCCATTAAAACCCACTAATGTATATTATGGCCCATCATCTACTTTAGCTTATTTCAACTTTTAAAAAAATTCAAAATTTTATTCTCCGTAATTGTTATATGACTAATATTATATAGTTATTATCATTTATTTTCTATTTAAATTTCTGGGGTGCTTCACCCTCCCCCACTTAAAATAATTTGGTCTCCAAATTCACACGATTCCTTTCCATAATAGTGGGGTAAAATCACCATATCCAAAACATGTATTCTAGCTAGATCATTTTCATAACATGCTAAGTGCTAAGATCACCATATCCGATTTATGCAATTATGGATGAGATAAGTTTATAGAGTTACCTTCCAATGCTTGCGGCGCTTCTTTCTTTAAGAGTGGACAATGGGTGATTTTATGGTCTCCGCTTCCGCAACAGATACATTTCCCGAGTTTATACCAACAATTGTCCGGGTTGTGCCTCCCTTTCTTGCAATGCTCACATTTCTCCTTGGCCGGAACAATTTGTTGATCAACATTCTGAGGTTTCTTGTCCTTACGGGAACCGTTACCTCCATTGAACCTCTTCCTGCCGTTCACGGGTTCCTTGTTCTTGGATCCATTCGCTAACTCCTTCTTGACGACTTTCCCTTTGATTTGCTCCATCATATCCATAGCCTCTTCTAAGAGTTGTGCTTTTATAACCATCTCCGTGTAGGTTTGAATCTCTAGCAGAGCTAATTGTGGAATAAGCTCCACCTTTAAACCGTTCATGAATCTCCTCGCTCTCATTTTCTCCGTTCAGACTAAGTGTGGTGCGTACCGGGCCAGTCTAGAAAACTTTGCTTCATAATCTGCTACTGATAAACTACATTATTTCAAGGCCGCAAACTCCATAGCCTTCTTATCGCGAATTCTTTTCGAGAAATATTTCTCATTAAAGTGTTCTAAGAACTCTTCCCATGTGACTTGATTGTTGGGCAAGATTGCTTCCACGAATCCTCACCATGCCTAAGCATCCTTCTCTAGTTGATAGGTTCCCAATAGTACCTTCTCTTGGTTGGTACATTGCATCACCTTGAAGGTCCTCTCTATTTCTTGTACCTAATTCTCCGCCTCATCTGGGTCAGTAGACCCACTAAACTTAGGGGGATTCATATTTTAGAATTTCCTATGCAAATCCCCGGCTCCATGTTGTGCTCCTCCTTGTGCAACTTGTTGTAAAGCTTGTGTTAATCCTTAGACGGTGCGTTGCATTTCTCTCCATTGAGCTCTCTCGGCGGCCATCTTAGCCTACAACACAAGTTTTAAGTAATGATTACCCATATCTTGACATTAATCTAGCATAGATGTAACACATTTTATTAGTTATCCCATAGCTCTACCCAAATCTCATGGGATTCCTATAGGGTAACAGACAAGGACAACTCGGTCTATAACTTAGACTTGGTGACCTAGGGATTTAGAAAGCCTAGGCTCTGATACCGCCTTCTGTCACACCCCGAGCCGATAGCAGTGGAACGTGTCGTTTGCTCAGAACGTGACAGTTAAACAGTCGAGTCAATCAGAGCATAACCATAAGACGAGATATAATTGGATAAAATCATATTTCATTTTAAATAGAAGTTGATTACAATCTGGACCCAATAAGAGAAAGACTCAATAAAGGAAAATTACACGAGGCTTATGACTAGACAAATCTTTAATGTAGACACAAGATAACCAGACTCGGGTATTCATCTAGGGTTACTGGTGTTATCATCACTCTAGCCCTTGCCCATCATGTTCGGTCTCGTCGCCACTAAGGTCGTTACCTGAAAAATATTGGAAAACACTAGGTGAGCGAACGCTCAGTAGGTCTTAACATCTCAAGCTCCAAGCTAGCTTTAAGTGATTATCAATTTAACAGGCACATGCAAATCATGCAAGATATCATAATCGAGAACTATAACTGTACGAGATAAATTCAAGATCTATAAAGGAGAGTAGACAAGACGATAGATACTTTCAAGAGATATAAGGACAATAAATAGATAAGAGAATATATCAAGGACATTCATAACGAGATAACAAGCACTTTCATAAGGTAATTCTAAGAGTGTTCATGAGGAGACAATAACAATCGTTTCACTAAGGCATCCACTTTCACTAGAGCTTTTCACGTAACTATCACTCTATAAGATTGGCCATTGTATATAGGAGTTCAAGCACTTGAATAATGAGTATGGAAGTCACTTGTGGAAATGCCGTAGACCAATTTTGTATACTTGGTGCAATGCCACACCCGATCAATCATGATACCAGCACACGTTTGGACTTTACCTCACCCCTAGGATCAGATCTAGAGCCCGTATTTTATACTTTAGCATTGAATGTCAATTTGTTTCGACACATAGCCCCTTTTTGTGTCCATGCCAATTACACTTAAAATAATGGCTAAGAGTTCCAAGGATCAAGTCACGTAGGAATTCTATAGTAGAACCACAAATCATGAATTCAAGGATAGAACTTTGGACAGGATAATATTGGCGATAAATCACATGACAAATCGAGAATCTGGGATAATTAGCGCCCACTAGGCTGCCACCAATTACAGAAATAGCACCCACACATGTGGTCGCCTATTACTATGGATAGGACAAGCTTGATGAATTAGCGTCCACACCTAGGTCGCTAAATCAGTAATATGCACCCACTGGATGTCCTCCAATTCAATTTGGCGTCCAAGCCTAGGTCGCGATTTCAGTCAGACACAAATTTCTCAAAGAGCCTAGAAACAGTGCTCTATGAGGGCTAGAACATCACGTTTCTTCATAGTGACGTGACTTACAGGGTTTCAGGGTTTTAATGGTACAACTAGCTCGGCTGCCTTGAGGGAACCCAAGGCTAGCGTAGACTTACTAAGGTCCCAATGATGAAATTGCCGGTCCGAAGCAAGGAATATCCCGCGGAGGGCTCAAACATCACCAAGAATTGAGTGTCATAGATAGAAAACCAAAACAGAGACCAAGTCTCAGATGTGAGACAGTGGTGCCAAGATCCGGTGATCACTGGATAAAAACATGAGTGGAAAACAATCACAAGAAATCGGCGTCCATACAGTGGTCGCCCATTGGAATTGGCGCCCACTGACTGAACGTTATTTTAGTAATGTGCGTCCTTAATAAAGGCGCACATTCCTTTTTCTATTCTTTTTATATAAGCAATTTTTTTAAGAAATAGCGCCCGATCAGAGAGGCGCCATATCAAGATATAGCGACTCTGTGAACCGTCACCCAATCAATGTGTTACTGAATTTCAAATATCTTAACAAGAATTAGCACCCTTGAATGAAGGCGCTTAATCAATATTTTTATAATTTTAATATGTTCAGTAATGAGCGACTATTTAAGAAGGTGCAAGATTTTGAAACAATGCCCAGATGATGGTCGTAGATTATAAATTATCTAGTCAAATAGCAATAATTTTAAGTTACCAGAATTTGTGACTCTTTATGAAGGCGCTCTTTTATTAAATAGTGACTGTATGAGCTGTCGCTCATTCTTTTTAACGTTTTACGCTGCTCCGCATCGCCTAGATACGCCAACATACTCATGGTACTATTTATTTCGATCATTACAGTTCATTAGGGGATGAACAGTGCTACTTTCATATTACAAGGATTTTTAAAGATCTAAAGACATAGGGAAATAAAGAAAATTTCAGGGATTCCATAAATATACATTTCATGATTTTTAGGTACATGGTTCAGCAGTTATTTAATTTTAAACATGTTGTAATTATTATCTAACTAAAAGAATTAGCGACAGTCTTACTGTCGTAGATTAAATAGCGACCGTTTATATGAGCGCATGTTCTTGTAAATAGCGGCCAAACAATGGTCGCTAATTTTTTTCATGCAGTAACGAGCTCCAGACATTCAAAAAACATGTTTAGGCATGCTACAAGCTAATAGCAAAGTTCATGGAAGGAGTCTACATGGTCTAACGATCTAGCATGATGATTATCTAGTGTTTTGCTTGGGAGAATGCCTACCTTTGATCGCTTTTATGGTAAAGACGTGAGATAAGAAGTAGTAGAGGAAGACGAAGAAGCCTTGCTTCTTCACTGCAACAACAATAGCAGCTGCAGCACGGGCAGTAAGGGGAGAAGGAGACTGTAGCAACAGCAACCCTCGAACAGAGAAGGAAGAAGACGGGAAGTCAGACGGGACGTTGACATAGCACAAACCCATAGCAACAGCAGGACCAACACGATGGCTCTGCCATAGCCGTGAAAACTCATATTTATAGGGTTTAGAATTCTATTATGTGTTTGCAATCCTAATGGAAGTAATCCTTCCATTGTAGAATCCTTCTAAGTTTTATCCTTCCATGTTAATCCCACTATTGCCAAAACCTTAGCCCCCTCCGTGTCTCATTCAAACCCCAAATTCCTTCCATGCAAAGCTCGATCGTGGAAGGGCTTTATGTATGGAGAGGGGGATTCCTGCAGCCCACTCAAAGAGCAGACCCAACTAGGCCCAACAAGGCCCAACGAGGCAAGCTCGTCCAAGTGACAGCCCACAGGGCCCACTCGGAAAAGCCCAATAAAACAATGCTCGAGGAAACAACTCTCCTAGGCGGCCCCAAGGCTCAGAGAGCCCGAGCCTCGGTCAGGTCACAGGAAGACCCGCACACGAGCTATCCCTTCGCACGAAGGGGGGAAGCGCTAGCCGGTCTGTCCGACCCATCTCCTCACCGAGCTAGGCCTATCGCCCGATAGGGCCGGCCCCCCTAAGATCGGTATGACCGATAAAATGTTCGTCACCGCAGCCGTTAGAGTCCACAGCGGGCCGGACGCTAAGAAGTCCAGGAGCTCCGGCTTCTCCGCGAGGATAACGCCCCCACGATGAGGCCATAAAAGCCCATGACGAGGACGTAACCTCCACCGGAGACCTCTCAGCTTGCAGGACTCTAGAGGGCGGCGCACTATTTAAACCTGTCATACCCTCCGGCGAAAGGTAAGTCCAAAAGGGCATTGATCCACCCCCAATTCCTGAGCAAGGATCACTTCACCCCATTGGTGGAGAGGGATCTCGCGCCTTCACCTTCTCCTCCCTATCGCTGCTCCCACCGTTGCTCTACTGATTTGGGCGTCGGAGGGTTTTACCCCAGGCAATCCCCCTGGGCCCTCTGACCCGTTTCCCTGTCTTGCAGTTCATTAACTTGGTGATTACCAGCCCGCTCAGGAACCAGTGCAAGATCTCGCCTCTTCAATGTACATAGCTCAAAGACCCTACTGTGTATAGTATTTGTGTTTATACTCTTATAAGCCCCTTTACTAATGCCCATCTATTTTCTAACGTTGCTCCCTTCGAAAACCCCAAAGCCTACTAATTATGGTTTAAGATTTCTTTTGGGCAAAGTCTTTTTTAAGGGTTGTGAGTGGGGCTTCATATATATATATATTTAAGAATTATTGTTTTAACAGCCATTAAAACCCACTAACGTATATTAAGGCCCATCATCTACTTTAGCTTATTTCCACTTTTTTTTTCATAATTTTATTCTCCATATTTGTTATATGAGTAATGTTATATAGTTATTATCATTTATTCTCTATTTAAATTTTCGGGGTGATACAATATATATATATATATATATAAAGTAACTAATTCCGAATGGGCCTTGAAGGCCTATAACCTCTTCCACGAACGAAGGTCATGGTGAGGGTATGGGTGCATATACGTAAAGTAGAGAGGTTGGTTTCAAAAGGCCGAAACCTCCTCACGTTCGAACCTTTGCATGAGGCTTTAGGGTTTATGCCCAACCAGGAAAGTGGCTGCGATTTGGGAAGGAGAAGATCAACATGAGAAGGTTTAAGCCTCTTAGGATTCACGTAGGGAAACTTAAATCCCGTTAGAAGTCAGAGATATCAATCTCTATAAATAAACCCCTCCATCGACGAGCTCTGGCTACTACTACTACTCGTATTGGCTTCCCTGTGTCGACGTCGTCGTCCTCATCTTCCTTCGCTTGGGAACGTGAAGAGGGAAAGCTTTTTCCTCTCCTTTCTCCTACTGTTGCTCTTTTGCTACTGCCCCTAGTGTGTTGTTGTCGTTGTAGTTGCCGTTGTGCTTGCTGCTGCGTTGCTCTTATTCCTCCTACCGCTGAACGAGAAGAGAAAAGCCTGCTGCTTCTTACTCTTTTTCTGTAGTTGCTACTGAAGCTGCTACTGCACTTTCTCCCGAGCGTCTGTTGTTCAAGTGTTGCTGTCATAGTTGCAGTTGCTCTTATTAAATCTCTCATACCTCTATCTGTCGTCCAGAACAAGCCAAAGAGGTAGGTGTTCTCAAGATACGAAGCCCAACATGATAATCAAAGTAAATTCATGCATATAGGTCGTATAGCAGTGATTCCATGATTCCTGTTTAAGTTTTATGAAGTTTTACTGAGTTTTAGTAAATAGCGGCCAGGTCAAGGGCGCTTATTAATTGAACGCCCGTGCTAGCTGTCGCCAATTCTTCTGAAATAGCTACAGTGGCTAGGGCGCAGTTTAATGAGCGACCTTTTCCCAAACCGCTAATTCCCTAGTGTATTTAATAAATACCACATGCATAAAATTAAATACTGATGTAACCTGACGTTAAAATTATTGCATGAGCATGTTCCTGGAATCCTGATATTTTTCTCTGTCTATCCATGTCTTTAGTTTCCTGATTATGTGAACTCCTAGTCTATGAACAATGACATATGTCTAAGATTGTATCTGCCCGATGTGTAGCATCAAACAAAGAATGTGCGACAGTCACCTAGTCGCTAATTAAAGAATGAACGCCCTTATACGGTGGCGTTGTTTTGTAAAATCCAGTAAATAAAATTTATATTGAAATTCATAAATGAGCAACCTAAATCATGACGTCATTTAACGAATGAACGCCATCATACACAATCCATATTTATAATTATAAATGTTAATTTTTGGGAAATTCTAGAATTAACGCCCGTATACAGTGTCGTTAATTCTTATTATTTTCTTGGGAAATTCTGTTATAATTAAGATTGAACGACCTTTCAGAAAGCCGCTATTGCTTTAAATAGCGACTTCTGTTAAGGCGCAGATTCCTGTCTCTCAGTTTTATCGTGTTTTCTGGCCCATATCGCAGGTCTATTGACACTCCCATCTCACATCCGTAGATGGAGTCCCTATTTTTGATTCTATCGATTACACACTAACTCTCGGTGATGTTTGAACCCTCTGCGGGATTTTCCTTCCTTCGGACTGGTGATTTCATCATGGAGACCTCCATAAGTCTATGCTAGCCTTGGATTCCCTCAAGGCAGTCGAGTAGGTTGTACCCTCAAAACCCTGAAACCCCTTTTAGCCATGTCACTCTGAAGAAACATGGTGGTCTAGCCCTCATAGAGTGCTGGCGTGGCCTTTATGAGATGTCCTGCCTTCTGTCTTGAAATAGCAACAGCCGTCTGAGCGTTAATTGAATTAGCGACCAGACAGTCGTCGTAATTCACTGAACCTGCGACCTGATAGGTGTCGCCGATTCTTTAATGAGCGACTGTGTTAACATGCGCTATTTCATCGAGCCTGTACTATTCACAGGAATTAGCGACCAGACAGTGGGCGCTATTTCTATAATTGATGGCGATTGAGTGGGCGCCAATTACCCAGATTCATGGCATGTCTTGGTTTTCGTGTGGTTTAACGGTGAGTCATACTTGTTCAAAGTTCTGCCCTTCAACTCCTTCATTCGTGAAATTTACCTTACCATCCTATAGTGGCTTATTCTTGAAATTCTATATGGGCTATAACTATAGTAGATGCCTAGAATATACATGACTCAATGTTTGTGCATATAGGCCCCGATTTGGTCCGGGGAGGAGCACCCGAAAGTACTTGTGCCCATGGGAGCTATATTGATCACGGTGTGGCATTGCACCGAAGTGCTTGACTTGCTTGATTATTGACATTCCACGACTCGTACTTGACTTGACTTGACTTAACATGACTTGCGTGGCCCGGAATGGATATTTACTTGCTTGATAAAATAATAGCCAATTCATGTGACATTACTTGATATATTTACATGCTTGACCATCTTGATACAATTTACATGAATATCCTGAAATCTTTATACTCTACTCTCTCTCATCATTATCATGCGTACATTCATAGCTAGACTTGCATTCATGTAACATATAATTTACTTAAAGCGAGATTGTACTTGAGATATAATTCCTATTGAGCGTTCGCTCACTTAGTGTTTTCCCATATTTTTCAGGTAACTTTGATGACGAGAATCAATCGGATGGGAACGGGAACGAGGAAAGAGCGTAGATCCACCTAGTAATGGAAGCATTTATCTAGTCGAGTCTTTTTCCTATTTCTTGAGTCAATCATTGTAAATTTCTTTTATTGAGTCTAGAATGTCCTTTAGTACTCTTTTCCAAAGAGGAGATTATGTAATGGATTTATGTTAATGGTTATTATGAATAAATTGGATTTGGTTATCTTACAATTTCTGCATCTCTGTCTATAAGGTCGAATTCCTTATGCTCTGATTGACATGAATGAAATAACTCATCACGCGTACCAAGTTCCTTACGCACTTGGGGCGTGACAGTCATTGCCCGAGCTGGCCGTCACCGAGGGAGTCGGGGGCGCGTTGCCCTTGACTGCAGAGACGGTGCCGAGCGCCGTGGGCCCTCCGACCACCGAGCTTCAAGGAGGACTGCAGACCTCCCACCCTTCTCCTATCTCCCTAGATTAGGGTTATTCTATACTTGCCTTGTTGGCCTTCGTTTTTTTTAGGCCACCTGTAACCTTTCCATGTATTTCTCTTCTCTTTCTATATATAGCGGCAATAGGGTTCAGAGCGTACTTGAATGCTCCTTATTGTCTTTTGACCGAGTGCAATTCATCATATCCACGAACGTCGGCAAATCAAAGATTTCATACAATTCTTTTGCCGAAAAATTGGGTCATGTGTCAATCGATCGATTCGTTAGTGTTAATCTGGTGTCTTCCCATCTTCCTAAGCCATGAAGAACCTGCCTTTCTGCGTATTCCCGTAGAAGTATTCTGAAGGATTTTGGGGATAGGGAGGCATAACTACTCCTCAAGGAGGATGTCCACCTTCTTTTCGAAGTCCCTTTGCGTCTTTTCGAGGGGAGGGTTAATTAAGGCAAAGCCCCCCCCCTTTGGCCTATAAAAGGCTCAGAAGGGCGCCTCCTCCTCTTCATGCTACACAAGGGCCTTCACTATTTCTCCCTCATCTCCTTCTTTCTTACCTTACTCCAGTGGAACATGGAGGCCGACGATGAAGGCAAAGGCCTTTACGGCTGTGGGCGCATTCGAGCTTCGGCGTAGGAGAATGGAAGATGATTGGGTGGACGGCGTAGAAGAATAGAAGATGCATAACAGGGCGTTCTTTTATGACTTTCGGGTTGCCGCCCACATAAGGAGGGAGGACAATGCATGAGAGGATGGCTTGAGAGAGGAACCTTGCTTATCCGTCTCCTCTCCTCCCCTCCCACTCCCTCTATACCCCAAGGGAGTGTTCATTTCTTTCTCTCTCTTCTGTTCTTCTTCTTTTTTCTTGCTTTTTATTGCCGACACCATCAATTCTTGATGGAGCCTTTTCTTCTTTTTCTTTACTGATACCATCTCTTCCTGATCACCTGAGTAGACTAGGTCGGTCGCCTTGTTACCTGAGCCAGCTTCCATACTTGGTGGAGTCAGTGGCTCGGTCTGAGACTGCTAACCTTGTCCACACAGAGCTATCAGTTCCAGTTGTACCAATTTTTTTTTATTGTACTAGCTACGGCCTATCTGATGTACAAAGGATACTAAAGCAATAAAAATGAGATTGTTATCTCGATTTACTCTTTACATGTATATAAGAGCTCAGAAATAAAATTTGTGTAATGCCATAGCGTTCCAAGTCTGGGGGATTGGCTTCCCTTCCATGGTGGACAACCGATAAGCTCCTTTTCCGAGCCTCTCGACCACTCGGTAGGGGCCTTCCTAATTAGGGGCCAGCTTCCCCACCGCCTCTAGTGGTCGACAGGCCTCGACCTTTCTTAGGACGATGTCTTCTAGCTGGAACTATCTATCTAAGACCCGGGCGTTGTAGTAGCGAGTCATGCGACGTTGGTATTCCGTAGCTCAGATTCTTGCGATCTCGCGTACTTCGTCTACCAGGTCCAAGTTTTCAAATAATTTATGCTCAATTGGCGTGGGCAAGAAATTGATAACCCGAAGAGAAAGGCTATCGATCTCCAGTGGAATGACTACCTCGTGCCATATACTAGTTGGAATGGAGTTTCGCTTGTGGTAGCTCTCGGCGTGGTTCGGTGTGACCATAGTACACTAGGCAATTCCTTGAGCCAATTACCCTTAGCTTTCCCGAGCCTAGTTTTGATTCCTTTGAGGATAGTTTTATTGGCATTCTCAACCAGTCCGTTAGCCTGTGGATGGGATACCGAGGTGAAGTAGTTACGAATATGCAGGTCGGCGCACCTATTCTTGAAAGAAGCGCAGTTGAATTGCTGACCGTTATCCTTCACAATCACTCGGGGGATGCCAAAGTGACAGATGACCAACCTACACACAAAGCTCTAGATTACTACTTCCATTATTTTGGCAGTAGCTTCAGCCTCGATTCACTTGGAGAATAGTCGATGGCGACGATAAGAAACTTTTTCTCGGCCCGGGCCACAAGAAATGGGCCCAAGATATCGATTCCCCACTGAGCGAAGGGGTAAGGCTCAGTCAAGGTCACGAGTTTTGAGGCTGGCTAGTGGATTAAGTGGTTGAACCGCTGGCACCGGTCGCATTTCCGAACGTACGCCGAGCAGTCAAGTTGGAGAGTGGGCCACCAATAGCCTCGGCGTAATAGAATTCTTGCAATCGATCATCCTCTATGGTGCACGCAGTAGATTCCTTCGTGCACTTCCTCTATTGCTTGATGGGCTTCTGGGGCGTCGAGGCACTTGGGGAGGGGGCCGGTGAAGGATCGTCTGTAAAGGGTTCCATCAAGGAGGATGAACCGTCGAGCTTTATACTTGAGTCTCCTCACTTCTCGAGGATCAGCGAGTTCCTGGGAGTCGCTTAGCCAAGCCATGTAGGGGACTCTCTAGTCATCGGGTGATGCTTCTACAGTTGCTACGAGCTCAATTTTCCACACTTGGTTGCTCTAACTCTTCGAATAAGAAAGATCGGGTTCCTTCAGAGCTGATAGAAGAGGCCAAGCGAGAGAGGGCATCTGCTCGGGAGTTTTCCTCCCGAGATATTTGGGTTACCTGAAAGCTCTCAAAAAGATAGGCTATCTCTTTCACCATCTGAAGGTATTTGACCATCTATGGCTCCCGAGCTTCGTAGTCCCCGTTGATCTGGCTAGTGACTAACTGAGAGTTGGTGTAGATTCTGACCCGCTCTGGTCCCAAGCGTCTCGCCATCCTAGCTCCAGAAATGAGGGCCTTGTATTCGGAGGCGTTGTTGGACGCTGGGAAGTTGAACTTCAAAGCGTATTGGAGCTTGACACCTTCTGGGGACGTGAGGAAGATGCTGGCACTACTGCCGGTTGAGTTTGAGGACCCGTCCACAAAAAGATCCCAGGTCAGGCTGGCCACTGTCTAGAGTATTTCTTCAGGCGGGACAACAGTCTTTGCAATGAAATCTGCAAGAGCCTGATCTTTGATAGCCATGAGGGGTCAGTAAGAAATGGCGTAAGCTCCGAGCAAGATTTCCCATTTGACGAGATGGCCAGAAGCCTCGGGATGGGCCAGAATCTTCTTTATGGGCTCGCCGGTCAGCACTATGATGGGGTGCCCTTGGAAGTAAGGTCAAAGGCGCTTAGTCGAGGTCACCAATGCTAGCATGAGCTTCTTGGTTTTGGGGTACAACTTTTCTGCCTCAAGAAGCACCTTGCTGACATAATAATGACCTCTGCACTCCTTGGTCATCTCAAACCAACACCGAGCTTATGGTGGAGGGTGTTACCAAGAGATAGAGATATAGAGTCTCCCCGGCACGGGTTTTGACAGCACTGGAAGTAATGCGAGGACTTCCTTTAGCTCAGCGAACGCCTTCTCGCACTCATCGTCCCAAGTGAACGCAGGGGATGCCAATTTTGGTCCTCTCAACAATTTGAAGAAGGGCAGGTCTTCGCTCCGCCGCTCGGGACAGGAAGCGGTTGAGCGCGGCAATCCTTCCCGTTAAGCGTTGAACATCCTTGACGCAAGCGGGTGGCCGCATATCTAGGATGGCCTGGATCTTCTCGGGGTTGGCCTCGATCCCTCGCTGGGTCACCATAAAACCCAGGAATTTCTCGGATCTGACTCCAAAGGCACATTTGGTAGGGTTAAGCTTCATTTGGTACCTCTGTAGGGTGTTCAAGGTTTCGGCCAGGTCGGTGAAATGATTCTCGACCTTTGGTGATTTGACAAACATATCATCAATGTAGGCCTCGAAATTTCACCTAATCTGGTTTTCGAAGATCTGATAGACCAGCCTCTGATAGGTTGCCCCGGCGTTCTTTAACCCAAACGTCATTTGAGTGTAGCAATACACGCCGATGTCAGTGATAAAGGCAGTCTTCTCAGCATGTTCATGGTTCATCCGGATTTGGTGATACCCAGAATAAACATCTTGAAAACTAAGGAGTTCATTACCCGAGGTTGAATCGACCAATTGATCGATGCTCGGTAACGGATAGCAGTCCTTCGGAGTGGCTTTGTTAAGGTCGGTGAAGTCAACACAAATTAGCCATTTTCCTGAAGCCTTTGGCACTAGGACGACATTGGCAAGCCAAGTTGGGTAAAGGATCGGGCGAAATAATCCAATTTTCTTCCCCTTACTGACCTGCTCTTTAATGACCGCCTATTTTTCAAGGGCGTGCCTTCTCTTCGCTGTTGAACTAGCTTCATCGACGGGTCGAGATTAAGGTGGTGCATTACTGTTTCCTCGAGAATCTCGGGAAGATCCTCATCAGACCATGCAAAAACTTAAACATACTACGAAAGAAAATTCTTATATTGAAGTTGTACTTCAGGCGATAAATCCGCCCCGATCTTAACCTCTAGGGTCGGGTCATCTTTGAGGAAGACCGACAACAGCTCCCCACCGGGTTTGCTTGCCGTCACCTTGTCCTCGATTACCCCGAGTCCCCCATTTTTGTCTTCTGGCCCTATGGGTTCTACCGAGATTACATAGCACCTTCTAGCTATTGCCAGGTTACCTCGGACTTCCCCTCTGCCGTATTTAGTGGGAAACTTCATTTTTCGGTGATAAGTGGAGGGCAATGCCTTTATTCGGCCGATAATACCTCAGCCGAAAATGGCATTATCGGCCGACATCCCTTTCCACTAGCTGCTATTAAAAGAATTTTTAGATATGTCTCAGGCACACATAATTTGGGTCTTTGGTATCCTACTGCACACACTCTAGATTTAATCTCATACACGGATGCAGACTGTGATGGCTGCAAGTTAGATAGGAAAAGCACTAGTGGTTTTTGGCAATTCCTAGGTGGGTGCTTAGTTTCTTGGGCCTCCAAGAAGTAGCATTCTATGTCCCTCTCCACTATAGAGGCTAAATACGTAGCAGCAGGGAGCAGTGGTACACAGGTTATCTGGATTAAGCACCAGCTCAAGGACTACAATGTAGACCTTGGTTGTACACCCATATACTGTGATAACAGTAGTGCAATAAATCGGTCTAAAAATCCTGTCTTGCATTCATGAACAAAACACATAGAAATCAGGCACCACTTCATAAGGGATGAAGTCGCTAAAGGAAATTTTGAATTAATCCATGTAGGCACTGCACAACAGATTGCTGATATTTTCACTAAGCCTTTGGATAATGAGAAGTTCTCTACCTTGAGGAGGGAATTAGGCATCTTCAGATCTTTTTGAATTTCCATGCTGCTCTTTGAACTCATATTTTTTTTGATATATGTCTCGAGGCACTGCTTAACTACCTCGACCTATCAGTTCAAATTCCTTCCATTTATATCTCTATAAATAAACCTCTGTGTCGATGCACCCTATTTCCAGGTCAGTGCATCTGTAAACTCACAGTTCTTTATCTATCAATTGTTTTTTGTTCAATCATCCTTGGTATATAAAATGGTGTTAGGAGAAAGGCAGACAATGTCTATCTGGAAACCTGCACTATGCTTGAGGTGGTCCCTGATCTTAGTACTCAGTCCAGTACCAAGGCTCACTGATTATAGCTGTCAAGGGGAGATTTTCTTGTGGTCTGGCAAATCACTTCTCCTTGTGATTCTATAAGTCATTTTGATAGGGGGAGTTTGGTTGTTCTTTTATGCCAGGCTACATTGTTTCTTGAGAAACTTATACAGTTCTTTCACAGATCTAGAAACTCAGAATTCTCTTAAAGTCTTAAGACTGATTAACTGAAATCTCAATAAAGATGTTTAAACTTTATAATCTTGTATAGATGAAGATAAAGGGTCTGAAGAATATCATTCTACATATCTTATGAGTAAAGAACAATGTTGAAATATAATGCCCTAAAGACTTCTAAAAGCTTGAACTTTTATCATAAGAGGCAACTTTAGCAGAAATTCTGTTCCATATGAAGTCCCGCGATCAATGACACCCAAGAAGGGGGTGAATTGGGTGATAACAAATTTTAAGAAAGCTTTAACCAATTTGAAGTTTATATGATGAGATAGTAACTATCAATTTAGATCTGATGCAAAGGAGAATAGATCTATCAAAATCAACCACTACAATAGCTCTTTGGTACTAGGCGGACTTACGGAATCCGAAGATTCTCTCACACAAGGTGTTATCTTTCTGACAAGACTAACATTGTCGGTCTGAACCCAACTTTTGATATACCAGAGATCTATTAGAGAATGATCAATTAATCTAGATCTAAACGAAGAAAACAACATATGCAAATAATTTAACTACGCAAACATGCACAGAATGGAGATAGGAGAAAAGGATTAAACCACACAAGAGATAGCAATTTTTAGGTGGTTAGGATGCAACGATGGTAATCTACATCCACCCCTCACGATCTGTGAGGATTCACACACTATCTTGTAAAGAGTTACAAGATCAAAACACACACACACACTCATGTGAGTTCAAAACTCCCACGAAGGTGCACAAGCACCGAATCACATAGAAATGCGAAAAAGAGAAGAACCACACACACATAAACACGGATCTGTGTAGATCCACACACACACACACACACACACACACACACACACACACACACACACACACACACACACACACACACACACACACACACACACACACACACACACACACACACACACACAAGTGTTTAAAAATTACAAGAACACACACTTGAAGCTTGATGAGGAATGTAAGGAGAAATACAAAATGAAAACTTAAATTTAAAGCTCCCCCTTAGTGGATGAAGATTGTTTTGGATGAAGCATGCTTCTCAGCTTGATCTTCACTTGAATGGCTTGCAGATGAACTTGATAACCTTGCTCTTGGATGAAGAACTCTTGGACACAGCATTGTTCACGGAGGTACAGTAGCAGCCCTCTTTCTCCCCTTGATAGCCTCCTTGAGCTTCCTTAAGTAATTAGGGTTTTTGACCCCAATGAGATGTTTTTATACAACTTGGATGGTTAAGAGACAAGCCAGGAACTAGATCCAAAAATCATGGCATGTCTGGTAGCTTTGGGATTAAAAAATCCAAGGAGAAGGGATTCCTATGTTGATGAAACATAAAGTCAACAATGGAGGCTTCGAAGCTGGCGGTCGACCGGGCGTAGGTGGGCAGTCGACCGGAATTTTACAGAAATTGAACCTTTCAATGCTGGGAAAACCGATCGACCGGTCCCTGGCCCGCGGTCGACCGCTAGTCTGGAAAACCTACAATTTGACAGTGTTAGCCAATGAGTCATAGCCTGAAAGCAAATTACTTTGAGACCACATTTTGTTCAAAACAATATGAGTTGGATTGACATATCTGGGCATTTTTGAGGCACGATAGAATTACGCATTTGCTTTGATAGAAGATGGCTTGAGAGGGGTTTAAGCAAGTTATCAACCTATTTGTAATGCCGGGATTTTGTTATCATCAAAATCGTTTGGAGAGACTCAACAATCTCCCCCTTTTTGATGATTTTGTAAGCATGTCTTGTCTACTATTCCCATTTATTTCCTGGCTTCCTCACCCCTTCATGTTGGAATCCACCAATCCTTGGAGAGAAGCCTTGCAAATTTTTTCTGGGGGCCATCAGATAAAGGCAATAAGAGGCTTTGGAAATCCTTTTTATCAATCTATAAGCCTATTTCTCAGGGTGGACTAGGTGTTATGTCTCTTCGGCATATGGAGACTGCTATGAGAGTCAAAATGCTTTGGAAAGTTATTCACTCAGATTCTCTATGGGTTGAGTACTTCAGAGCTAAATACATTCGGGGTTGTCATCTTTCTGCTGTTCAGTTTAGAAATATGAAAGGCTTTGCTAGGAAAAGCTGGTTACAAGCTAAAGACTTACTCATTAAACACAAGCTTATTATTTTAGGTGATGGCACCTCAACCAGCTTCTGGAAGGATTCCTGGATTGTTAATCAACCATTGGCCTCTTATGTTGCTGATGACTTGATTCAGAGTCCTAATATTTTTGTCCAAGAATTCTACTCCCAGTCTAATGCTGATCTCTGCTTTTTGATAGACAGATTTTTTCCGCTGGATATCAGGACTGCTCTTCATCATGTTAGATTATCTCAGGTCAGGGATGAAGCAGTTTGGAGCCTATCTTCCAATGGTGATTGCACTGTATCTTCGGTTTGCAAGAATGCGCTTTCTGTTCACAATCTATGCAATACAAAATGGAATAACCTTTGGTTTAATTGGTTGCCTTCTAAAATCTCCATTCACATATGGAAGATTTTACATCAATGCATTCTACGGATGATAGAATTAAAGCAATTGGCATCCCCACTTGTTCCAAATGTTACTGTTGCATCACTCCCACTGAAGAAGATTCAAATCATCTATTCTTTTCTAGTGAATGTGCATCATTTCTTTGGTCTTCTCTCCAATCCAAGGGCCTTCATCTTCATGGTACAACTGCTAAGAATTTATCTCTAACACTTTTCAGAATCTCAATCGAAGCTCCAAACTAGACTGTTTTACTCTTGCTATTCTTGGTTATGGGCTATGGGAGTTATGGACCACTAGGAATTCTGCTAAATATGATGGCAGTAAAATCTCCAAAAAAGGTATTCTTTATAGAACTATTGCTCAAGCAAAGGAAGTTATTTCACTTTCTGGCCTCAAGGAGAAATCTCATAACAACCGGCTAATCTTAGCAGAATTTGGCATCCAAGCTGCTGCTAATGACTGCCCTCTTATTAAAATCATCAAATGGTCGTGTCCTCCCTGGCCTTCCATTAAATTAAACACAGATGGTGCATGCAAATCTGCTGGAATTTCAGGAGGTGGTGGGGTCATCCGAGACCCAAATGGCAACGTCATTCTGGCTTTCTCTCATTTCTATGGCTACTCCAATAGTCTTATTGTAGAAGCTAGAGCTTTACATGATGGTCTCAAATACCTTCACACTATATCTATCCGGCCAGCATACATTGAATGTGACTCAAAGGTCTTAATTCAGAGTGTCAAAAGAGAAATCTCCTGCCCATGGATTATCCTGCCTTATGTTAGAGACATCTGGAGCCTTATCTCTACAGCTGATACTCTCTCCCACATTTTTAGAGAAGCTAATACAGTTGCTGACTCTTTGGCATCTTTAGCTTGTAGCACTAAGTGCAGTTCATTCTTTGTTTACCATGAGCTACCTAATGTTGTCAAAGGTGCAGCTCGCCTGGATAAGCTAGGAATGCCTAGCATCGTTTGATGTAGTTGACTTTATTCATTCTGTTATTAATAATGTTTACCTCCTAGATTTGGATGGTGGAGTGGCTATTCTTCTTACCTCTGGTAAGGGGTGCACTCTCCCTCTCAACTCTAGGCAGGGTTTTTCCAAAAAAAAAAACTCTAGAGTACGAATGCATTGGCATGCCTTTAAACAGATTTGGAACTAAGCAAGGCCGATAGACCACAAGGTGATTAAAGCAATGATTCATTTCTTGAGGCATAAACAATGCAAATCATTCAATATATGCAAGCCATTCAATATTTGATTTGCCAAGATAGATGGGAAATGAGAGACAAGAGCCAACCATTTGATATCAAATACCAATTGCATTCATTTCATCATTCCATTATAAGGTACATTGATGCTTGAGAAAATGCAAGACTTCTAGACATCATGACAAAGACAAATGCAAGACGGACTCATAAGATGCAATGACTCAAAAAGAAATCCTCACAAATGATCATCCATGCAAAACACAAGCAAAATACAAGGACATGCATGCATAAACTATATATAAGATCTGCATAACTACCACAACTATTTCTCCCCCTTTGGCATTATCACAGGAGGGGATAGGATAGACGAACAGTAGACCCAAAAGCCATATGACCCAAGTACAACAGTCTAGAGGTAGGAAGCAAAAGATAATCCTCATGGGTCATCTGCAGGAGGCTGATCCGCTGGAGGAGGAGGCTGATATCCAAGGCGACGGCGGATGTCCTCAAGAGAATGGTCTTGAAGCTGAAGATGATCTGAATATGGCCAATGGAGATGTCACGGGCCGCATCACGGCGCTGCATTCCAAGAAGTGTTAAGTTCATGATGTGGAAGGCCTGGCTAGAATCAACAACACTATCTGTGAGGGTAGTCATATGGGTGGAGAGTGTGGTCATCTGAGTGGAGAGAGTGTTCAAAATAGGGGAGAAGGAATCTATGCGAGTTGACATGGTGTCAATCACATTCCCCATTGTGTCAACGTGATCCCCAAAAGTAGAGAGACGATCTCCAAAAGTGTCCACCCGAGTCTCTATCCCAGTAATACGCCTGTCAAAAGTCTCATAGTCTACCCAAGACCGATGTCCGGCCCCTGAGTAGAAGACTCCCCATGAAAGAACTGTGGTGGGGGAGGCATCTCTGGATCCAAATGATGAGGTGAAGGTGGAGGAGGCTGATCCTATGCCTGGACTGGAGGGGGTAGTTCCCCTGGATCCTCCTACTGCTCCTGTTCTTATTCTCCTTCATTGACTGCATCTTCCCCATAAACGGGCACATCCCGACGTAACTCACCATCGGGACCATAATAATATTTAAAATCTATGAAATCTTATGCTCATTATATATATCATCTTGTCGAACATAAATGAACTGTTCATCCGTAAAATTGATCCCAGCATAGATGAATATGCCGGTCAACTGTGAAGCATAGGGCAATGATCTCCGCAAATTTGTTCGACATGTTCCAATCAGAGTCGTCATGAGGCGACCCATGTTGACTTGAATCCCATTCATAACATTGTAAAATAGAAACCTGTGAACCTCTGTTTCTTCATTTCTACTACCACTCTTTGGATAAATGAGGGAGGTAAACATATGGTGCAATATACATTACAATGGTAGAAAATGATTTACATTCAATATAATTAAGTTGCTGACACCATGCACATAATCACAACTGGTCATAGCAAGAAAAGTTTCCTCAACAGCACCATGACCAAAAACCATGTCGGCTCCTCTAGCCCAAAACTCCAAAGGCACGCTCAAACAAATCCAGAGTAATATGAAGCTCAACACCTTGAACAACTGTATATAATTCCTCATTTCTTTCGACCAAATTTTCATAGAACTGCTGCACTAGATTGGGGTAATATCGGGTATATCTAGTGACAAAATCAATTCAACCGGGTTGAATCTCAAAGATAGCACATAAATCGGGCAAAATCTCATTCACCTCATTCAAGTCGACCAAACGAGGGTCGATAATGGGCCGTGGAGGCAATAGAGGTGCACGATGAGGTACATGTGCCTATTGTGGTGGATGAGCCGGGGCCTCACGTCTCTGACCACTGGGCTCCCCTTGGGCAGAACGCCGAGAACTCCGTCTAGGCAGCATCCTAAACTAGAAGACTCGGTGTAGAAACCCTTGAAGATCAATCTCAACCCTAGGGATGAAGATGGACCAAAAGACACTCCTAGGGCTTGGAATGATCTTCTCCACAATCTGAAACCCTGGTAGGGCTTCACGAACACACGAACAGCTGCGGAGAGATCATCCCGAAATTGTGATGAACCGACCGAATCTAGTGCGGGTGAAGGAGGAAGGAGGTTTTTGGGCTTGAGAAATGGGGTTTTGGTGTTTTAGGGTTAGGAAATAGGGTATGAGAGAGAGTGGGGGCATTGGAGTGAAGAATGAGAGTGTGAAGACCCCTTTAAAAGGGGTTCGGATGTTGGTTCGGCTGGCCTGGTTCGCCGGGTTTGGTCGACCAGACAAAGGCTGGCGGTCGACCGAAGGGCCCTAAAAATTCAAAAAATATATTTTTTTATTTTTTTGTGTCTTTTTTTGATATGAGCACCATCAATCGACCTTCTAAAAGGAACCAACATCATGAAGTAGAGAGAGAGAAGAGATGGGGTTTTGAGGAAAGTTCTCTAACTCCCTCTCAGAAGGTGCCTTAGATCCAGAAGTCATACGAGTCCACAATTTATTTAATCAAGGAATAGTCATCTTAAGAAGGATTTTCAAGGAGGGATATATGTATAAATATACTCAAACATGCAGGGATGTAAATACACACAAGGTATTAAAAATAAGTAAAGACAATATGCATGTTAATCTACCCTTTATGCATATGAGTTTCTATATAAGTGCAATCCTTGCCCTAAGTGCAGACCTATGTATGTATGATCTCACCCTTACACATGCTAAGTTCTCTTCTTATCTTGCGGAATTTATCCTGGTTTAGGGGTTTTATGAAAATGTCAGCTAGCTGATTATGTGTGTTAATGAAATTCATTTCAAAGACCCCTTTTCCTACATGATCTCTCAGAAAATGATGTCGAATGTCAATGTGTTTTGTCCTAGAATGTTGAACATGATTTTTTGACAAATTGATTACACTGGTATTGTCACACAAGATTGGAACACATTTCACTTCAACATCCAAATCAAGTAATTGATTTTTGATCCAAAGTACTTGGGCTCCACAACTTTCAGCGGCTACATATTCAGCCCCGGCCGTTGAGAGAGCTACTGAATGTTGTTTCTTGGAGGCCCATGAGACTAGGCACCCACCAAGAAACTGACAGTACCCACTAGTAATTTTGCAATCTACAATGCATCCGGCATAATCCGCATCGGTGTATGCAATCAAATCAAATGAACTACCGATGGGAAACCACAAGCCAAAATCTATTATGCCAATTAAGTATCTAAAAATGCGTTTAACAGCCATTAGATGAGACACTTTAGGACATGACTGAAAACGAGCACATAGACATACACTGAATTGAATGTCAGGGCGGCATGCTGTGAGATACAGTAGTGATCCGATCATACCTCGAAACAGTGTGGGATCTACTATTTTACCATTTTCATCTTTGTCTAACTTCGTGGTTGTGGCCATCGGAGTTGATAGGGGTTTTTCTTCAGCCATCCCATATTTTTTTATCAACTCCAATGTGTACTTAGCTTGATTTATGAAAATGCCTTCAGATGTTTGCTTCACCTGCAATCCAAGAAAGAATGTAAGTTCACCCATTAAACTTATCTCAAATTCTCCTTGCATAATTTCTGCAAATTGATCACATAAGGCATTGTTAGTAGCTCAAAAAATAATGTCATCAGCATACACTTAAACTACTAATATGTCTTTACCTGATTTTCTCGTGAAGAGTGTTCGGCCAACCTTACCTCTTTTGAACCCATTTTCAGTCAGGAATGAAGTGAGCCTTTCATACCATGCCCTTGGAGCTTGCTTCAATCTGTACACGGCCTTCTACAACTTGTACACATGCTTTGGATGTTTTGAGTCTTCAAAACCTGGAGGTTGTTCTACAAAAACATCCTCCTTGATGTATCCATTTAGAAAGGCAGATTTAACATCCATTTGAAATAATTTGAAGTCGAGAGAGCAAGCAAAGGACAGTAGAATCTGGACTGCTTCTAACAGAGCAACCGGTGCAAATGACTCATCAAAATCAATACCCATTTCCTGGCTATACCCTTTGGCTACAAGCCGGGCCTTATTCCTAACAACCAATCCCGTGTCACTTAACTTGTTTCTGAAAACCCAATGGGTTCCTATTACGGGTTGATTCTAAGGACGCGGCACAAGTGTCCATACCTCATTTCGTTCGAACTGGTGCAACTCTTCATGCATGGCCTGGATCCAGGATTCATTTTGAAGCGCTTCATGAATATCCTTAGGCTCTTCTTGAGAAATGAAGGCCATCAAATCCTCTTCTTCTACTTGCCTTAATGAAGATCTAGTTCTTACCCCATCTTCAGGATTACCTATGATATTTTCAGCTGGGTGATCTTTCAAGAATGTGGAGGAACTTGACAAGTCGGCGTGCTGCACTCGCTATTCTTGAAGTGCATCAATTGTTGGATCTTCATCCTTTTCACTTTTGCTGGAGATCCCTTCAGTTGGTTCGTCCTTGACCTTGGCATTATTTGGACGTTTGGAATTTTCATCTACATCCACAATCGGAACAAGTTGACTTGTCAATTTTAATTCGGATTTCATCAAAGATCACATGAGGACTTTCTTCAACAACCAAAGTCCTCTTATTAAATAATTTGTAAGCTCTAGAATTAAGTGCATAACCTAGAAATTTTCTTTGTCACTTTTCTCATCAAACTTACCAAGGTTAGACTTACCATTGTTCAGGATGAAGCATGGGCATCCAAAGGGTTTAAAATGGGAAATGTTTAGTTTCTTACCCTTGTAAAGCTCATACGGAGTTTTCTTCAGAATCGGCCTTACCATTGCCCTGTTGACGATGTAGCATGCTGTACTTACCGCCTCGGCCCAAAAATATTTTGGTGAGGAATTTTCACTTAACATGGTCCTTGCCATGTCTATCAGTGTTCTATTCTTTCTCTCCACTACACCGTTTTGCTGAGGCATTCTGGGTGATGAGGCGTTGTGCGTATATCCGTGCTCTTCATAAAAATTACTGAAGTCATGATTCTCAAACTCACCACCATGATCACTCTGGATGGTAGTGATAAGATAGCCTATATCATTTTGGATTTTCCTGCAAAACACTTGAAACTCCGTCAAGGCATCACTTTTATTGGCTAAAAATAACACCTATGAAAATCTGGAATAATCATCAACAATAACATATCCAAAAGATTTGCCTCCTAGGCTGGATACCCTAGTAGGGCCAAATAGATCAAGGTGCAGCAATTCTAGAGGCCGAGAGGTAGAGACGATATTTTTATTTTTGAAGGAGACACGTGTTTTCTTACCTTTTGTGCAAGCCTCACAGATTTGGTCACTTTCAAATTTTAATTTAGGTAATCCGTTCACCAAGTCATGTCTAGACAATTTGGAGAGTACTCCAAAACTAGCATGACCTAATCTTCGGTGCCATAGCCGTGCATTCTCATGATTGTTTGCAATCGAGCACACATCATCACATGAGACATCATCAATATGAACGGTATAGACATTGTTATTTCTTTTTCCAATCAATTTGATCTCATTTGTATTCTTATTCGTGACAATGCAATGGATTTCATCAAAAACAATCTTGAATCCTTTGTCGCATAACTAGCTTATGCTCAAAAGATTATGATTTAAGCCCTCTACCAAAAGCACATTCTCGATAAGAGTTTTAGAATCATTACCTATATTGTCGATTCTAATGATTTTATCTTTATCTTTGCCTCCAAAAGTAATTGAACCTCCATACTTGTCTTGTAGTGTTGAGAACACCTTCTTGTCCCCTGTCATATGCCTTGAACAGCCGCTGTCCAGGTACCATTTGCTCCCTCTAGCTTCAAGACATATCTGCAAGAAACAACATTCTCATCCAATTATTTTTGGTACCCAAACCAATTTGGGTCCGTAGGAGTTAGTCCAGTTCTGTGCATATCTTTTTCTAGTCCAAATGGCATGATTTCTTTGATTATTTTGTTTGAACCAACAATTAGCAATAACATGTCCAAATCTACCACAATGAAAGCAATTGACATTTGAAAATCTTCTTTGGACTCGACGTGGTTTAGGTTGAACATGTTTTGGCTTGGAGTGAGAACATGAAGCATAGTTGTTATCTTTTTCATGAACATAGGATGTAGTGATCTTATGCTCAAAAGATTTTTTGTTTTGGGGAATGTATCCCAATCCTTCCTTTTGGAAGTTAACCTTGACTCCCAATAAATTGTCTAAGTTTTATTTGCCTTTGACAAACCTAGATAGAGTGGACTGAAGTTCAGCCACTTCTTCAACCAACCTCACGTTTTTCTTTTCAAGTTCTAAGTTTGTGAGTTTCAGAACCTCTTCTTCATTTTTCAAATTTTCAAAACCTTTTTCAATTTTAGATAATTTACACATCAATTCTTCTTGATTTTTCTCACTGGCTAAGATTATTTATAACAAACTTTCTTTTTCTTTAGTTAACTCGAACCATTCCTGTTCTAGTTTCTCAAACTTCACATAAATATTCTCATGTGTTAAATCATCAATCTTTTCAGATCTGATTTTTCTGTATTTTGTATACAATTTTTCATATTCTGACTCACATTGTTCATTTGAAATAAAATCAGTGTCATAATTTACCTCAGTTGAATCATCTTCGTATACCATGAGGCACAGGCTCTCCATGAGCTCCCCGAGCTCTTCTTCAGACTGCTCTTCCTCTTCGTCACTCCATGTAGCGACCATCGCTTTTGGCTTTCTGAATTTTTCTTTCTTGAACTTCCTCTTCAGATCTGGACACTCTCCTCTCATGTACCTGGGCTTCTTGCATTCATAGCAAATGATGATGTTTTGCTTGCTTGGCTCCCCTTTAGTTTGAACGGGCTTTCTTTGACCCTTTCTGAAATTTCCTTGGAAATTCTTCTTTCTCAAAAATTTCTTCACTTGGCGGGTCAACATAGCCAAGTCTTCTTCATCATTACTTCCTTCGCTAGACTCCTCTTCTTGGGAATCATCATCAGATTGGTGGGCTCTCAGTGCCACCGTTTTCTTCTTCTTGGTTTCCTCCTCAGTAGTTCTTTTAATGTTAATCTCATAGGTCATGAGTGACCCAATGAGCTCGTCTAGGGAAAGTGTGGATAGATTCTTCGAATCCTCAATGACTGTGGCTTTTGTGTGCCACGCAGGTGGAAGAGATCTTAACACCTTCTGATGGGAATCAACACCGGGCACTAATATTTTTCTTTTGCATTTGTGTCCTTTTATTTGCATTTATACCCTTGTGTAATTGGGTACGCAATTGTATGGCAAGTATAAGCCACAATGTGAGTCTTTAGGTTTTAGTGGGTTTATTTGTAAAAGTCTTGTAGGTTCAGCAGGGGCCCCCCACTTTCTTCCCCATTGGTCCACCTAAGCCCTAGGGGTCCATGTGGGGCTGGTCCAAGGTCCAAGGTCTAAGCTGGGCTTATAGAAAGATTCTTTTCTCTTGGACCAAGGAAAGAAGAAGAAAAATGCTAATTTACCTCTCTTGGTCAAGGGGGCGCCCCGCCATAAATATGTTATTTTATTTTGGTTGAACACACATGGAAGAAATAATTGTTCTATCCCTTGTATGCCCCTCCCCTAACCTAGATATGAGGATAGTTTAAGTCATTTTACATTTCATATATAAACCTTGTATTTTATGAATTACATAGCATTAATGAGAAGAAAAATTCATTTGTGCTCAAGGAGCCTAAGGGCGCACCCCCTCTCTCTCTTGGAGCTGTGAGAGCTCCCCATTTCAGAGGTGTGAAGCCTCACCACCACCACCTCTCTGAGTGTGACGCTTAGCCCTGCCGCCGCCGCTTCCGGTCGTCCCGCCATCGCCAGAGTTCTGTCCAAATTAGGACAGAGGCCCCTTGTCCGAATTTTCTCTCCCAAATCCCAGATCTGACGGAGCTGAGATTTTGAGGGTAAGTTCCCCATATAAATCCCCATCTCTAAAAAAAGTCCCCAATTTTAAACCTTCATTTCATTTTTGTTTGCTTTTAAGCTTCAAGACCCACACAGATATGTCCCTATGTAGATCTTGTTACAGCAACCCTGTTCTTCCATTGTTCGACCCCCATCACCATTTTTGATTGAGCTCAAATTTGGTCTGGATGTTTTGCCCACCAAAACCTACCTCCACAAAGTTTTCCACGAATTTAGAAGTTATTTTTTACCTCTGAAAAATTAAAACTCAGGCCAAAATCTGTTCTATCCTGTGCAGTCCAGATCCGACCCCTGTCTAGTCAAAAATCCATTTACCCTGTCAAAACACCTCTAGAAAATCCAAAAAAATTATTGCCGTCTTCCTTACTTCCCCCTCTCTAACTTTCATAAAGAGCCCAACTCCCAGATCCAAAGTTTTCCCTCCGGTCAAATCTCATTCTCAGGCAGATCCAAATCTGTCTTGCCAGATCTAGTTCTGTGAACTAGCAGGTTGTAAATTCAACCAAGGCCATTACAGAGACAGACAAAATTCCTTATCTGGCCATAGGTCGTAGCTCTCTAAAAGAGCTTTCCAACGGCGCAAATCTCGCGTCAATCAGACGTCGGGATTGATCGCAACAGCCGATCTCATAGGGTCACGCAACCCTGAAACAGCAAAACAGACCCAGGGCAGCAATCTTCACTGCCCGGCGATCGGAGCCGCCCGTCCTCCCACCAGCAGCGCCAGCCCAGTGGCTTGCCAAGGATCATTCCTCCAGGCATCCCCTTGGCAGCGGGACCCACCCCCCCAATTCAGACATCTGGGCAACACGTGGGCCCTACACCTCGCAGCATACATCATCCGGATGGCACTGACGGAGTTGTCCAACACACTACCCGTCAACCCAAGATCGGTCCTCTCGGGCCCCATTTGTAGCCCTTTACCTCCCTGCATGGAGTGGGCAAAAAATTCATTTCTGTAATTATTGTAATATTTGTACACCGGGAGTACGAGCTTCGACCGGGGTCATCTTCCCCACGCCCGGAGCGTGGAGGTAAACTTGCCTCCCTCTTTATCGCATTTGCTCACCTCATATATTTTTGAATGCCGCTGCGCTAGAGTGATAGGTTACTTAGCTCGGTATATATTTTTATCACCGCTGTGAGAGTGAGTGAGTGACCCATCTCATGACTCAATCCGAGTACATGCGGAAGAGCCGACTACCCGACTCATTGCCGGTTCCTCAACCGCGCACGATCCCGCGTTTCCCTCGCTTAGGGACGAGTTGCGAGCTAGAGTCCTAGGTTCGCTAGTCCATCCCGCATTAAATTGGTATCAGAGTGGAAGGTTGAGTCTAGGGTAGTTTTGGTTAAAAACCAAAAAAAGTGTCTAAGTCTAGGTGTCGCATTTGCATACCATTATTCAGTATATCAAAAGGTGTTGCCCGAATGTTAGGTTATGCCTATCGGGAAGGTCGCACATTTGCGAGAGAGGATCTTCGGATCCCGTAACTCCGCCAAGTACCGTCTATTGGTTGAGTCTAGGTGTGTAGTCGAGCCTGCATTCCAACTCTGCATTAGTGTGTAGGGTCGTGTCTTGTCGGTTTGTCGTGTCACCAAGTGTCTTCATGTTTGACCTATAGTTCCCCAGTCTCCCATGGACTCCCAGTCGCCCTGGCGATATGACCGTTGGCACACTCATGGGCTTGGAAACCATCCCATCCACTTCCATAGGCCCGAAGCCTCCGACTTTCATGGCTCCAAGGTCCCGAGCGACTACCTCAAGTGGGAAGCGGCCATGGACAAGTATTTTGAGTGTTACACTATGTCCGATGCCATGCAAGTCAGCTTTGCGCAAGAGAGGCTTGTCCACGAAGCCGCCTAGAAATGGGAGAGTATAGAATGCATGAGGGAGGTTAGGAGGCAACGGCCCATCGAGTCGTGACATGAGATGAAAGGCGAACTTAGGAAGGTCTACCTACCCGGCCCGGTCACCTCCAACCGACCCCACCCACTCACCTCCAACCAAGTAGGTCATAGTCGGAGAAGAGCCCCACACGTAGATGAGCCTAGACCCAAGCCTAGGCCAGTTGATTATGGGCAAGTCCACCACGATGCCCCTACTCCAACCCACACCGTTGCCGAACTTGTGAAAATGATTTCAGATCGGGTGGATAGGTGGTGTGCTTATATTGAGTCATTAGTCTCCCCTTGCCTACCTCCGAGACAGAAGGTAGCCATACCCGAGCCTATGGAGGTCATAGCCGGTAGCCCCAACCCGGCCCCACTTACGGGGTCCCAAGGGCCTCTTCCCCTCCGAGAGGATAGTCCTTCCCCACCCATGAGAGTTCGGAGCCACCTCATTTGGAGCCACCTCAGCCGGAGCCACCCGTGTTTTTAACGGGGATGCTTTTCATCGTCGAGCCACTACTTAGTTGACTCAAGATAGGCTTGGTCCATAGAGCATCATGCTATCCATCCATGGACCCCAAACTATTTTAGTGCCAATCAACTCATTTCACACCACTTTCCAGTCTAGTCACTATGTGGATACATTGGATGACCTTCTTAAAGGATTAGAACGACAGTTGGAGTTGACGCACATGCTAGCCCCAGGCTTTGACCGACCCACAGGTCGTAGCTTCACCCATCCCGCCTTAGGGTCCATTACATCCGTGTGCACCGTGGGTCATGTCACCACGGAGGTTCTTCTTTTCCTCCCCATATCGGCCGAGCCTACCTTCATTCCATTTGTCCCAAGAGAGGTCCCTTATCTGCTATATGAGGCCGTTGTCCCCTTAGCCACAACGGAAGAAGGTGACCATCAACACCTTCTAGAATTCCACACATGGGACCTTGAGATGAGGGAATCCATATCGAGGGGTCACACATTCTTTGATCCCTTCGATCCCTTTCTTAGTGGGCCTCTTGGCCCACAACCTCCATTCCACCTCTTTAGGGAAGTCCCCTACCACACCCCTTCCCCACGGGTCGGTCCACCTACACTAAGTCAGGAGCCCGTTCATTGGCACGAGATACCCACATATAGGGGTGATGACGAAGGTAGTTTTGGATCTCCTAGACCTCCCACACCCAAGTCCCATAGGAAGTCAATGCACGACTGGGACATACTAGGATGTCTAGGAGTTCCACATTCCACCAACCTCCGGTTACGTCAAATGCATGCGAGTCACACATTCGGATGTCCTGGTCCACCTTTGCATGGGTCTGCATAGCGTTAGAACTGACTAGGATATAGAGTGTGCTTTTCCCTTTAATTGTCCCGTTTGTTTAGAGTCTGCATGCATCTCTCGAGTCAGTCGTAAGCTCGCGATGTTAGTCCCTTTCGAGTGCGAGGCAAGTCGGATCCAATGCGTACGTTGTAGACTTGTCGGTATTTAGGATCGACTCAACCATTCTCTATCTCAGATCTAGTCACATATAGGGACCCAGCCGTGATTCCTAGTGAGTCTTTGAGCCGCCTCCCTCTTTTGCGAGTGACCCCACCTCGGAGTGTCCACCTCTACCCTCATTCCCACAGTAGCTTGAGCTCCCACAGCAGCTTGAGCATTATCGAATCTATACGGGATGAGCAGGTGACGATTACTTGGAGTAGAGCGTACTCCGCGCTTCCATGTTCGGTGACGGATCCGCAGGAGTCACACGAGCAGCCACACCCCTTACTCGACGGGATCGAGTTCTTCCCACCTGGGGAGAATTGATGGAATCAACACCCGTCACTAATATTTTTTCTTTTGCATTTGTGTCATTTTATTTGCATTTATACCCTTGTGTAATTGGGTACGCATTGTATGGCAAGTTTAAACCACAATGTGAGTCTTTAGGTTTTCGTGGGTTTATTTGTAAAAGTCTTGTAGGTCCAGCAGGGGCCCCCCGCTTTCTTCCCCATTGGTCCACCTAAGCCCTGGCGGCCCATTTGGGGCTGGTCCAAGGTCAAAGGTGGGCTTCTAGAAAGATTCTTTTCTGTTGGACCAAGGAAAGAAGAAGAAAAATGCCAATTTACCTCTCTTGGTCAAGGGGGCGCCCCCCCATAAATAGGTTATTTTATTTTGGTTGAACACACATGGGAGAAATAATTGTTCTATCCCTTGTATGCCCCTCCCCTAACGTAGATCTGAAGATAGTTTAGGTCATTTTACATTTCTTATATAAACCTTGTATTTTATGAATTACATAGCATTAATGAGAAGAAAAATTCATTTGTGCTCAAGGAGCCTAACGGCGCACCCCCTCTCTCTCTTGGAGCTATGAGAGCTCCCCATTTTAGAGGTGTGAAGCCTCTCCACCACCACCTTTCTGAGTGTGACGCTCAGCCCCGCCGCCGTCGCTTCCGTTCGTCTCGCTATCGCACTGCCACCGCCATCGCCAGAGTTCTGTCCAAATCAGGACAGAGACCCCTTGTCCGAATTTTCTCTCCTAAATCCCAGATCTGACGCAGGTGAGATTTTGAGGGTAGGTTCCCCACATAAATCCCCATCTCCAGAAAAATTCCCCCAATTTTAAACCTTCATTCATTTTCGTTTCCTTTTAAGCTTCTAGACCCACACAGATCTGTCCCTGTGCAGATCTTGTTACAGCAACCCTGTTCTTCCATTGTTCAACCCCCTTTACCATTTTGATTGAGCTCAAATTTGGACTGATGTTCTGCCCACCAAACCCTACCTCCACAAATTTTTCCACGAATTTAGAAGTCATTTTTCCCTCTGAAAAATTAAAACTCAGGCCAAAATCTGTTCTATCCTGTACAGTCCAGATTCGACCCCTGTGTAGTCAAAAATCCATTTCCCCTGTCAAAACACCTCTAGAGAATAAAAAAAAATATTGTCGTCTTCCTTACTTCCCCCTCTCTAACTTTTATAAAGAGCCCAACTCCCAGATCCGAAGTTTTCCCTCCGGTCAAATCTCATTCTTGGGCAGATCCAAATCTGTCTTGCCAGATCTGATTCTGTGAACCAGCAGGTTGTAAATTCGACCAAGGCCATTACAGAGATAGACAAAATTCCTTATCTGGCCATAGGTCGTAGCTCTCTAAAAGATCTTTCCAACGGCGTAAATCTCACGTCGATCAGACGTCAGGATTGATCGCAATAGTCGATCTCGTCGGGTCGCGCAACCCTGAAACAGCAAAACAGACCCGGGGCAGCAATCTTCACCGCCCGGTGATCGGAGCCGCCTGGCCTCCCACCAGCAGCGCCAGCCCAGTGGCCTGCCAGGGATCGTTCCTCCAGGCATCCCCTTGGCATCGGGACCCACCCCGCCTAGTTCGGACATCTGGGCAGCACGTGGGCCCCACAACCCGCAACACGCGTCATCCGGACGGCACCAACGGAGCTGTCCAACACACTACCCGTCAACCCAAGATCGGTTCTCCTGGGCCCCATTTGTAGCCCTTTACCTCCCTATGTGCAGTGGGTGAAAAATTCATTTCTGTAATTATTGTAATATTTGTACACCGGGAGTACAAGCTTCGGCCGGGGTCGTCTTCCCCACGCCCGGAGCATGGTGGTAAACTCGCCTCCCTCTTTATCGCATTTGCTTACCTCATATATTTTTGAATTCCATTGCGCTAGAGTGATAGGTTACTTAGCTCGGTATATATTTTTATCACCGATGTGAGAGTGAGTGAGTGACCCGTCCCGTGACTCAATCCGAGTACACGCGGAAGAGCCGACTACCCGACTCATTGTCGGTTCCTCAACCGCGCACAATCTTGCGTTTCCCTCACTTAGGGATGAGTTGCGAGCTAGAGTCCCAGGTTCGTTGGTCCGTCCCGCATCCCCTTCCTCACAAGATCAGAGTTGGTGTCTTCTTTCCAAGACTCTTGAGACCATTGGTGATCTCAGTCAGTCTTGCGAACATCTCAGAAATGGTTTCTTCAGGCTTCATTTTGAATAGCTCATAATCTCAGACAAGTAGATTGGCTTTTGTTTCCTTGGCTTCAGAGATTCCTTCACAGATGAGCCGCAATTTGTCCCACATCTCCTTTGCTGAGTTGCACATGGATACACGAGAGAACTCATTATGATGTATAGCACATTGCATAATGTTCATAGCATTAAAATTTACAGTGGATTTCTTAATTTCTTCGGTTGTCCATTTATCCTCATCAACAGAGAGCTTATAAGGACCCTTGTCCACGACCCTCCAGACTTCGTACTCTTGAGCCCTTATGAAAACATGCATTCTATTTTTCCAATAGGAGTAATTTGAACCGTCAAAGAAGGGAGGACAATTAATGGAGTGGCCCTCAGGCATCAAACCTTTGTTTGCCATTGATCTGGATCTGACTCTAGATCGTTAGATCTGAAGGAAATAGAGCCTTAGCACTGATACCAATTGAAGTCCCGTGATCAATGACACCCAAGAGGGGGGTGAATTAGGTGATAACAAATTTTAAGAAAGCTTTAACCAATTTGAAGTTTATATGATGAGATAGTAACTATCAATTTAGATCTGATGCAAAGGAGAATATATCTATCAAAATCAACCACTACAATAGCTCTTTGGTACTAGGTGGAGTTACGGAATCCGAAGATTCTCTTACACAAGGTGTTATCTTTCCGACAAGACTAACCTTGTCGGTCCGAACCTAGCTTTTGATATACCAGAGATCTATTAGAGAATGATCAATTAATCTAGATCTAAACGAAGAAATCAGCAGATGCAAATAATTTAACTACGCAAACATGCACAGAATGGAGATAGGAGAAAAGGATCAAACCACACAAGAGACAGTAATTTTTAGGTGATTCAGATGCAACGACGGCAACCTACGTCCACCCCTCACGAACTGTGAGGATTTACACACTATCTTTTAAAGAGTTACAAGATTAAAACACACATACACACTCATGTGAGTTTGGAACTCCCACGAAGGTGCACAAGCATCGAATCACACAGAAATGCGAAGAAGTGAAGAACCACACACACACAAACACGGATCTGTGTAGGTCCACACACACACAAGTGTTTAAATATTACAAGAACACACACTTGAAGCTTGATGAGGAATGTAAGGAGAAACACGAAATGAAAACTTCAAATTAAAGCTACCTGTTAGTGGATGAAGATTGTTTTGGATGAAGCTTGCTCCTCAGCTTGATCTTCACTTGAATGGCTTGCAGATGAACTTGATAACCTTGCTCTTGGATGAAGAACTCTTGGACACAGCACTGTTCACGGAGCTACAGTAGCAGCCCTCTTTATCCCCTTGATAGCCTCCTTGCTCCTCAATGATTAGGGTTTTTAACCCCAATGAGATATTTTTATACAACTTGGATGGTCAAGAGACAAGCCAGGAACCAGATCCACAAATCATGGCATGTCCGGTGGCTTTGGGATTAAAAAATCCAAGGAGAAGGGCTTCTCACGTTGAAGAAACACAAAGTCAACAATGGAGGCTTCGAAGCTGGCGGTCGACCGGGCGTAGGTGGGCGGTCGACCGGAATTTTACAGAAATTTAACCTTTCAATGCTGGGAAAGCCGATCGACCGGTCCCTGGCCGGCGGTCGACCACTAGTCTGTAAAACTTGCAATTTGACAGTGTTAGCCAATGAATCATAGCCTGGAAGCAAATTACTTTGAGACCACATTTTGTTCAAAACAATACGAGTTGGATTGACTTATCCTGGGCATTTTTGAGGCACGATAGAATTACGCATTTGCTTTGATGGAAGATGGCTTGAGAGGGGTTTAAGCAAATTATCAACCTATTTGTAATGCCGGGGTTTTGTTATCATCAAAATCGTCTAGAGAGACTCAACACCATATGTATTGTCCTCAAACCTTTCACCTCTTTGAAATCAAAAGGAGTAAAATTCTCTTAGAGCAATGATTTGATTTACTGAGAAACCAACTGCTTCACCAATGAAGTGGAGTACAGTTGTGCCATGATGTGCCAAGTTATCTCTGATTAAAAAGGCCACAGAAACTTGGCAGAGCAATGTCATAGAGTGCTGAGTAACTGGGTCACTTCACTAGAGACGTGTTGTGCCTCACGTAAAAAGACATATCTAATGCTAACTCTGTTCTCAAAAAGAGAAGCATTACGGTTACCACACTGAGTATCTGAGGATTCTTGCCTCTAACCAATGTGTCTCCTCATGTAAAAAGGTGTAGGTTAACCCATTATATTCAAAGAAAAAGAAAATTATTTAGAAAATTGTTGCTTGCGTTCAATTGAACTTACTCTAAGACTAAATGCAAAGTATGTTGTGTTGGTTTGGCTTCAATACTGCAGGAAAGTCCCCACTTAAGAAGTCTCTGAAAAATAAATCAGTACAACATTTAGACAGCATATTCAAGGCATTGATATAAAAGTTTCATCATTCTCTTTATATCTATATAACGATAATCTTCTATCCTACTCTCTGTCTCTCTGGATTATCATTTTTAAACACCTACGCACATTTTTAGTTACCTCCCTTAATTCCTTAAGAGATTGACATTTTCTTAAATCTGTGAACTTACTGTCTCTGGCATCTCTTGCTACTCATTTTTTGATGATGTCAAAGGGGGAGAGTAAAGTGAGAAAAAAATATTTGTATAAAGAGTTTCTTGTGAAAGGGGGAGACTAGGTGAGTAAGGGGGAGAGTAAGTTGAGGGCCAGGGTCAATGTTCTTGAGCTTACCTTCCCGACCTTCATGAAAAGCCTTCCTTCATGTCCACTGCTACCCCGATGAGCATCATGTATTCATTCTACATTTCAACTACTCAACTCAAATATCTAGATGTTTAACCTCTCTCAAGGAAGATGAATTTCTATTAGGTGTTAATAAGAATTAACTACTCATATTATTACAATCATCAAAAAGGGGGAGAATGTTGAACTTGTATGTTTTGATGATGTCAATACAAATATGATTCTCTGTCTAATGAATAAAGTCTTAAATGCAGGTGGTTCTGTATGAAGGAGCTGCAACATGAAGAATAAGGATGATTTGGGAAAGTCAGTTTTCCACCAATGCCTCTATGCAATTACCATCAAAGAAGCAAGTTTGAAGAGATACATCGACGCATCAGAGAGGATGCATCGACGCAGCGATAGACACACAAACAAATCTAAAGACATGCCTCAACGTAGCTAGTACATTGCCTTGATGCATCGGTCCACATCCATTCTGGAAGAATTCTGCCTCGACACATCAAGGCATTGCACCGACGCATCAAGACAAGGTATGAACCTTCAAAAGCAACAACGTTAATGCATCAGGGTGATGCACCAAAGCACCAGTCAAGGCTCAGATCCTAAAAAGCAACAACGTTGAAGCATCATGATCATGCACCGACACACCAAGATACAAGTTTATGTCTAAGGTCAAAGTTGAAAGCCACTGCTCCGACATCTCAGCTATCAACACAAAATGTCTACTCCATGCCTCGACCTGTCAGATATGTACCACGAATCATGTCATATGCTTCCCAGAATCAGTCTAGAAAGGCTTGTCTTCTGATAGTTTTAGAGTGATTAAAGTGTCACTCAACCAGTTAAAAGGTTAAATATGATATCTGGAGCATCAGTGAAGGGCAATTAAGGAAAATCTAAATAGCAAGGAGGAATCTGCTCAAGGCACGTGCTCACTCAATGAAGGAACACGTGATGACTGTACAATGAGAGACTTAGCGCGAAAACTCTCATTACACGTGGCTGCTCTCTAGAAATTCTGATGACTATCAGAATATTCTTTATCCATGTGGACGAATCAGCTTCTAGTTGCTGATCGAGATTATAGAGAGAAGGACGATACTCTATCCTATATATTTGAGCTCTTTTGTTCAAAAAGGGTGCTGGAAAATCTACAGAAAAGAAGACCATATCTGAGAGTCCCTTCTGAGAGAAAAGAAAGAAGAGAATTGCACTGAGAGAGTGAGAGAATCTCGTCCAGCCGGCCAGTTTTATCGAGAATCTGCTTCGATCTGAAGATACATTGCTTTCTTATTCATTTCGATCGAAGTGTTCCAATCTTAGTTTCTATTTTTTAGTTTTTCTTCTTTTGTTCAGTATTGTGATTTCGCATCTGTGATTCCCTCTGAGTAACATCAGAGGAAGGGAGAGTGTCTCCAGTGTCCCTGCTGTAGGTTTAGAGGAAATGAGGTCTGTGACCTATGGTTGGGTGAATTGCTTAGAAGTAACTCATCGGGTTCCCTCTTGGGTAAAGAGGAAGGGAGGTTGAACATCTGAGTTTCCTCCTGAGTTGCAGGAGAAGCAAGGAATATGTTCCTTGGGGAAAGCTGTATTGCAGCCGTTGTCGCAGACTAAGTCTACTGTGGATGTTGCTTATTTAAGCAGGGAACCTCACTCAGTTCCAGTGGAGGAGTGGACGTAGGCAGACCATGGGTCTGACCGAACCATTATAAAAATTGCTTGTGCTCTGTCTGATAGTTTGCACATTTAAATCTCTTTTCTGAAGTCATATAGTTCATTGCCCTGATCAATTAGCTTGGCATTCAGAGTGTGCTGCAACAATTAACTGGTATATCAAAAGGCATAGTTGGAAGGATAGGTTACGCCTCTCTGGAAGGTTGCCCCTTGCCTAAGGAGATCTCTCGATCAAACCTCTGCCAAGTACCAGTGACAATGGGTGCAAGCACATTCAGGTGCTGAGAGTGGATTACTCCTGCTATCTCTCTTGTCATGGAGATCATTTCACTATTTTAATTGTGCACTCTAACTAATTGATTGGTGGTCCATCCTGTGCGTGAGATCTAATTAGTGTTGTTGTTGCTAATTTGTTTTTGTTTAGTTTCTGGTTAATTTTTGCTCAAATTTAGAGACAGACATATTCATCCCCCCCTTCTATATCTATCTTTCTTGCATATCACCCCCGGTGCATTCTCCCTCTTTCTTTACACCTACTTTATGCATTCGGGATAGATTCTACACTTCATGATCTAATGGGTTTTCTCTCTTGTGTTTGAGCTTTATTTTGCAAGAGAGCATGATAGAACGTGAGGCCCTCTTCTTCTAGCCGGTTGGAAGGCGAGGAGGTCAGATTCCACGTAAGTTCCCGCGTCCCTCTTCCACGCGCGATCAAGTCTTAGTGGTCTTCTTTGGCCGCATTCTTCTTCCTCTTTTCCAAGGTACGCAGTGCCCTTCTCATCCTTTTCTTAACCCTTTTGGCGTTGTTAACCCTTGGTGGCAATCACAGTATATTTTCTATTCTCATCACCCCTTTCCTTTCATCATATTTCATGTTCATGCTTATGCAAAATATTTGCTTAGTTTGGGGCGAGTAGATATAAACTATCTACAACTCTTGTTTTTTGGCGATCACGGTGGGATGCCTAGTGCTCATCACGTCATTCATGCTCTCCTACAAGTTTGGTGTGTATGTGTTCATGTTTAGATAGCATCGTCTCCTTTTTTCCGTAGTTCTGTCAAGTTTTCAAGTTCTGGGATCAAAAAATAGTCTCCAGGAGACCACTACTTGGAAGAAACGGTCTCCAGGAGACCTCCTTCTGTTCTGGCAGATTCTGCGCACAGGCCCACATGCGCATCTTTCCTTGGCGATTTAGTTCACCTCTCGGGGTCTGATCGCTTTATTTTTGGTCCCATCTTGCAGACCTTTATATTGTCTTCATTTTCATATATTATTTACATCTATTTGGTCATGTTTTCATAATTTAATCTTGTCTTGAATTTTGAGTTTTCTATAAGAAATCTATAGGCAGACCCGGGACAGACTCACAGGAGCGTCATGTGTTGATGTTTTATTTTATTTTCTAAGCTCTGTTTGTGCATTTTTTGCTCCCACCCTGTAGTCCTTTATATTGTCTTCATTTTCATATATTATTTGCACTCATTCTGTTAGGTTTTGATAATTTAATCTTGTCTTGATTTTCAGGTTTTCTGTGAGAAATCTGCATAGACCTAGGGGCAGACGCTCAGCAGTGTCATTTGCTGATGTTTTAATATGTCTTCCTGGGTCTGATTAAGCCTTTTTATGGTCCTATCTTGTAGACCTTTATATTTTCTTCATTTTCATATATCATTTGCATTCATTCTGTGGTGTTTTCATAGTTTAATCTTGTCTTGATTTTTGAGTTTTATGTTGGAAATCTACACGTAGACTCACAGGTACGCTATTCTTTCTTGATTTAAATTGCCTTCCAGGGTCCGATTGTGCTGTTTTATGGCTCTATCTTGCTGTCCTTCGTATTATCTACGTTTCCATATATCATTTGTATCCATATTGTCATGTTTGTATAATTAAATCTTGCCTTCATTTTTCAGTTTTATACTAGAATTCTGCATGCATTCCGGTGCACATAGGGCCATGCATTGCATACTATAGTTGCATTCCTACCCTGTTAAGTGACCCTCTCACCTCCATATTCTTTGGAGTCGACTAAGTGATCTTATCCGGGACCTCCGTAAGTCTCCGTGAGCCATGGATTCTCACACAGACATCGAGCTGCTTGCACCTTTCTACCCCTTAGGACTTGCATTTGCATACGTGTGAGGGAGTTAACCTTAGTCAACCCAAAGTTTAGACCCCTTCCCTTTACGATACCCATATCTTGAGGGAATTGTGCTTAATTAAATCATTAAAAGGTCTACCAAAACTTTGGAGAATAAAATATTTTCTATCATATCAACTTGTTTACCTTGGGTGAAATCCTTTGCACATTGTTGTTGTGTATCCATGGTTGTTATGCATTCTTAGGGTAGTCTCCATATTTTGTGTGTCCTTTTATCAAACATTAAGTCCATTCCATCTGTTTGCATTGTCGTCCTTCCTCACATTTGCATTGTTCTCCATTTGCATTAGTATGTCTATCTCCCGCCTTCTCTCCTGTGAGTTTGCTCTCTCTTCATTGCGCCCTTACTTCCCTAGCTATATTTCCTTTGATATCCCTATATAAAGTCTCCATTTTCCCTTATGGAGCATTACCTTCATCCCTTGCACCCTTCTCCTTCCCAATCTCATTCCTATTCTCGTGTAGAATCCTCTTCCCACGTGGGCCCATCTTCCCGTGGTCCCTCTGACCCATCTGAAGAACAAACCAATCTCATGGCCCATCTTCCTAGCCTTGTTCGCCAAATGGATCCGGCCCAGGCCCAAAAATTGATTGCCAATCACCTTAATGGGCCTTCCTCTCTTAATGGGCCTTCTTTCTTAATGGGCCTTCCTCTCTTAATGGACCTTATTTTCTTAATGGGGCTTCCTCTCGTAGTGGGCCTTCTTTTCTTAATGGGGCCTCTCCTTCTGCCCATGTTGTTGCTGGCCCAATGGGTCCTTATGCTAATGTTTCTTCTAGGCCCACATACCTTTCCACTCCCGGAATGGGCTTTTCTTCTTCTTCTTAGTCTGGATCCTCTTATCCGGCCCATTATCATGTTCCTGGTCTAAGTTCGCAACATCTTGCTCAAGCTGGCCCACATTTCTCTCGATCTCTCCCAACCAAGGAGATGATTTCTCAAACCTAACGCCAGCTTGATGAGCTTCAACGCCAAATTGATCATAAACCCTCTTTAAGTGTCCCTTTTGCATTTCAAGATCTCCGGCTTCCGTCGCCTTCACAGATTCCTGCATATCACCGTTATGGTGGAGCCGGTGACCCCTTTGTGCACATTAAGGAGTTCGTTTATCAGTCGGCCCAATTTCGACATGACCAACGCTTGATGGCATATTTATTTGGTCTATCTTTAGAAGGCTCGGCTCAGGATTGGTTCTTCTCTCTTCCGCAAGATCAGGTTATGAATTTTCAAGTTGTGCAAGACACATTTCTTCAGCAATATTAGGATCAGGTTGGGCACAAGTTTTCCGTTGTGGATCTGGCCCACGAGAAGATGATGCCCGACGAGGCGTTCTCTACCTTTGCCGATCACTGTTCACCTGGCCGTGCAAGTCCCGGGACACATTCCGGAGGAAAAGCAAATCAAGATGCTTATTTCCAATGCAATGCTCAAGTATCGGTTCATTTTAGCCTTGGATGACATTACCTCCTGTCAACAACTATACAGCCGAGCCCGCTTCATTCGTCAACAAATCCACAATTCCGTTGACACCGAGTCCCCTCAACCCTCCACATCTACCCTTATGCACCCGCCATGAGTTATCCTTCCACTACCTATCAACCTTTCGCAAGTCAGCCTTCCACCACCTATCCTTCCATGAGTCAACCTTCCGTTTCCCCATATAAACCCTCCACGAGTCGGCCATATACCTCCACATACCAACCCTCCATAAGTCAACCTTCCACGAGTCAACCTACCGCTCCCGCATACCCGTCTGTGTCCCCTCCGGTCAAGGAAATATCAAATTTTGAGTAGGTGGATGTCGTCCATTACGTTCCCGCTCATGTGCCTTCGCCTAGTCCTTCCCCTAGCCATACATCCTTGCCTACGCAACCTCCGCTCCCCTCTCCACGACCATCTTCATCGCATTCGCCTTGCCCGAAGAGGGCTCCTCCTCCTCTATTTCCGGAGTGTTTTAGAGATGTTTTCCAGGCTTTGATGGCCACTCACACGTTGCCACTCCCTCCGGTTGTGCCTTTCCAACCTGCGGTCAAGAATATGCTTCAGTTCTATGATTATCACTGCCAGCAGGGGCATTTGGTCGAGGATTGCCCCGAGTTTCGAGAGTTTGTTTATGACTTGGAAGATCAAAAAAGGATCGATTGGCCCGCTATTCACAAGGTTATTCTACATCTCTGCAGCAAGCAGCAGTAGCAAGCGCAGCCCAGGCAACCATCTTCATCTACAAGACCAGGGGCACCCCTTTGATTCTTCATCTGGCGCTGCACCCGCTACATTGTCATCTCCATCTCCACCTACCCCATCATCTTTGCCATCTCCTATGCCCTCTCCATCACCTCTACCATACCAAGCCTTCGCTCAGGCCAGCACCTCCCCTTCTTCTTATACCACCACTTCTGCTCCCGACGCCGCCCGACATGTCGTGTCAATACGTCAATGGTGGGCGCCGCGTTCCTCCTCTTCATCTTCTCCATCACCAACACCACCTCCACTACCCCCATTGCCTACATCACCACCTCCATCGTCATCCTCACCTCTTAACCCCTCACCACCATATCCATTACCCCCATTGCCGGCATCACCATCATCGCCACCTTCTCCACCGCCTACTCCCCTGATATCACCTAGCCCGTTGACATTACCTTCACCATTTTCCTTACCCGAGGCTGAGCAAGCTTCACCTACACCTACACTCCCACCTTCGCCTTTGCCTTTACCCGAGCCTATCGTTGCCTCTACTCCGCCTCCACCACTTGAAAATGCCATATCTGTTGAAGCCTCCATGCCATTTGAACCTATTCTTATTCCCTCAACTTCTCTATCCACTTCCACCCCACAGAGCGGGTGTGTGCCACCTTTGGTGCCCCTTAGGTCTAGTCCCTAGGAAGATGAGCCAAGTCAGGATGACTCTATGCCGGTTCTACATTTCAAAATTCAAGATTGTATCTACCACATGCCGGCCCGTGTCTTGGTTTCTGGCTATTTTGGGGCTGATATGCATGTACTTCCAATGACAGTTGCTAAGAAGAGTTCCCTTGCATTAGTGCAAGTTCGCTCTCAAGCGAGGATGGTGGCAATCTCATTGCTCACCGGGATGTTTACCATTGATGCTCTTATCACCTCTCGCTTTGTTGCCGTTCAGATGACTGGTAAAAAGGGGATCTCTACCCGCATTATGCTAACTCATGCGGCTGGCAAAAGATTGGTGAGTTCTATGTTCAAGGGGTAATTGGGCGTATCTTCTACACTCTCGAAGGACATTCTGCACATTCTATGCAATCTCCCTTGGTTTATCAGCAAGCCGGCCATGTCAACGCCCCGCATTACTCTCCCGCAGTTTCATCCTTCTCTTATAGCAAGGGAGTTATGCTTCAAGGCTGATTGCCGAGTGGAGTTGCCGAACCTCATGCTCCTCGTGCCGAAGGACAAGACTCCATGGTTTTATGATATTCATCATTCTGAGGAGTTAGTTGTTCAAGAATGTCCACCTATTGTTAGCACCGGGTGTCTAGGGGCAACCGCCCCAAGAAAGCTGTATGTTCATAACCGGGCCAGGCCGTCTCCCAGATGGGCCCGTTATGTGAGAAGACATTACAAATTGAGAAGCCCGATTGTCCGAGCCCGCACCAGGCGGGTCCATTATCAAGAGATTTCTACCAAGAAGAGGTGGCAGTGCAAGTTAAAGGGCTGTCGGTTATGCACTCAGGGATCACTTCTCCTTCTCCTTCCTTCCATTCATCATTCCTTTTACTCAGCTCCCACCCTTGGGTGGTGTATCTTCCTTCTGCCAATCCCGTTTCTACGATTTATTCCTCTCTTCTCGGGTCTATGAACCCTCATTCTTCCTCTTCTTCTCTTTTTTATCTGGAGCCTCTGGCTCTTCTTTTTCATAATTTTAGGCCTCGGCCTATGCCCTCCTTTCATCTTGATTTCGGGATGTCTTTTGATTCTCCTCCGGTATTCCCGGATTCTACTCTTGATTCCTCTCCAACCTTGTTGGATGATTACCATTCTCCTTCTCCAACCACATCGGATGATCACTCCCCTTCTCCCTTGTCTTTTCAGTAGTCCAATCATAGTTTTTCTATTCTTTTTGTCTCACCCTTTCGGGGCCGTTGCCCTTTTTCATGTTGTTTTCGAGGCTTTAGTCCGCCTTGATTCGAGTTAATATCTATTTATTCTGTATCTGGTTCCTTGTTATCAAGGTCTCTGTGCCTTAACGAGAGAGTTCTAGCCCTCGTTTCTCTTCTTTTTTATCCCTCTTCGTCCAGTTTGATGTATGCCGCTCCTCTGTGTCAAGGAATCTTGGAACCTTATTATTCTCTCATCTTTGTCCTATCAAGCAAAGGATACAAAGCTCATGCTATGCAATGCTCAATGATCAAGACAGCTTCAGGACGCTATTACCACGCTTTAGATTTACAAGGTATCTTTTATTTTGGGCAAGAATATGTTGTCATTTCCATTATTTACTCTTGTGCATGGTTATAATATTGGTTCCTTAACATGGTTGAGTGGCTTTAGGAAGTTAGTTTAGTCAAAATTTTCAGTTCGCTTCTGCAGCACCTCAGGCTGGTGATAGCTCCAAACTGGGAGTCTAGTTTCTTTTCCCGATCGTTGAGGGTGACGTTTTGCGTAGGTTTTTTAACACACTTCACGGCAAGTTGTAGCTGATTCCTCTAAGGCACATCGTTGCTGCTTTGGCCATACCATCGATATGTGATGTGGGATGGGATGCGACTCGACTCGGACTTGATGTAAACCTGGGACTCTAGGCAAGCTTGCAACTCATCCCTAGCAAGCGAAGCGCGTGCAGATCTGCGCGGTTGAGAAATCGGCAATGAGTCGAGGGTGGTCAATGCTCTCGCTCGTGGTCGGATTGGGTCACGGGATGGGTCACACTCGCTCTCTCGCAGCGGTGATTGAAATAATATAACGAGCTAGATATCCTAACACTCAAGCAGCGACATAAAAACAAATATGAAATGAGCTAATGCGATAAAAGGGAGGAGCGAGAACGTACCTCCACGCTCCGGGCGTGGGGAAGACGATCCCAGCCAAGACCCGTACTACAGGTACAGTAAATAATCAATAAATTATAACAATGAATTTTATGCCCACTCCACGCAGGGAGGTAAAGGGCTACACGTGGGACCCGAGAGTACCGATCTCGGGTTGGCGGGTAGCAAGCCGAAAGGGCTTTTCAGCCGGAGGCGGGCTGCTGGTCTGACTCGGCACTATTCCGACTCGCTGGACAGCAGGCGAACTCGGTACGTGGGACGGCAGCTTCCGGTAGACTTCTGGTTGAGGCAGTTTCTTGGGACGCCGATGGAATACTCCTCTTCGATCCCTGAAGTCAGCGGCAACTGAATCACAGCCGACATAATTTTGGACGAATTAACCGGTGGCTGCCTTTGCTGGCCTGTTCACGGAACAGATTTGCGCGCCTCCACGAAAATGACCACCACGACCAGATCCGGTGTCAGATTGGGACGAGATTGGTGCCACTGGAAAGTAGACTAAAAGTTCCACAACATACATGAATTTCAGATCCATCCAATGGTCTGAATCGAAATGAAAAACTCTATTCTCCTTAAACTTTTCTGGCTCGGAATCCATATCAAACGGGACAGAATGAGATCTACCTGAAAATGAGGTTTGACCGAAGGGTAAGCGGTGGATCTAGACTTTGGAAATTTTATGGGTGAGGGGGGGGGGATGTGAGGATGATACATAAATATTTTTGTATTTTTCTGACGTGGTTTGGGGGGGGGGGTGGGAAAAATAAAAGAACAGAGTACTATCCCGCAGATCTGCTGATTGGCAGATTGTCAGGTGTGGAAATAAATGACTGGGAGGATGGGCAAACTGGATCTGATCAAAGTGAAAATTAAACTGGACGAAGGGGACAATGGGGGGAACCAACCCTCAAAATTTGAGGTTGATCAGACTACTGGATTGGGAGAACCAACCTAATCTTTGAGCTTCTGTCTTGGATCTCAGAATCCTGGACAGCACACCAAAGATCGGGCTGTGGCGGCTCGATGGCGCCACGAACGGAGGTGACGGCGGTGGTGGCTGGAAGTCGCATCCAGCAGAGGTGATAATCCTTGGAATCACACCAAGGAGGAGGGAGTCACACCCTGAATTGGGCAGCCATCACAGCTGTAAGGGGAGGAGAGAGGGGCGCCTATGGCTCCTTGGAGAATTTCCAACTTTTCTTCATTAATTCTTGAATAATTCTGAAATACAAGGGTTATATAACTCTAACTAAAAGACCTAACTAACCTCAGATCTAGGGTTAGGGAGGGGCAATTAGGGGATAGGAGATTATTCCCCTATGTGGTCAAAAAAATACAACAATAAAAAAACACTAAAGGAGGGGGGCGCCCCCTTCATGGTCAAGAGGGGAAAATTGACTTTTCTACCTTGGTCCATATTCTTCCATGGACCAAAGACCAGCTCATGTGGGCCCTAGAACCTAGGTGACCTAATGGGAAAGAAGGTTGGGGTCCCGCCGGGCCTACATGGCCTTTTGCAAAGAAACCCACTAAGTCCTAAGGACTAACACATTAGCTTATAATTGCCATACAATTGACCCAAGGATAAAAATGCAAATAAAGTGTTAGTGGCCTTGCTTTCATGTCTCCATCAATTCTCCCTGGGTGGGAGAAACTTGACCCCGTCGAGTAAGGGGTACGGCTGCTCATGTGTCGCTCCTGCGGATCTGTATCACTGCTCTAGTGATCCACGTGTCGTCAGATGTGGGCCGTGCTCTCCACCGTACAAGGTAGCGCGGGTACGCTCCACTCCTAGTAATCATCACCTGCTCATCCCGTATATGTTCTATATGCTCACGCTGCTGTGGGAATGAGGCTAGTGGTGGACACTCATGGGCGAGGTCACTCTCAAAGGGAGGAGACGGCTCAAAGACTCACTGGGAATCACCGCTGGTCCTGTAGGTGACTAGATCCGAGGCTTTGAAGGCAGAGCTGATCCCATATTCGTCAGGCAAGTCCACAACGTACGCATGAAATCCAACTTGCCTCACACTCGAAAGGGACTAGCACCGCGAGCTTGCATGAGATCGACTCACCTTGACATATGTAGACTCCGAACAAACTGTACAAATAAAGGAAAAACACACTCTATGTCCTAGACAAACCTAATGCCATGCAGACCCATACATATGCAATGGTGGACCAGGACATCCGAATGTGTGAAAAGCATACACTCGACGCAACCAGAGGTTGGCGGAATGGGGGACTCCTAGACATCCTAATATGCACCATTCATGCAATGACTGTCTTTTGGATTTGGAGGTTTAGGTGGTTTGGGTGGGCCGGGAGAGTCGAATTCACTTTCTTCATTACCCCAATGAACGGGCTCCTTGCTACGTGTGAGATGACTGACCGGTGGGATAGGGGTGTGATAGTGAACTCCGTTGAAGAAGTGGAGTAGATAAGGTGGGTCAAGAGTCTCACTAGGGAAGGGGTCGAAGGGATCAAAGAAAGTGTGACCCTTTGAGATGGGTTCCCTCATGACACGGTCCCATGTTTGAAATTCTTGAAGGTGTAGATGATCACCTTCATTCATTAGGGTAGATGGGACGGTGGTCTCATATAGAAGACATGGTTGCTCCCTCAGGATAAGTGGAATGAAATTAGGCTCATCAGGAATGGGGAGGAGCAGAAGGATCACCGTGGTGACATGACCCACGGTGCACACAGAGGTAATGGACCCTAATGCTGGATGTGTGAAGCTATGACTATTAAGTTGGTCGAAGCCTGGGGCCAACATATGCGCCAACTTCAACTGCCAGTCTAACCCCATAATAAGGTCTTCCAAGGTATCGACATGGTGACAAGACCGAAACATTGTGTGGAATGAGTTGACGGGCACTACTTGTAGTGCAGGGTCCATGGATAGGTAGCAAGGTGCTTTAGGGACCAAGCCCTTCTTAAGCCAACTAAGTAGTGGCTCTTCGATGATTAGCTTCCCCGTTAGAAGCATGGGTGGCTCTGGCGGAGGTGGCTCCGAATAAAGATCGGAAGGTGAGGTAGGTGGCAAAGGATCTCTAGGGGAAGGGATGTCCTCTATGAGGGGGAGAGGACCCTGGGACTCCATAGGTGGCGTCGAGTTGGGACTATCGGCTACGACCTCCGTAGGCTCGGGCTGGAGTCTATCAATCTGAGCGCACATCCTATCCACCATATCCGAAAAGATTTTCAATAGTTCGGCAAAGGTGGGGTTTGGAGTAGGGGCATCATAGTGGATGCGCTCATAATTGCTCGGCCTAGTTGTCGGCCTAGGCTCTTCTACACGCGGGACTCTTTGCCTCTGACTATGACATTCTTGGTTGGAGATGATTGGGCGGGGCAAGTAGACTCTCCTAAGCTCATCCTTCATTTGGCACCATGTCTCGATGGGCCATTGCCTCCTAATTTCCCTCAAGCATTCAATGCTTCTCCACTTCTTGGCAGCTTCGTGAAAAAGCCGCTCTTTGGCAAAATTGACTTGCATGGCATCGGACATGAGGTAACAATCAAAATATTTGTCCATAGCGGTTTCCAATGTAGGTAGCCGCTCGAGACTTTGGAGCCATAAAAGTCTGAGGCTTCGGGCCTACGGAAGTGGATGGGATGGTTTCCAAGCCCATGGGTGTGCCAACGGTCATATCGCCTGGGCGATTGGGAATCCATAGGAAACTGGGGGGACTACAAGATGGGCATGTAGACACAAAGATGACATGATAGGCTAACTCTCTAATGGACTAGACACGACCCTAAAATAGCATTGTAAAGTTGGAATGCAGACTCGGATACAAACCTAGACTCAACCAGTATCCGGTACGTGGCAGAGGTATGATCCGAAGATCGAACTCACGCAAGTGTGATACCTTCCCAATAGGCGTAACCTATCATTTCGGGAACACCTTTTGATATACCAGATAAAGGATTGAGGTGCAACACCTTGGACAAGACTTCTCTAGACTTATACCATGCTATGATGACTACCCTAGACTCAACTTGCTCTGATACCAATTTGATGCGGGATAGGATGCGACTCGACTCAGACTTGATGCGAACCTGGGACTCTAGGCAAGCTCGCGACTCGTCCCTAGCAAGCGAAGCGCGTGCGGATCTGTGCGGTTGAGAAACCGGCAATGAGTCGAGGGTGGTCAATGCTCTCGCTCGTGGTCGGATTGGGTCACGGGATGGGTCACACTCGCTCTCTCGCAGCTATGATTGAAATAATATAACGAGCTAGATATCCTAACACTCAAGCAGTGGCATAAAAATAAATACAAAATGAGCAAATGCGATAAAAGGGAGGAGCGAGAACGTACCTCCACGCTCCGGGCATGGGGAAGACGATCCCGGCCAAGACCCGTACTCCCGGTACAGTAAATAATTAATAAATTACAGTAATGAATTTTATGCCCATTCCATGCAGGGAGGTAAAGGGCTACACGGGGGACCCGGGAGTACCGATCTCGGGTTGATGGGCAGCAAGCCGAAAGGGCTTTTGGGCGGGAGGCGGGCTGCTGGTCCGACTCAGCACTGTTCCGACTCACTTGACAGCAAGTGAACTCGGTACATGGCACTGTGACTTCCGGTCGACTTCTGGTCGAGGCGGTTGGTTGGGACGTCGGTGGAATGCTCCTCTTCGATCCCTGAACTCGGCGGCAGCTGAATCACAGCCAGCGTAATTTTGGACGAATTAACCGGTGGCTGCCTCTACTGGCCTGTTCACGGAACAGATTTGCGCGCCTCCACGAAAACGACCACCACCCCCAGATCCGGTGTCGGATTGGGATGAGTTAAGTCAGCACCACTGGAAAGTAGACTCAAAGCTCTACAACATACATGAATTTTAGATCTATCCAACGGTTTGGATTGAAATGATAAACTCTGTGCTCCTTAAACTCTTCTGGCTCAGAATCCAGATCAAACAGGACAGAATGAGATCTGCCTGAAAATGAGGTTTGACCGAAGGGGAAACAGTGAATATGGACTTTGAAAATTTTATGGGTGAGAGGGAGGGATGTGAGGATGATACACAAATATTTTTGTATTTTTCTGACGTGGTTTGGGGGGTGGGAAAAATAAAAGAACAGGGTACTATACTGTAGATCTGCTGATTGGCAGACTGTCAGGGGTGGAAATATATGACTCGGAGGAGGGGCAAACGAGATCTGATCGAAGTGAAAATTAAACTGGAAGAATAGGACGACAGGGGAAACCAACCCTCAAAATTTGAGATCGATCAGACCGCTGGATTGGGAGAACCAACCTAATCATTGAGCTTTTGTCCTGGATCTCAGAATCCAAGACAACACACCAAAGATCGGACTACGGCGGCTCGATGGCGGCACGAACGGAGGCGACGTCGGCGGTGGCTGGAAGTCGCATCCAGTGGAGGTGATAATCCTTGGAATCATACCAAGGAGGAGGGAGTCATACCCTGAATTGGGCAGCCATCACAGCTGCAAGGGGAGGAGAGAGGGGCGCCCATGTCTCCTTGGAGAATTTCCAACTTTTCTTCATTAATTCTTAAATAATTCTGAAATACAAGGGTTATATAACTCTAACTAAAAGACCTAACAAACCTCAGATCTAGGGTTAGGGAGGGTGTTGACACCAAAAATATACAAAGATAAAGAAGAGGTCAAAGCAAGCTAAGGGCTTTGAAGATCAATCAAGGGTGCGGCTCCCATGTCAGCCCTGGAGATTATGAGAATCAGAATAGAAGAAGACCCACTACACCTGACATTCTGTCCGGCTGAAGCCATCATCGGCCAAGCTGCTGTCCCGCACGGCTATCACTCAAGATAGTCAGGCTGATGAAGACTACGTCACCACCCGGGCAATCATCTACCTACTGAAAAGGATCCTCAGTGTATTCTGATGCTTGTAAAACAGGACTCGCATAGCTTCACACATATCTGTTGGTCCTGGATGCTAAATAGACAACAAAGAAATCCAATAAGCACTCCGAGAAGCCCACATAACCAATGAAATATAACCAATGAAAAGGCCTAGTTATTCCAAATGGCCTCTATCGACACATATCCACAAATAAAATGGGCCCAAGCCCATTACAATGAAGCGCGCCGGGAAGATTGATGCCAAGCGCGTCGGGTGATCCACGTTGGGAAGACCTGCGCCGATGGACAAGGGGTCAGCCCTCTATAAATCCCCTTTGTCTTCGACTGAGAAAAAAGGGTGGAGACATCTAGAAAAATCATCTGAAAGAAGAGAGCGAGGGTTGAGAAAAAAAGAGAGAAGAGAAAGGTCTGAGGGCCTGCTGAAGAAATCGGAAGAAAGCAAGAGAGCTGCAAAAGTCTGTGGATAGAGATGCAAGGTGGGGTTGATTTCCAAACGCCCTAAGGGGCTACATTCTCCCCTTCCCCCCATCCAGTGTTTGCAATCTTCATTCTCCTCTGTCATCTGCTTCTATTTTCTTTTCTTTTGTGCTTTTGCTTCCGAGGCCTGTTCCTCTGCAAATGCTGAGTATCAGCAAAGTTTGATGTATGTTCAAGGAGCATCGGCCCATGTGTATGCCTTTGTAATCTGATTTCCCCCAAATGTTAAATGAATGCGTCCTTTCGGAATGAAATGAAATATGGGATTCTGAGAATTTTCTTCCTTCTGCCCCTCTAAAATTTATCATATCTGATCGTGGTCGTGAGGGGGGGTCATTTCTGTTGTATGCATGTCCCTCCGATCATCTAAGTCTATTTCTACTGCATTGTTTGAGTATTTCTAACCTCAGAGTCACAATTAGAGCCCGAGATAGTCTATCTCGTGGCTTCTCATTCGTGGAATGGTGAGGAATACGTTCATATCAGAGCTCCCCGATTAACAGTTCTTCCATTCTTTCTCTTAACCTCATGGTCATGATGAGGCCCGAGACAATCTATCTCGTGGTCCTTTATCTATGAAGGTGTGAGGGACATAACAGAATCATAGTGTAGATTCAATAAATAGTCAGCCTCCAGTACCACTTCTGAGTGAAATACGATTATATCCCCTGGGATTATCCCTCTGAAGCCCATTTTTTTGGCACACCATGTGACCCCACTTGCGTTAGTCTCAAACCCCTGCAAACCTCAAGAACAAACCCTCTGACATCCCCATAAATCAAAACCTTAAACCCCTGGAAACCCTGCCTCTAGAAACCCTTGAAAACCCTACCTTGGAAGCCTCTCGGCACCAATTTCCCTCGGAGCAGGGTTTTCCCCTCAACGCGTGCACTCTCGCACCGAGAGCTGGAGGCACGCCGAGGGCCACCTTGCGCCGATAGCCATTTGTGCCAAAGGCTATCCCCGCGCCGATGCTTATGCCAAAACACTCCCGCGCCGATAGCCATATGCTGAGACAAGCACACCGAGAGCCTTATGTCGAGCTTAACTCGAGCTGATCCTCATCAGGTCTCTTATGAACTTTCACCCTTTTGAAAGAGGAAAAGACCGGAGGTTTCACTCAAGTTACTGGAGCTAGATTAACGGGTTACACCCCTACATTGGGTTATTCCACAAACGATGTTCTTTTAACCCTATTGACCTACGGAGTTCTGCCACTGCATGTTCTCTGGCGGTCCCTTAAAGGGGATATTAACGGAATGCCACAATGATGGACATTAACCCGTCGTGTTTTCATCTCCGTGGGCTTTGGGCTATATGCCCATCTTTCTTTTGGCTTCCATCCCGGCACTCCGTGGATGGATGTCCTATACTCCCCCTTTGGCATAGTCCAAAACAAGGGGGAGATGCTACCGAAATGAACCCTGATCTTCGGTATGCGTCATCGGCTTCAAACCCCTTGGGATCCGAAGGGCCCTATCTCTACAGGGTCTCTAATAACTCCCTTTAGGGAATAGAAATAATAAACTCCTTCACGAACAAATATCGTTCGGATTAATCCATCTTAGCTTAGTCCTGCTTCGCATTATTCAGGCACTAACATTCCCCGATCATTATGGGTTCCATCCCACCTCTGCATGGATGGTATCCTATTTCCACTTGGTGTGAACCAAGATCAATGGGATATGATTGCGGATTCATTCTGTGATTCATATAGATGAGATTGATAGATGGGCATATAATGCCGTAATATTCTAATAATTCTTGCTACTCCGTTTATGCTTACATGGTTCCATGATGAACAAACACGTCTATTTCATGCCGCGTTCTTAATGTGATCAAACAAATCCAAAGTCATGTCCTCCCGTGCTCTCGGTATATCAAATAATGCGTGGTTGAAAATCGGGCTATGCCCGATTGGAAGCCATCGTTATGCGTAAGAGTGGTTCTCAAACCTAAGTTCTCCGCCTCCGTACCGGGAAGCAGGCAGATGAACCATAATGAAATTATTAAATCGCGTGAGAACGCACATGTATCTCATATCCTGCAAATAAATTAGCACATTAGTCTTACCTCGTTTTGCTCCCGAGGTCCCTCTTACTCTGGGGATTAATCAAGGGTTGTCCTTCTTTGGAAGGACGTAATTAACGTCATAGCCTTTACGGTATGATGGACTACAGGCCCTGACTCAGACTTCACAATCGACTGACCAAGTCAGATCGAGCGCACAATAAATTGTCACTCCGGTGACTGACACGCCTTAACAAACCAAATAGAATAAAGATCGTTCCACAAAGCTGGCATGCCCGGTGGGACTGAGTCTCCCTTCATCTTTTCACCAAAGTAAGAATCCTGGTGGCCTATCCAAAAGTTCTGACTGTGTGTTAATCTTACTTGTAGGAATTCAAATGGAAACCGGACTGATTTCTATCAAGTTCGGCCAGCAAGTCGTCGACAACCATGTTCACGATGGGTACCTGGCGGTGCCGATGGTGTTCGGATACATGCCCTCGGTGGTCAGATTCCCGAACTGGTTAGGACTGGCATTCGTTGATTTGCTCCAAGTTGATGGTGAAGTCCATAAAACTGCTGCGGTAGAACCCGCGAAAGCACCAGAAGAGAAGAAAACCCAGGAGACGGTTGTCTCATACACCATTCTTCCATGCTACGTCCACCAGGTGGGTAGAAGAACCATTGCCCCTGCGTCTGCTGGCAGGAAGAAGAGGAACTACCGGAGGGACCGGACCGGTGCACCCCAGGGACGTCTGTCAGTCTCGGGGAAATCCATGCTGATAGGAGGGATGCGGGTGTACCTCAACGGTCGCTCAGCTGAAGCATTGCTCGACCGCATCATTCCAGCGGTTCCTACCAACAACAGGTTCCAAGTGCTGGCCACTAGGAGGGCCAACATGGAAAGAGAAGAAAGGAAGCCGCTGGCGCCTAAGCCAGCAAGATTTAAGCAAGTCTGGGTACCCAAGAGAGCACGGAGCCCAGCACCCGCCCCTGCAAAAGAAGAAGCTGTTGTTATACGCCCCAGGAGAGAGGGCAAGAAAGTTTTGATAAGAGAAGAAGATGAAGAAAAGGCTACTCCAATGGTCGTTTCCCATATGCCAAGGGCCTGTGCCCGACAGGCAGATGTATTCTGGTATCCCTGGAAGATGTATCAAGTTGCACAGATGACAAGGCTGTCTTATCAGCCGAAAGCACAAGAGCAACTGAAGCCTCGAGCTGATCCCCAGAGGCGTAGTCAAGAAGAAATGGGCAGAGTAGTCCAAGATTATTTTCACTGTCTAGGGAATTCATCCCTAGGGCAGCAAAGGTTACTTTGTGCCATGTGCGCCAAAGAAGAAGAGGAGGATAACAAAGAAGAGATAATGCTAGGAGTCTCATGTTCAGACTCCAATGAATTTGAAGATGGCCAAAGGGCCGGATGTTTGAAGAATGCCCCGCAGCGGGGAGAAGAAAAAGAAAAAATATCGGTGTTTGATCGGTTGACCTTCCCTGGTCATGTTTGAAGAAAGGTATGCAGGCAAAGGGGAAAGTTGCAAATCTTTGCTTGTAACATGGCTGGAGTTGCTGGAAGGTATGGTGCTCTGCTTGACCAGCCTGAAGAGCTCGCTAGATTGGCTCAAAGACCTAGCCTCATAACTGTTGGTTGTGATGTGTCCCTTTTTGCAAGGTGAATATGATCTCAACAATGATGGAAATATAAACAAGCAATGAAATCACTCAACCTATGAACATGTGCAACATGAACCTAGGCCATCAACATAAACTCAAGCATGGGCATGCTATCTCAATCAGAAGTAAACTAAAGGGAAGAAATAAAAACACACGCCCAGGCGTGGAGCAAGGAAATAAAAGAAAATACACCGTAGAGGTGGAACAAGCAAATAAAGTAAATAAGAAAGAGATATGAGGAAAAAGAGAGCTACTGCCCAAACTAAGGAAAGATGTTATCGCCACTAAGGTAATAAACAAGCCAAAGACCTGAAAAGTACCTTAGAAATAGGTGGATGAAGCACCCGCCCACGGGAGAGAGAAAGAACTGCAGCTCTGTAAAATGTGACGGTCGAACTATGATGCGCCACAGAAGTGTGACGGCCTTACGATAAGCCATTACAGAATCTAACGCTCTTTGGTGAACCGTCAGAGACTTGCAGAATAGGAACTTGGGAATCTTGATCTCCACGCCTTCCAGTCGGCCAGAAAGCTTGGGCCTCGTGCTGTGGACTCTGTAAACCTGCAAAAAAGTGTAGAACACAAGAAAACAACCCAGATTAGCCCTTTGAGAAGTGTAATATCAATAAATCAAGAGAACTTAAGAACATGCAAAAGGAGAGGGAAATACCGGGGAGGTTGTTTTTTTTAACCCCTCTGGGGCGTTTAAAAGATGGAAGAGATGTTTAGATGAATGCAGAAGATGCAAGAAAGTGGAAGAAGAAGAGGGAGATGCTATGATGCTTGGAGGAGGGAAAAAGAGACTAAGGAAACATTGACTGAACTAGACCCTTGGAACCAATACTCCCTGACTTTGGAAGAAGATGAACGTGGGAAGCAGCTCTTCTTGGTTGGTTCTAGCTCCAGGATGCGACAGCACTTCGTCGCAAACTCCAGATGTCTCCTCTTCAAGCCATGAAGCCAAGGGTGCTATTTATAGACCCTCAAACTCTCTGGTCGAGTAGGAGAGAATCCAGCTAGAAAGTAGGACGTTTCTTGGCAAACTTTGAAGATAATACTCCAAGAGTCCATAGAAATAAACAGAAGGTTCTAAGGATCAGATTTGAGGGAGAAATCATCAGATCAAACTCTTAATCGGCCACGGAGTAGCAGAGAAAAAGCAGTTCTGCTAGAACTCTTTGTTTGATGTAACGGCTACATGATAAACTGCCACAGTGATGTAACGCCCAGGAGTGGACCGTCACACTGAGTGTTTCAACAAAGGATATGGCCAACAGGCGAATTTTTGAAATCATGACTCTTCAAGAATGTAACGGTCAAAGAGTGATGCGTCACAAGACTCTGACGGTTGCACGATAAACTGTCAGACCAAAAAGGATAAGAAGAAGATAAGCTTGAAAGCAAGCCGTTGGCTGCAGGACTCTGGCATGGTGTAACGGTCAGATGTAGGTGCGTCAAGAGAAGGTAACACGCTAGGAATGATGCGTCAGAGATGAGGGAGTGCAAAAAAATGAAGGTTTGCTAAGCTTCGTCCAGCGGGAAGAGATGAGGAACCAGACCCAACCAAGGAAAAATGACCCATAAAATAAACCTCAAACTTACCAAGATGGCCCAATAAGGGTGAACAACTCGGAGCATCATTTAAAATGAATAAGGAGATGACCCAACTTATTGGTCATAAAACGGGTGTCAACAGATGCCCCTCCTTAACGTCCTCTTTGCAGGGGAGCGAGTGGAGGTGAAGCGAAAGTAAAATGGGACATGGAGATGAAGCAGAAATGAAGCGGAGCGGACTGAAAAGCGGGCATTAAGGTAAATGACACCCGTTCTCAACCAACGAGCGATAGGAATCTTCCGGAAATCTTCAGACTAACCACAAGGAACAGCAAACCAAATGACACATGTCTGGAGGACTAACAACTAAGAAAAGGAAAGCACGGCCAGCGGCTGGAGCAACGGAAAGAAAGAGACGATCAACTAAACTCCAGACGAGAATCTTCAGCTAACCAGACTGAGCGAGTAGACCGAAGAAACCTTCCAACTCAGAGTGGAATAATTCTCCTTACTCGAGATCATGGACATAGCTATCCGCCATCACCGAGACACCTTGGACAGATGAAGGCTCGTGAATGCTCAAAGAATGCATATGATGCATGCTGGGCTAAAGAAAAGAAATCATCAAAACAAATGCCAAGAAAGATAAAATAACAAACTACTCGAGAATAGTATTGCTAGACCAGAAGAACCAGGGTCAGGACACCATCTGCAACCACGGCGTGCAAGACAGAACCATCATCCCCAAGCTTTTCCAACCTAACGGCCTATCCAACGATTAAACATGTGCACTTAGATCATCATCATTTTTGTTATAGGGGAACATCAAATCCCAGAACACATGAATGACCAGCCGGTTCTCGAGATAATATATCATAGATAACATATAGTAATGCATTAAAGGGACTAGGGATAGAGATACCATACCTGACTTACCTGCCTGGTGAACGGATGAAGGATGGCGTTCATGATTTTATCCATAGAAAGACGTTAGCCAATCAACAATATGAATAAAGCACATCCATTCATAAGCATGAATTGCATTGATAAGATAAGGCATGAAAGCATAATGATCACTCAAGCATGAAATTTTGATAGATAAGGCATTATCATCCATCAAATGATTCAAAGCCTCTGACGGTCTATTAAAGGTGTGCCAAACAAATGTAACGGTCTAAATGTGACCCGTCACATAGCGTCAGTTCACGTTTTCAAAAATACATGACCCAATCACCTAATGGTCTGATAATAACGCGTCAGGAACCTGTGATGGTCTTACAATAGACCATTATAGTTTCTGGGCGTTCAAAAAAAAAAACCGATCGCTCTCTCCCTCCCTCATTCATCCATTCAAATGCCCAAACACAAAACACGCCCCCCCACCGAACCAAAAAAAACCCCAACGACATCCCATCACCGGCGACGAGCCCCCCCGACCACCGTGATGATGCACAAGAAGAAGAAGAAGGCGATAAAATGTCTTCAACGGTGGTTAGAGATAGAAAGGACACCGCCGGAGGCGGCGACGGAAGCACCGGTGGGAGATGAGGGGCCATCGGCCCAAATAGAGGGAAACGTCGTCCCTACGGCCGAGGAAGATCCCAGGGAAGCTCTGGAGGAGGAGGAAGCGGCCCAGATGGCCGGAGAAGCGCCAACGGCAGCCACCGGACGGCGGTCGACAGAGGTAGGCCAGCGGCCCAAAAATTTCATTTTTTTCATTTTGCAATTTGTTTTTGTGTATGCATGTGCGATTGAGGGGATGAGAATGGGTCTGGGGACCCATTGGGATGATTTGTAGGCCATTTTGGCCAATTCCACGGGCTGGGGGGAACAAAGGAGATAACGCCCTATCAGGGAGGACGTAACGGTCGTTCCAGCGACCGTCACAGTACCTGATGCACCATACATGGGGCGTCAGAGATCTGTGACGCGCCAGAACATGGCCGTTAGAGAAACCAGAGCCAGAAGTTAATTTTTAGGGGTTTTGGTTATTTGATTTTTTATTGTTGTTAAATGCAATCTAAATGTTATTAAATGGCTGACCTATGATCCATGTGTGCAGGGAAAAAGAAGAACCAGGATATCATGGCTTCAGATCCGGGTGGTGTACCAGGCACTGTCGGAGTACCAGAGAGAGAGATTGGCGGCTATGGGCTTCGGGGCAGTCCTTAGCATAGAGGTGACGAGGATGGACACGCCACTGCTGTACGCATTGCACGAGCGATGGGATCCGGTCAGCCGGACGTTCATCTTCCCATGGGGTCATATGATCCCAACATTGGAAGACATAGCGAGGATCACGGGGCTGAAGGTTCATGGAGCAGCAGTGACAGGATGGACCTACGGAGACTACCGAGAGCTAGCCCAGGAGCTACTGGGGCGGGATTTGGTGAGACTAGCGCATCCATCATCCCAGCTGTCACGATCGAGACTCCAGGAGAGCCTGGGTCTTCGAGGAGTAGCTATTGCAGTCGGTGAGCTTCCAGAGCAGCACATCGATAGAGTGACCGAGCAGGTCCGCCCGAGGGTAGCAGCAGAGGCGGGACCAGAGGGAGATAGAGTTTTGAGGCGGTTCCTGATCCTACTGTTCGGGAAGTTGCTGTTCCCGACCAGAGCGGACGTGATGAGCTGCAGGCTCTTGCCTTTGCTGGAGGACCTCGGTAGAGTGGGTAGATATGCTTGGGGAGCGGCGGTGCTCGCTTTCCTATTCGAGTCTCAGAGTACGACCGACCGGCGGATGATGTTGGGCGGCTTCTCACCTTTCCTACAGGTAAATGCTAAACTTAAAATGCTCCTATATGCTTATGACTGCTGTATGCTGACATTTGAGTTCTAAAATGCAGATCTAGAGCTTCCTCTACCTCCCGGGGATCGGGCGAGGTACACAGATGTATCCCGGACGGATCCCCATCGCGAGGCAGTGGGTTGTCGCGAGGGACATGGGATCGGTTAGCAGACTGACCCGAGCCATTCAGGATGATATAGACTCGTTCCCGCATGCATCGGTAAGCTCCTAACTTAAACTCTTTTATATGCTCCCTAAATGTTTTTAAACGCTACTAAATGCTGACGTGGACTCAATTGCCTTTTTAGGTGCGATGGACACCATATCGGGATGAGGGACACGAGGGACAGCCATGGGTAGAGGCTTCCCTAGCTTACAGCGGGTGAGATATCTGCCTTGATTGCATCAACGTCATCGAGCCCCTGCATTACCGCCTGATCATGAGGACCAGAGGAGTTCACCAGCCAGAGGTAGCATTCCCACACAGAAATGATGAGCACCCTGGAAAGTCTTCAAAGGGCATCAGCGGGGACGTCGACTGGTGCACCCGGAACGCGAAGTACGTGCACGATTGGAACCAGAAGGGTCGAGCGGTGACAGAGCGAGCTGACAGCGATGAGGCCTACTTCAAGGCCTACTCCCAACAGTACCGCTACCAGGTGCTCTGAGGCACTTAACGACCGGTATGAACTTCTAAACTTAAACTCTTGTCTATTTAATTTAATTGAATTCTATAAGCACTGACACTTGTTTTCTAAATGCAGCTAGACCTCCAAGGATGGATTGCCCAGCTTGAGGGGCTCCTCCACGCCACCATCCAGCAGCGGGATGAGTACCAGGCAACTTTGGAGCTTCTCGTGATTTTTCTAGACCTTAAACTTAAATGCTTATGCTTATGATGATGCAAATTTGACTGACTTCGACTTCTAAATGCAGCGGGCCGAGGGAGCCCATAGAGCGGGACCGGATGCTCCATCCTCGTCGTCTCAGCCTGTGGCAGGCAGGGTCGAGCGGGATGCAAAATTTGCTCGGGCAGTAGCTCGGGCCGAGGAGGCCGAGGCCACCCTCACGGAGTGGGTAAGAAATTGAACCCAATTTTCCTTAGACTTAAATGTTTATGCAAAATGTTCTAACTGGCCATAATTAAAATGCAAATGCAAGCGAGAGAGCTGACCGCAGCCGTGGCTGAGGCGGACCGAGGACGATCGGAGATAGAGAGACTCAGAGCGGCGTTGGCACAGGCACGGGCCGAGGCAGAGGGACTTCGCACTGGGACAGCGGACCTGGAGCGCTACCGGACCGAAGCCAGGGAGTCACGGCGTCAGATCTTCGAGCTGAAGATCGAGCTGCGGGCACTGGAGAAGGCCTTGAGGATGGTGGGTCGCGGTTCGGAGAGGAGTGCTTCCCAGAGTGGAGCACAAAGTGGCGTTCGGAGTGTTGCCCCTAGCGGATCAGTGGCGGGCTTTCTTGCCAGTTCTTCCGGACAGCGGAGGAACGAGGAGGCAGAGCAGAGACGACGGCGTGAGGAGGAGAACAGTGTCGCAGAGCTGCCAGCAAAGCAGCACGAGTGCACTGGTGATAGCGACGGCCCGGGAGACAGACCGGCTGAGTGATCTTTATACTCTTCTTCTTTTTCCTTCTCTTTTTGACACACACTTGTACATGACTATGTGAGTGAAAAAAGAATGATAAAATGGAAATGAAAATCCTTTTTTATTTTTGTTATTGTTTTTATTATGTGGATGTGTGAATGGATGTGTGGATGAAATGAATGGAAAGATGTGTGGATGAATGAATGCAGGGACACAACAGGCTTGGAGACTGGCAGGTTTTGACAAAAGGAGAGAGCAAAATTTAACTAAAACCTGCAAAAATAGTGTGACGGTCTATATTAAGACCGCTAGAATGTTGTAACAGTTGGAGAATGAACCGTCAGAGAAATCAGAGTGAAGGCGGTGAATGAAGGAACGCGACGATCCAAGATGGGAGCGTCAGAGAACTCTGACGGACCTACGATAAACCGTTACGTGAAAAAGCTATGTAATCCGAATAGGACTCTCCCGTGAGCGTCCAAATCCGAGGCAAAGAGGTCCTAATCCATGCTAGAACCCTCCTAGGCCTAGGATAATGCTTTCTAATCGAAGTCCTACCATTCTAACACCAAAATCCAACCTTTATAAGTAGGAACAAGCCCAAAAATCGTAGCTCATATCAATTCTCAGCTACAAGGCTTGGAACTTCATCAAAATAACAAAGAACACCATGAAGAGGAGCTTTGGAGTGATAGGCATGGAGGAGAGGGTCTACACCGGGCCCAAAATATCCAAGAAGAAGCATGGGGAGCTGCAAAGATTGACCTTCATCCCCAAGCATCTTAGTTCAAGTGCACGAAGAGAGGCAAGTTGTAATTCAATTCAAAAGTTCATTGATTTTCTGCACTTTTCATTCTTCTTATGATCTTCCTCTCTTCTTCCTCTTCTTCTCCTTTTCTCTAGCCTTTTCCTGGCCCAAGGTGCTACTCCAACCTAAAGTGGGTGGCTCCCATGATCAAAGAACTCCCATTAGAGGTACTATCAATCCTAAGGGCATGGCACCTTCACCCCTTAGTTGTTTTGGCCAAAAATTTCCAGAAATTATCCTTAGATTGGGCAAGCATTTCAGCCCTCATAGAGTTATGGCATCCTCAAACATACACCTTCCTCTTCCCTTCCTTTGAAGCTACAATCCTATTAGAGGAGGTAGAGACCTACCTATCCCTTGCTAAGACTAAAGTGGGAGATGAAGACCTAGCGTGCCAAACGGTTGAGCCCATTGACCCATCACTCATCCTAAGTGATTTCATACATAACTCAGACGATGTTAGGACCATGATCAGCCCCCGGCATATCCATTTGATTCCGATGGCGCAATGGATCACCGCCTTTTGCAAGAACAAGAGCGGGATATTTGAAGCGATAGCTAAAGCCGTATCGGTTTGCTTGTGTGGGGTCTTTCTTTTCTCCACCACCGACCACCTCTTAGATATCAAAAACCTTAGCATCATCAGTGGGTTGTGGCGGGGATTATCCATTTCTTAAGCAGTCTTTTCATACCTTTATGAAGGGCTTAGCTCAGCTTGCTTAGGAGGACCTCTTTTCGGCTCTATGATGCTCCTTGAGTGTTGGATGGGAGTGAGAATTAAATTCCAACCCAAGGAAGACATACCTTCAGCTAGCCGGGTCTTTGGGAGCCACCCTTTATTCTTCATTGAAGGTGCATTTGGACTTTCTTCACAGGTTGAATGCCGGACGGCGGACAAGAAAACACGGGACGATTGGCGCCTCTTCCTCAACACATAGCCCATGGAGAAGTTCGTGATGTGTCTAAGAGTTCTTCAAAACACCTTGCTTAGAGTACCACGGAGACCAGGCCTTGATCTACAGCTAGTGGGGGACACTACCATGGCGATCTACAACCCTCACCGATGCTATCTCCAGATTGGGCTACCCCGTACCATAGTTCCTGCACCATCACATTTCCCTCCCCTTCAAGCAAGGAAGATGGGGACCGAGGAGGATGAAAGAGCAGTCCGGAGCACTCTGATCATGTGGGAGATCTGTAAAGTATGCCCGTGGCAAGAAGAGGTGGAAGAAGACGACGAGGAATGCCATGCTTATGTGTATGAATTACGCAAGATCCGGCCTTATGCGGATAGAAGTTTGAATGTAGTTTGAGCTTTCTTATGATGTTTTTGTTTTTTTTTTGAAATTATCAACAAACTGATGTTCATTATGTTTTAGTTGAATGTTTGAAGACTTTGAGTTGATAAGATATGGAATTGATTGCACTTTTGTTCCAATTAGCCTGAAAAAAATTGGATTTCTGGCTCACGTAACGTTCCTATATAAGGCCGCCACAACACTCTGACGGTCTCACGATGAGCCGTCAGAGTTATGTAACGGTCTAATGTAGACGCGTTAGATAAAGCTTACTGAGAACTGCTAAGTTTTGACCTTTAGGAGAGGGTGACGGCCGAACGATGGACCGTCAGAATAGTGTGACGGTCTAAGAATAGACCGTTAGAGAGCCAAAACCTGTGGGTTTGTGGGTTTGGAATCTTTGGGCTTTGAACTTACGTTCTGCACACACTTAAACAAAAATAATAAGTTAAATCTGTTCTTAGGCCGAACCCCTTGCCTGAAGCAAGTTAGAGAATGACCATTCTTGATATTTGGTCAAGGGGTGGAGCCTTATTAAATAGGCAGAAACTTGTAAAAAGGAAAATATAATGCATGCGATGCACATGATGGTATTTTTGGAGTTTTTTTGCAAATATTCAGATTTTTGTGAGTTTTTTGGAACTATCTGGTGTTTTTGAATTTTTGAAATATTCATTGTTTTTGGATTTTTGAAATATTTGTTGTTTTTGGATTTTTGAAATATTTGTTGTTTTAGAATTTTTTTGAAAACTAGTGCCTCCCTAGTAATGCGGGCTCTCCCTATTCCATTAGGAACTCCCTGAGGTTGGCGTGCAAATAGGAGTGACAACCCCTGGACAAGGCTCAATCTGCGTGATGGTGCTTCTATCAAGGCCATAGCTAGGGTACTTGTCTAGTCCTAAAAGGAAAATAGAATATGGAGATAAGCTTAGGCCAGGTATAGGGGTTTTTAGGGCTTGAGTTCCTCTCTGAGCAACCCATTCAGAGATTCGGTCTGTTGCACTAGGGCTTTGTGTCCGTCATCGAACCTTTGTCCAGTCTAGGCACGCATACGACCGGGCTCATAACGTCCCGCGGGGAAACTGTACTGCCACTCTTGCCATGCCTAGTTCTTTATTTTTCTTGGAGCTTTGGAATTATGATTGATGGACTTTCAAGATAAACTTTTATTTTCGTCATGATGACTGCTCCTTTTCTTTGCCTTTTCTTTTTCTCGTGGTGTCAGGTCATAATGGACTGCCCTTATTTGAGACCTCCTCCCGTCAGGGTGTCTAGATCGATCGTCGTCCCCTTATTCACCTCTTGCCCCTGGATTCAGCCGAAGAGAGAAACGGACAGGGACTTTGACTTTCCCCGAAGCATGGCCAAGAAAAATAGAGTTTATAAAGTGGAAAACCCGACCAGGGATGTCGTGTAGTGTGTGATTGCCGTGCTCGGGTTCTCTTCATGGCGAATAGGAAAAAAGCACCTTGCTACCGGGGTGGCACTGGCTTGGACTCTAAAGAAAGAAACGCTTAAGTTACAACCCATTCCAAGCGTGAGCGAGCTCTTCGCCCTCTGCGTTCACTAAGCGGTAAGCATTCCCTGGATAAGCCTCTTTGACAACAAACGCCCCTTCCTAGTTAGGTTGTAATTTAGACCTAGGACTTGCAGACCGAATGAACTTGCATTTCAAAACTATATTACCCTTTTAAATTTTACGCTCAATTACCTTCTTTTGAAAATAACGTAAAACTCTCTTTTGATAAATGGACACGTGATCGGCCTCGTTCATCCTCTTCTCATCTAAGAGTTCCAAATGGACGAGCAACGCCTCTCGACGTTCATCGAGATTAAGTTCCTTATCGAGCTGTACCCTTAGGGAAGAGATCAGGATCTCGTATGGGAGCACTGCCTCCATCCCATAGGTGAGAACATAGGGGGTTTGCCCCGTAGGACTATGGACGGAGGTACGGTAAGCCCATAGAGCTTCCACTAATCTTTCTGGCCAATCAGAGAATTTGTGAGATTCGCACGTTTTCTTTATGATCTTAAGAAGGGTTTTATTAGTGGCTTCGGCTTGGCCGTTACCTTGTGGGTAATATGGAGATGAATGATGCAATGTAATATTGAATTTCTTACATATATCCTTGAGCTCTTGAGAGACGAACTGGGGTCCGTTATCGGTGACGATGCTGCTTGGCACTCCAAATCACGAAATGATGTTCCTCATAATGAAGCGGCACACCGTGGTAGCTTTAATCTCCGCATATGCTTCGGCTTCAGCCCACTTGGTGAAGTACTCAGTGGCGGTAAGGATGAAGGATTTTTGTTTGGTCTGAGAATTGGGATCACCGAGCGAGCCGACAACGTCGAACGGCCACATGGAGAATGGCCAAGGAGCAGAAAGAGGATGAAGAGACGAAGCTGGAGCATGGATCTTATCAGCGTGGAGTTCGCACTTAAGACACCTCCGGACATAGAGGGAGCAATCTTCCTCTAGAGTGGGCCAATAATAACCCTGCCTAAGGATTTTCTTCGCTAAAGCCTGGCCATTAACATGACCTCCACACTCACTAGAATGGGCTGCTTCGGCCACCTTCCAAGCTTCATCATCGTCTAAGCATCTCATGAGCATCTCATTAGTAGCACGCCTGTATAGTTCTCCTGCAACGATAGTATACCTTGAGGCGGCTCTTCTTATTGACTTGCGATGCTCGGCATTTGCCCCTTCCGGGAACGATCCATCTTTGCAATACAACTCGATTTCGTAGTACCAGGGCAATTCTTCTTCCTCCAAGATCTCTTCTAATTCTGTCAAAGATACTTCCTTAAGATCTTCCTTCTTAGCTCTCATCTCTACAGTTTTCCTAAGGTTGGCATACCAAGGATCCTGAAGAGAGGGTGCGTCCAATCTCTGAACGACGATAGTCTCAGTGCTTCGACTGAGAGGGAAAGATAAAGAGGAAGCTAGAGATGCCAAAGCATCAGCGAGAATGTTCTAAGATCGGGGAGTATGGATGTAGATTAGCTTACGGAATTGCCTAGCCAGAAGTGTGACCAAATCTTGATAGGGCTTGAGCTTTGGGTCACGAGTGCGGTAAGTGGACAGAACATGCCGTAGGACGAGCTGAGAGTCTCCTATGATCTTCTAGTGGCGCGCGCCTAGAAGGTACGCATTTTTCAAACCGGCTAGGAGAGCCTCATACTCGGAGATATTGTTGGTAACAGGAAATCGGAGCTGGTAAGCAAGCGGAATCGTCCCCCTTCTGGCGTGAGGAGAACAGTGCCTATCCCTCGGCCTTGAGAATTGAGTGCACCGTCGAAGTGTAGAGACCAGAAAGGATGATGAGAGATAGTAGAAAGATGCTCATCAGGGAAATCATTCTGAATAGAGTTAGTGTGAGGAATGGGAAGATGGGCAAGATGCTCAACAATGGCATATCCCTTGACCGCCTTCTAAACAACGAAGGTGATATCGAACTGAGAGAGGAAGCTCTACCAGCGAGCTAACCTACTAGAAAGGACAGGTTTTTCTAAGAGATAGCGGATTGGGTCCATTCTAGAGATCTGGGTGGGATAGGAAGTAGTGTTTAAGCTTCTGAGCTACCCACACTAAGGCGGCACAAGTCTTCTCCATGGTAGTGTATTTGGCCTCGGCCAGGTTAAACAACCTGGAGAGGTAATAAGTTGCCCGCTCTTTGCCTTCATCGTCTACTTGTGCTAAGACCGCCCCTAAGGAGTCCTCAATGACCGAAATGTATAGGATTCGGGGTTTCCCAGGGACAGGAGGTTGCAAAACTGGGGGATTGGATAGATAGACTTTTATGTCCTTGTAGGCCTTTTGACAATCTTCGTTCCATTCAAATTTGACTCCCGTCTTTAGCAATTCGTAGAATGGATGGCACCTTTGGGAATGTTGGGATGTGAATCTTCTGATGAATTGCAATCGACCAATCAATCCTCGAAGTTCCGTGATATTCTTAGGCGGAGGCTTGTCCCTAACGGCCTTTGCTTTATTAGGATCAATCTGGATCCCCCATTTGCTAACGATAAAGCCTAGCAACTTCCCTGAAGAGACTCCAAAAATACACTTCTTCGGATTCATTTTCAGCTTGTACTCCCTAGCTCTTTGTAGCACCTTAGCCAGAATAGCGGGGTGTTCTTCTTTGGTCTTTGATTTCACCAAGATGTCATCCAGGTAAGCTTCCATGTAAATGTGCATCATGTCGTGGAAGATAGCCATCATCGCCCTCTGGTAGGTGGCACCTGCGTTCTTCAAACCAAACGGCATAACCACGTAGCAATACGTGCCCTAGGGCGTAGTGAAGGAGGTTTTCTCTTGATCTTCGGGAGCGAGACAGATCTGATTGTAGCCTGAATATCCATCCATGAATGACAGAGCTTTGAACCCGGCGGTATTATCCACCAAGGCATCTATGTGAGGCAGCGGGAAGTCATCTTTGGGACATGCTTTGTTTAGATCCCTAAAATCGATACAAATACGGACTTTTCCATCCTTCTTGATAATAGGGACAATGTTCGCCACCCACTGGGGATAAAGAACAATTCTAATGAACTTGGCCTTATATAATTTGTCAACTTCTTCCTTAATCCTTAAGGCCATGTGGGAGTGTAATCTTCTTGATCTCTGTTTAACGGATGTTGCCCCTGGTTTAAGTACTAGTTGATGTTCTACCAAGGAGGGGTCAAGACCCGGCATGTCCTCATAAGACCAGGCAAAAGAATCACTATACACCCTTAGGGCTTTAATCAACTCCGCTTCTACTTCTGAAGGGAGGTTAGCGGCAATAATGATAGGCTTGGAATCTTCTTTTGTTCCTAGATTGACTTCCTTTGTAGGTTCATCCACTGCCGATGATAGCTCATCGAACCTCTTTAACCCTTGCGCATACAGATCGGCAGTGTCGTCTACGTCGCTGTCCTCAAAATTGACCGGGTCTTTCTCGTCCATGACTTCATAGACAGCTAATCCGTCATCGCTCCACACCCCATCTATTTCCTCTTCATCTTCAATCACGATCACCGTAGCGATGAATTCTGGACACTTCAAAAGAGCACGACAACGCTGAGCTAAATCTTGCAAGAACATATCAGGAATAGATCTGGAATGACGCGCGAGTGGGCGCGGCTCAGACTTGGAAGGGCTAGACGACATACAACAAGATCCTACTTCTCTAGACCTAGACCTTACTTCCCTAGACCCGACGGACCCTATATCTAACCTAGCAGAAAGCAAGCCTACTGGGGGGGAGGAAGTAGGGGTCTCGTGCCCCTGGGAAGAGGATGAATCAAAGATAGCGTAATCTTCCACCAAAATCTCCGTTTCAAAATTGACATTTTTTTTTGGAGATCGGTGGAGATCACATGGCAAGATGAAGAGGATGGTGGAGGAGGAAGTTGGAGAGAAAAGATAGATGGGAAAAAGACATTGAAGAAAGGATCAGAGGAGGAGAACCACATGTCGGAAAGGTTGGAGGAGGGGGTCCACATAGTAGAGAGATCAATGGGTGGGCATTGCCCACAGACACAAGGTATGATTAACACCTCGGTTGGCAGTTCCGTGAAGTATGGATCAATTATGATCGGAGGTGAACGAGGTATAGATTCCAGCTGTTGGAAGAGAGACGTGAGACGGGAGGGAGACCAGGAAAAGACAGTGGGTGAGCTCCCCTTCTCCTACAGCTGATCAGCTGGCTTTTTCGGCTTCCACTGTACATGCCATACTTCTTGATTCTTCCGACAGCTTTCATCTTCATAAAATAGCCTTTCGAAGGCCTAGCTATAATCAATCATATCATCAATTGGCCCCTTTGGCAATAGAGGCGGACCGGCAACTGTGCAAGCTATAGTTCTCTTTTCGGACTGTGCTGATGGTGGATTCAGTGTAGCCGGCTGGAGAGGCCCTTTTACAAAATGCTGGCGGTAATCCCAGGTAAGTGGCCCTGAGTCACCCATCATTGACAGTGCGGACTCTCGGTAACCGAGACCCCTTCTACTCATTTTTCTACCTTTGGGGACCGGTTTGGTCCGCCCTTGTAATTGCGCACCGAGGCCTCTCCCCGGTTGGTAGCCTAATTTCAGTATAATGTCCCAGCCTTTGGAATCTCGAATCTGGGGCTTCGCTTTAATGTTGACAGGCGCAGTGACGGGCTTGCGAGGTGCATAGGCCCTTGGAAAGTCCAGATCCAACACAGAAATGACCGGCCGAGTGCTGGGCCACAAAGTTGGCAAAATCTTCTCTGAAACAGCTTTAACAGACTGGACGTGGATAAGCTTTTGACTTTAACCACCCTCCCTTGAAAAGGGAACTTGAGACATTGATGCACGGTGGATGGCACGGCGCTAAGAGTATCGATCCACGGACGACCCAAGATAGCCTTAAACATAGGGTCAATGTCCAGTACATAGAATTCAATGGGCATAGTGAGAGGCCCAAGCTCAGCTTGATTGGTGACAACCCCGTGACATGCTCTCCTAGAATTATCGTATGCAGCTATAGTTGTGGGGGTTGGCCGTAGGAGTTCTTCTGATAAGTTGCAGGTCCTGAGAGTGCTGAGTGGGCATACATTGATAGATGCCCCTGTGTCAACCAATGCCGCATCAATGCTGACTTTGTTCAAGATAATAGTGATGCAAAGTAGCATTTGCCGAGCTTCTGGTGGTGCAAGCTCAGTCTCAGAGAAGGTAATTGCTGGTCCTTTAGAAATAGTTGCCAGTGCCGTCGGAAGACTATCAGCTGCCATGTCTTCATTGACCATCACCTTTTGAAGAAAATTCCTGAGAGCATCTTGGTGAAGGGTAGATCTTTTAATGAGTTCCAGCACAGATATTTTGGCAGGCACCCTATCCAAATGATGTAGCAGATCATATTGGGTACCCGGCAATGGCTCAGTCTCCTCATGTTGATCTACGGCCGGTTGGGAAGACTAGGGATTTGAATTAGAAGCATAATTACTTTGAAACAAACGCCCGCTCCGTAGGGCAAGACTCTGTGCCGGCACGGCTTCCGATGACGGTATAATTAGCCCGGTGGGGTGGATGAGAGGCGTAGAAGAAAGTGGTGGAGTGGTGATGATAGGTTGTGGGGGTAAGATGACAGGTGAAGGGTTAGTGGGAGGCGCGATGGCGATGGGTGTTGGCGGAGGTGTGAAGGTTAACGGAGGTGTAATGAGCGGAGGGTTAGATGGGGGCGTGGTGATGGTAGCGGGGGTGACCAGCAATGGGCGTAATGGAGGCGCAGGTGATGGCGTGGTTAACTGAGAGGGGGTGAATCAAAGAACAAGTGGTCTTGCGGACGGAGAAGGGGTTTGGTGTGTGGGTGTAAGGATGGTGGAAGAGGAAGGATTGCGGTAGTTGTGGTGGAGGGCCATGACTTGTGGTGTGGAGCCGTCATCGTCAAAGGACCACCCGGCGTCGGGATCCGGGGGTTGAACTACCTTAACCTGAGCCGGTGCTGGCGGCTGAGGCTGCGGAATGGCAGGATGGTTCGGCATTGGGTTCTGATGGATCCCCAAGTGTTGAACCGGTTGCTGTTGCTGTTACGGCTGCTGCTATGGCTGCGGTGCCTGTTGTTGCTGCACTTGCTGCCTCGGCGCTTGCCTTCTTTTCTCTTTAATCTTGACAATGGCCTTATGCATTTCGGCCCAATCAATCCTATGCCCTTCATGGAGGTCATAGACCAAGTCCTGAACTGGAAACATCCTACAATAGTATGTCCCGGCTGCCTATGGAACATGCAGTACTTCGTCTGGTCAACGGCCGGATTCTAATTGGGCCGTTCCAGAGGAAGTTGTATAGCATTAATGGACATGAGAGCTGAGAAGATGTCCGTAAGAGTTTCTGGCAGAGGTGGGTACTGGGCTCTCTTCGGAGCTGGGCGTCAGTTAGTGTAGCCGTTGGGTGGAGGGACGTTATGGTATTGTGGAGGCTGTAGGGGTTGTTGTGGAGCGGAAAAGGCATTTTACGGAGCGGCAAAGGTAGGCGGAGGGTTTTGCGGAGTGGAGTAGGCTAGTGGAGGGTTTTGTGGAGTGGATTGAGTGTTGCGGGAATTCTGGAGAAGCAGATTTGGTTATTTAGGTTGGCGGAGGGAAAGTTAACAGCTTTCACTTGCTCATTTGTTTGGACTTCCTCGGTAACGGGCCCTTGTGGTTTGCGCGTGTATTTGGGCTTTTGGTTTTCAAAAAGTGAATGGATGGGAGAGTCCTTGAATTGGGTTTGGATAAACCGCGCCCGGCTATATAATTGATGCATGTTTGCTATGTCGTTCATGGCAAGAATGTTACAGAAGGTCAGAGTGGCATTAGAGATGAGTAGCTTGACCTTATCTTCCTCCGGAATATGGCCTGGTACCCTGGTGGCCATCTGTCTCCATCTGTCTGCATATGTAGCGAACTCCTCATCGGGCTTCATTTTCTCAGCCACCAGATCGGTGAAAGAATACTCCGGGCTAACCTTGTCTTGAAACTGCTAAATGAACTTGTCTTTCACTACCTTGAAACTCTTGCATCCTCTAGTGGCAGAGAGTAGAACCATTCAAGTGCGACCCCATCTAACGATCGGTGAAATAAATACGCCATAAGACGATCGTCATATTGAAACTGGGCTGATTCATATAGAAGTCCCTTACATGGATGAAGGGATTAATGTTCCCGTCATACTTGTGGTAATTGGGGAGCTCGGATTGCGGCGGGGACCGGATATTTTGAAAGCTTGGAACTGGGACGTCTGCCAGTGACTGTGGACCGACCTGCTTTTGGAGAAAGTCAAGTTGTTGTTCCATGGTGGCCCATTTATCAAGTAGTTCCTGCTCCTTGGACAGAGTAGGGAGAGTGAAAGAAGAAAGTGGAATCTGAGGAGCAGAGGGGTAAACTGATGGAGGCGGGAGCCCATAAGAAGGATATTGGGCCAAAGGATGACCCATATTGGTGTGGACTTGGGCTGTCCCTTGATTATGGTGCATGAAATCATTTGAGCCGACAAGGACCTGCGGCACTGATGGGTCGGACATATGATGATCCGCTATAGAAGAAGGAGGGACAATGGTCTTTCCCTTATCAAAAGATTGTTGGGCCGAACCAGAAGATTGGCCCGTTTCTAGACTAGAGAATCTGAGGGTCCTAGGTTGGACCGGAGTGAGGTCGATGGGCTGAACAGCGGGCCCGTCAACTCTAGGCTGAATAATGGAAGCATTGGACTGACCTTGTACAATCGTGGAAGGTGGGGTATTGGACCCCTGCATTGCCTAATAAACAGCCTGAAGTTGGGCTAGATCCAATTGAGCCATCATTTGAAGAATAGAATTGGCGGAAGGAGGAGGAAGAGATTGAGTGGATTGGGCGCCCTCCATAGGGATGGAGGACAAAGGAGGGATGGGCCCCTCTCCGGAATGGAAGGAGATAACCCTAGAGGAATCCTCTAGAAGCCATTGAGGAAGAGACTCCTCTTGGGAACGAGGGAGATCAAAAGAGGCCATAGTGGACTCAAAGAGAGGATTGAAGTAGCACTTGGAAAAGGAATTGCACCTAGGTGATGACGCTTCTAGAGATCGGAAGCAACTCTACATGCAACGAAAGACCTTAGAAATGAAGACAACACTAAACAACACACAATGAGTGACTAAACTTAGATGGTTTTAACAAAGATGTAAGTGAAAAAAAAGAGTTAAAAAACACTCAAGGTCAACCAAGTTATTTAGATGATGCAACAAGATTTTTATGGTTTTCTCCTTTAGAACCTTAGTGACTTGATTAAAATGGTGCTCTCAACAATAGGTTCCTGATAGGGGAAAGATATGTAGCTTGGTTGACTCTAAATGTAATCACTCCTTCACTTATGCAACCCTAGACACGGTGTAGGAAGAGGTACAACTAGCTCGACGTCCGTGTGGGAATCCATGGCTCGCGGGGACTTATGGAGGTCCCTGATGTGATCTCCTAGTCGGCCCCAAGGAATATGGAGACGAGAGGTTCACACACCAAGGTAGAAAATGCAATCTAGAGTATGAATATATGAATGAACCTATGTGCACCAGAGTGCATGCAAATTCTAGCCTAGAATCTAGCAAACAAATATGCACATAATGATATGAATGTATAGAGCAACTAAGGAAGAGACCAAGTAGCACCCAAGCATGAAAATCACAGCTGAAACTACGGAAATAAGCTGCACCTCGGGTTGCGTACCTGTACTGGAGTGACGGTCTAGAATACCCGTGCCAGAAAATGTGACGGTCTAATGATAGACCGTTAATAAGATGTAACGCGTGAAGGTGCGACCGTCAGAATTCCCAGAGAACCAGAAACAGCATAAAATAAAGGGAAAATCTGGGGAAAACACGGGCAACTAGGGCAAATAAAGAACAGCAGGTTTAACAAAGATTGAAAGCACGATTGGCACTAGATGTCCGACCGTGATCGCCAAAAAATTCTGTTGGTTATGATGTGTCCCTTTTTGCAAGGTGAATATGATCTCAACAATGATGGAAATATAAACAAGCAATGAAATCACTCAACCTATGAACATGTGCAACATGAACCTAGGCCATCAACGTAAACTCTAGCATGGGCATGCTATCTCAATCAGGAGTAAACTAAAGGGAATAAATAAAAACACACACCGGGGCGTGGAGCAAGGAAATAAAAGAAAACACACCGTATAGGTGGAACAAGCAAATAAAGCAAATAAGAAAGAGATATGAGGAAAAAGAGAGCTACTATCCAAACTAAGGAAAGATGTGATCGCCACTAAGGTAATAAACAAGCCAAAGACCTGAAAAGTACCTTAGAAATAGGTGGATGAAGCACCCGCCCACGGGAGAGAGAAAGAACTGTAGCTCTATGAAATGTGACGGTCAAACTATGATGCGCACAGAAGTGTGACGGCCTTACGATAAGCCGTTACAGAATTGTAACGCTCCTTTGGTGAACCGTCAGAGACCTATAGAATAGGAACTTGGGAATCTTTGATCTCCACACCTTCCAGCCGGCCAGAAAGCTTGGGCCTCGTGCTGTAGATTCTGTAAACCTGCAAAAAAGTGTAGAACACAAGGAAAATAACCCAGATTAGCCCTTTGAAAAGTGTAATATCAATAAATCAAGAGAACTTAAGAACATGCAAAAGGAGAGGGAAATACCGGGGGAGTTGTTTTTTTTTAACCCCTCTGGGGCATTTAAAAGATGGGAAAGATGTTTAGATGAATGCAGAAGATGCAAGAACGTGGAAGAAGAAGAGGGGAGATGCTATGATGCTTGGAGGAGGGAAAAAGAGACTAAGGAAACAATTTGACTGAACTAGACCCTTGGAACCAATACTCCCTGAACTTTGGAAGAAGATGAACATGGGAAGCAGCTCTTCTTGGTTGGTTCTAGCTCTAGGACGCAGCAACACTTTGACGCAAACTCCAGATGTCTCCTCCTCAAGCCATGAAGTCAAGGGTGCTATTTATAGACCCTCAAACTCTCTGGTCGAGTAAGAGAGAGTCCAGCTAGAAAGTATGACGTTTCTTAGCAAACTCTTGAAGATAATACTCCTAAGAGTCTATAGAAACAAACATAAGGTTCTAAGGATTAGATTTGAGGGAGAAATCAAGGAAACAAACTCTTAATTCGGCCACGGAGTAGCAGAGAAAGAGCAGTTCTGCTAGAACTCTTTGTTTGATGTAACGGCTGCACGATAAACTGCCACAGTGATGTAACGCCTCAGGAATGGACCGTCACACTGAGAGTTTCACCAAAGGATAAGGCCAACGAGCGAAGTTTTCAAAAATAGGACTCTTCAAGAATGTAACGGTCAAAGAGTGATGCGTCACAAGACTCTGACGGCTACACGATAAACCGTCAGACCAAAACGGATAAGAAGAAGATAAGCTTGAAAGCAAGCCGTTGGCTTCAGGACTATGGCATGGTGTAACGGTCAGATGTAGGTGCGTCAGGGAAAGGTAACGTGCCAAGAATGATGTGTCAGAGACCAGGGAGTGCAAAAATGAATGTTTGCTAAGCTTCGTCCAGTGGGAAAAGAAATGAGGAACCAAACCCAACCAAGGAGAAATGACCCATGAAAGAAACCTCAAATTTACCAAGATGGCCCAATAAGGGTGAACAACTCGGAGCATCATTTAAAATGAATAAAGAGATGACCCAACTTATTAGTCATAAAACGGGTGTCAACAATAACAAGGCGGAGTCAAGCAGCGAAGGAAAAACTCATGGCCGTCGATGATACACTAAGGGTCACCACTTTAACTGTAAATGTTGTGACTTTAGAAGATGAAGATGCGCCACTCATGAACTCTGGGGAGGGGGCATCTGGTCGGGTGATAGAAGATATGCCTATGGCTGCATCTCTGGACCCAACCATCCTTATGATGTTTAAGAGATATCAACAGAAGATTGAGTCTCTTCAGCGACAATTAAATGAGAAGAATGAACAAACTCCTGTCTCCAAGCATGCGGAGCCAGCAAGAGAGGTCTCTAGTTCTGCAGAGGTGGTAATACCCGCCGTCTCCCACCAAGCAAGTCATGGGAAAGCTCCATGCTAGCCCTTCCCGCCACAGCCAACAGTGCAGCCCTCTCCTTCAGGAGTGTAGCCGGGTTTACATGCCACTATCATGACAACCCCCTTCACACAACAACAGGCTCACTTCTATCTAGAGCCTATCAATACTGCTATGGTGAACAAGCTGATAGTTGAAAGAATGATAGAGATGAAGCTGTCATAAAGGGCCGATGATGATTATGGGACCTTTGACATCTACCAGGTACCTTATCCTCCGCAATGTGCTGCAAAGAGACTACCCCCAGGCATTAACAAGCCACCAAAGTTCAAGAAATTCAATGGGCAAGGATCCCCGAGGGAACATATTACTTATTACACAATAGTCATGGGAGATTTGGCTACTGATGAAGCTTATATGTTGAAGTTCTTCGGCTCGTCCCTCACCGGCCTGGCCTTTGAATGGTACTCCAGCTTACCTGTCGGGTCTGTAACTGATTGGCCCGATATGCAGCGGAAATTCCGAGAAAGATTCCATGTCACAGAAAGAGAGATTACAGTGGCAGAATTATACTCTACCAGGCAGAGGCAGGATGAAATGGCCCTGGATTATATTAAAAGATGGAGGAACCTAACCATGAGATACAAGCGGCCTCTATACCAAGAAGATGATGTTCAAATATGCAAGCAAAATCTCAGGAGGGAAGTGCTTGAAAAGATGATTGGAATAGATATCAGGACATTTGATCGTCTGAATAGTGTGGTGGCTGAGGTCGAAACCTTCCTGTCCAGACGTCCTGCAAACAACATTCCTACTACCCAGAAAGGGAAGGCTGTTGAACGGTGATCGGCGCCGACTGAAGCAAATAATGTTGATTTTAATACCTTTGACCAGCAAATAGCAAAGGCTAAAGCAGCAGCTGCCCCTCTACCGGCAGAGGCAACAGAGAAGAAAGAGAAAGTCTCTTAGAGGAACAAAATGAGGAAGTTATATTCATTTCCTAAAGAAAAGATAGGGCCTTTATTCAATTGGGCGTATAAATATAACAAGATAACACTGCCTGAGCCAAAGAGACCCGAAGATGTAGCCAAGAAGGATGATCCCCTATTCTGTCCGTATCACAGGGCACTGGGGCATACCATTGAAAACTTTTACGTCTTCAAAGACGCCATGGAAAGCATGATTAAGAAGGGCGAGCTCCAAATGGAAGAGCACCAGGTGGATCCTCCACGCCCTCATGAACCCCCAATAATGAGACCGACTGTCAATATGGTTTCCATATACCAACAATTACCTGTAGAAGCTGTTGAAACCTGCACGCAACATACATATAAAGCATGCTTTCTTACCCCCATCAAAGATCAAGTGGGATGGTAGACAGTACTAGCCAGGACCAAGAGACGGCCATTAGCCTCTGAAATGTTTGGGGCCTCCATTAGGGGTGTCACTCCAAAGCAACCCCCACCAGCAATGAACCCTGTGTGGTGCACTATAGAATCACCACCAGTTATCTGAATATTCACTCCCAATCGGAGGAAGCAGACTCCACTACCAACCCATGAGAAGACAAGCCCCGAGGTCAGGCGCTTGCAGAAATATATAAACCAGCTTGATGAATATGAACAACCTAAGCTGAAGCTGATATTGGTGAAATATCACATCCTCTGGGAACAACTAGAGGGATTAACCATCAAAGAACAATCAGAAAAAGAGCAAGAGAAAGCTGAAACCGACCTCTTCTGGGGGCACAAGCAAGCTGAGTCCAGGCGTCGAAAGAAGAATAAGCCAAGAAACAAGAAGAAAACCATCACATTACAGTGTAATACTCTATCGGTACTGTTCACCCTACCAGGGGAAGAAGATGAAGGAGAGTCTTCCACTCTATCACTAGAAGCAAATCAAGCTGAGGCTTCGACCTCAATGCATGCTACCCGCTCTGGGAGAAGGTGGGGGCGTTTCCCTCCGCCCAATCACAATATTATCTTCAGGGGCGAACAACCCTATCAGATACCAGAGTCGGAAGTCCGGGGCATTGAAATCCCTCCCCCGTCAGGCCTCTATGCAAAAACAAAAGGGGGTAATGAGACCCCGTCATTCCTTGAATTCCTCCCCGTTCTGGAAGGCAAGCAGCCAGCTCCGAGTGCTACTACTGAAGATCAAAGCCCCCGGCAACCATCTGCTGTAGTGATCAAAAGAAAAGATGAAGCAAGCATCAACCTTCCCTCAACATCAGAAGCAACAGCCCCAACGAAGACTCCCCAACAGTCCCCGCAGAAGAAAGAAGCAAGAGAAGGGCAGACCATGCCGCAGGCGCCACATGAGCCTCCAAAACCCCGCTGGGCAGAGGAGATGCGACTGTTCAACGTTCGTGTGGGCAGCTGAATTATGAAGATGCCAAAGAAGCTCCCAACAAGATTTTCTATATGGGAGATCCTCTCCTTGAGCGAAGAAGCTCACCAAGCCATTATTGACGGCCTACAGGTACTAGCTCAATATGAAGCCCTTCTGACAGAGGTCAACTCCGAAACGACTGTTACATTCACGGAGGATGATATGTTAATTCCTGACCTAATCATAACAGGCCTCTGTATATGAGGGGGCACCTCAACTGTCAGCCACTAAGCCGGATTCTGATAGATCCAGGAGCTGCTGTAAACATCCTACCTTACTGCATCTACCAGAAGTACTACTTCGATTTGCACCTCACCAAGGTAAAAGATATGAGGATTGCTGGCTTCAATTAGAAGTGCGAGACTCCACTCGGGGTGGCAGAGTTCAACCTCACATTGGGTGACTTCACCACCACCGAGCAATTCTATGTGATAAATTCAAGTACCACATATAAGGCTTTGTTGGGACGACCCTGGTTACATAAATACCAGATAGTGCCCTCTACTTTACACCAATGTATCAAATACTGCCACAACGGCAAAGAGGAAAGGGTGTTTGCAGATCTGCATCCCTTCGAAGTAAATGAGTGCCACATGCTTGATGCACCATTCTATACAGAAGTCTCCCAAAGGGTGAAGAAAAGAGAGGTTCCTGCAATCTAGAAGAAAGCAACGTCAGAGGCTGATGAATGGTCCCCTCCACCACCTTCGGGTTGCGTGGAACAACAGGAGGTCGCCCATGTCTCTCAGGCTGGAGACTTTGCCTGAATTGCACCACCAGCTGCTTACCCTGTCGAAGTAGAGGATGACATAAAAGAGAAGCTCAGTCTCGTTGAGGTCCCGCTTGGACTGTTCAAACCCATTCCAAGTTTGGAATGCCAGACAGTGTAACCACTAAAGACTATGGAGATTCCCCGTTTCGACAAACCCCCTACGGTATTCTATCCTGGAGAACCCGCCGATGTGGATGAGGAAGACTGTGTGATCCCGAAGGAGTCAGCTAACAGAATGGTGCCGATATCGGGTCTAGATTACACTACCCAACGGGTCTCCCAGATGTTTACCAAAATGCAAATGCCCTTGCTACAGCCTGTTGGCGAGGATAAGTCATTCCAGAAACTCTAGGATCCGCCCAACAACAACAAAGAGTTGCTGAAAATCACTCGGCATCCGGGGCTAGGCTATACTCTGCAGGAGTACTATGAGATGGAGGTAGATTTTATCTCCACCTACTTCACCCACGAAGACCCCTTCGAGGTAGATTATGATGATTACCCGCTATATGGCGAGGAAATAACACAACACCCCGAAGGTGATGCTGAAACCCATGATAATTATGAAAGCTCAGGGGGGCAAGATGAAGTCACTCTATGCCAATACTGGAAGGAGCCCTTTTCCAGAGAGGATCTATTCCAAGGTGAGGCCAGATTTGACAAGGGAACACCTGAAGAAGATCAAGCCGCTGAGAAAGAAAAGGAGCGCTTAGAATTTGAGCGCATACTGGAAGAAATCTGGGCCATGCAAGACCTAGCAGATCCAGTAGAAGAATTCTTACCTGTGGACCCTCAGGGGGCAGAAGGTCCTACGTCAGGGACACAAGATGAGACATCAAAACTGTCGATCGGAGCTGACCAAAACACGGTGGAGGGTCTAGTAGTTCAGCAAGGGAGCCAAGAAGCTGAGAGACAGGTTCCTCTAACCTTAGAGAGCCAGTCTGAAGAAAGCCGACAATCACTAGCCGACTTCAAAGATCTGAGGTCGACTTATACATCACTCAAAGAGTTGGAAGCCCTAGAAGCTGAAGAAGATTGCATCAACGGAGGCTTCATCAACCTTGAAGAAGCTCCACCAAAAGTCAAAGACGGTGGTCAAGCTACCGTTGATGAGCTGATAGAAGTGAACCTAGGGAGCGAGGGGGAACTAAGACCCACCTTTCTTAGTGCACTATTGTCAATAGAAGAACAAGAGCAGTACACACAATTTTTGAAGGAGTTCCAGGATTGTTTTGCCTGGACCTACAATGAGATGCCAGGGTTGAGCCCCGATGTAGCACATCTGTTGTCTATTGATCCAAGAGCAGAGCCTGTAAAGCAGCCTCCCAAGCGGATACGGCCTGAGCTGATTAACCAAATTAATGGGGAAGTCAACAAGCTCATTGATATGGGGTTCATCGAAGAAAATCAATACATAACATGGTTAGCAAATATAGTGCCTGTGAAAAAGAAACATGGGCAGATAAGAATATGTGTTGACTTTCGGGACCTCAACAAAGTATGCCCGAAAGATGACTTCCCTATGCCAATCACCGAGGTGATGATAGACGCCACCACAGATAATGAAGCCCTCTCATTTATGGACGGATCGTCCGGATATAACCAGATTTGGATTGCTGAGCAAGACAGGGTCCATACTACATTCCGCACCCCAAAGGGAATATTCCATTACAAAAGGATGTCGTTCGACCTCAAGAATACCGATGCTACATATCAAAGAGCTATGACGAAGATATTCGATGACTTGATCTACAAGAAGGTGGAGTGCTACATTGATGATTTGGTGGTGAAGACCAAGAGAAAAGAAGACCATCTGCAAGATTTGAGGGTGGTGTTTCAAAGGCTACGCCAATATGAGCTAAAAATGAACCCCATGAAATGCGCTTTCGGCGTGTCCAGCGGGAAATTCCTTGGATTCATTGTCCGGCACAGGGGCATAGAAATTGATCCATCCAAGATTAAAGCTATTCAAGAACTCTCTCTTCCGAAGAGTCTGTCAGAGCTACGGTCCTTGCAAGGTCGACTGGCGTACATTCGCCGATTTATTTCAAACCTATCGGGTCGATGTCACCCTTTTCACAGGCTAATGGTGAAGGATATACCCTTCTTCTGGGATGAAGAATGCCAAACGGCTTTTGAGAAGTTGAAAGAACATCTGAAAACCCCTCCAGTGTTGGGAGCACCGATTAAAGGAAGACCTATGATCCTTTATATAGCAGTTACTCACTATTCGCTGGGGGCAATGGTAGCTCAAGTAAATGAAGAAGGCAAAGAGCAAGCCCTCTACTACCTTAGCAGAAGGTTAGTAAGGACTGAAGAGAAATAGACTTTTATAGAGAAGAGCTGTCTGGCCCTGGTCTTTGCTGTCAAGAAACTCCGGCATTACATGCTGTCCCATGAAATCAAGTTGATATCTAGAGCAGACTCGCTCAAGTACATATTGTCTCAGCCAGCACTCAAGGGTCGACTCGGCAAATGGGCCGTCATTCTGATGGAGTTTGACATCTCATATGTGCCTCAAAGAGCTGTGAAAGGTCAAGCCATAGTCGACTTCTTTGCAATACATCCTACGCTAGGGGATGCTCCATTAGAAGTTGAACTCCCTGATGATGAGACACTGGAAGCATGTCAAGTCCAACCAGTGATGTGGCACCTCTACTTTGATGGGGCGTCAAGAATAGAAACTGCCTCAGCTAGACAGGTCAGAGTCCTAGCAGGAACCGACATCGTTCTGAAGTCGCCTGAAGGTGAAGTGGTATACACTTCATGCTCCATAAACAAGCCATGCACTAATAATGAAGCTGAGTATGAAGCCATGATAATCGGCTTGCAAATTGCACTCAGCATGGGAATCCATATCCTCCAAGTGTTTAGTGACTCAATGCTAATAATAAAACAGATGCAAGGGGAGTTTGAGGTGCAGAAGCCAGAACTAAACCCCTACTACCAAAAAGCATTACGCCTGATGACGAGCTTTCATCATATCAAACTTAATCATGTGGGCCGAGGACATAATGCTTAGGCCGATGCTTTGGCAAAACTAGCCAGTTCGCTAGCAGTCCCACAAGATGAAACACTCAACATTGTTGTGATAAACCGACAGTAGGTTCCCAGTGTGTTAGAATCACGCCCAGAAGAATATGAGGTCGATGTAGCCGAAGAGGCACGGAAGTCCGACTGGAGACAGCGCCTGCTACAATGGTTCCTTCACCAGCAACTACCCAAAAACAAAGAAGAAAGAATGAATCTTCTCTAGACTAAAGATTCCTATGAGCTCCGAAGCGGAATGCTATTCCGAATCATGGTAGACGCTCGTAAGAAAATTCTACTCCGCTGCCTATCCACCAATGAAGCCTGGCAAGTGATGAAAGAAATACATGCAGGGGCAGCTGGAGCACACCAAGCTGGACCAAAGATGAAGATCGAAATCAAGAAACTAGGCTATTACTGGCCTACTATGTTCGAAGACTGCTGTCAATTTGTAAAGACATGCTAGAAATACCAGGAGCATGCTACCGTGCCTAGAAGGCCGCCTGTGCCCTTACATCCAACAGTTCCCAGCTGGCCTTTTGCTCAATGGGAACCGATGTGGTTGGACCTCTTCCAACGTCTTCAACTAGACACAAGTACATCTTGGCTATAACAGATTACTTCACCAGATGGGCAGAAGCTATAGCACTCAGAGAAGTGACTGGTGAGCTGGTCGCCATATTCATCAAGCAGAATATTATCTTCTGATTTGGTGTTCCCAACCGAATAATTTATGATAACGGAAGCCATTTCAAGAATCAGAAGATATATCGGCTCACTGAGAGGTACAAAATTGATTGGAGGATTTCCACCCCCTACAATCCGCAAGCCAATGGATTGGCTGAAGCATTTAATAAAACCCTATGCACGCTCCTTGCTAAGACTGTCAGCTCCAGCAAGAAGGACTGGGGGAAAAAGATGTATGAAGCATTATGAGCATATCGTACTGTCTACAAGACCCCTGCAGGCTGTTCACCCTTCTCCTTAGTATACGGCTCTGAGGCAGTGGTCCCCATAGAGTTGGAAGTCCCATCACTCAGGATTGCAATTCAATATGGATTAGCCCGCGATGAGCAAGCAAATGCTGAAAGAAGATTTGAAGAATTGGCTGAGTTAAAATGAAAAGGCCTTCAGGCACAGAAGAATATCTAGGCATACCAAGCCCGGATCAACAAGCTCATCAAAGGGCGAGAGTTCAAGAGAGGTGACCTAGTCATGGTCAAGAAGAAAGAAGTCATGGCTTCCAACCCAAAGGGCAAGTTGGCTGCGAACTAGTTGGGTCCGTATGTGGTCCAAAGGGTCTACGAAGGCAGAGCCTACGTGGTTGTCAACCACCGGGGGGAAGTTCAGTTCCCACCGCTCAATGGGAAACATCTGAAACTCTATCATGCTGCACCACTGCCCTTTGAGGGAGTGGCAAATAACTGAATGAACAAGCCTCCACATGAAGAAATGATGCTGATAAGGGCTCTGAAGAACGATGATGACAATGAGGATGGTTACTCCTTCCTGTATATAAACATCAATTCGGATCTTCCGTCTGGATCGATAATGAAACCTTATCCTCCTTGCGTGGATGTAAACCCCACATCGACGATAAGACATATATACATTCTAGGAAAACGGCTTCGGGCCTAAGCCTCCTCCATGCAAATATCAATCCAGACCTTCCGTCTGGATCGATAATGAAACCTTATCTCCCTTGCGTTGATGTAAACCCTACATCAACGATGACACATATATACGCTCCAAGTGAACGGCTTCGGGCCCAAGCCTCCTTCATACGAATATCAATCCGGACCTTCCGTCTGGGTTGATAATGAAACCTTATCTCCCTTGCGTTGATGTAAACCCCACATCAACGATGAGACATATATGCATTCTAGGCAAACGGCTTTGGGCCTAAGCCTCCTTCATACGAATATCAATCTGGACCTTCCGTCTGGACCGATAATGAAACCTTATCTCCTTTGCATCGATGTAAACCACACATCAACGATGAAACACGTATGCATTCTCGGCAAACGGCTTCGGGCCTAAGCCACCGGCATACCAACATCAATTCGGACCTTTCGTCCGGATAGATAATGAAACCACATTTCCTTTGCGCTGATGTTAAACCCCACATCAACGATGAACTCTTTTACATGATCAAAGGCAACATACAATCTTAAATATTACAAAAAAAATGGAGAAAAAAATATAAATATAAAAAAATGGGCTTAAAATAGACGTGCCCCACCAGACTTGTTCAGACATTCTGAACAAGGGTAAAAAGGACTATAACCCAGCTGCGGTGAAAACCCGAAAGGGCACAACAGGCAAAATCGGGTACCCTGCCATGTGAAAACCCGAGAGGGCGCTTGGGCAAAAGTAAGAGGGGGCTGGCTCTGGTGAAAACCTGAAAAGGCGCTTGGGTCAGTAATGTGGTTACTATAAACATGAAAACATATACTATACCTCCTGGTGACATCTCCACCAATTGTCCCACCGATAATGAAACTTATCCAGAATAGACCTTTCGTCTACTCTGATGAAACTTATCAACTTCTTTGCGTCGGCATAAACCCAATGTCGATGATGAAACCTTCTGTCAGTCACAAGGCATCATAGCCTAGATCAGTAATGAAACCTATCCAGAATAGACCTTTCGTCTACTCTGATGAAACTTATCAACTTATTTACGTCGGCATAAACCCAATGTCGATGATGAAACCTTCTGTCGGTCACAAGGCATCATTGCCTGGATCGATAATGAAACCTATCCAGAATAGACCTTCCGTCCGTTCTGATGAAACTTATCAACTTCTTTGCGTCGGCATAAACCCAATGTCGATGAAGAAACCTTCTGTCGGTCACAGGGCATCATCGCCGAGATCAATAATGAAACCTATCCAGAACAGACCTTCCGTCCATTCTGAAGAAACTTATCAAATCCCTTGCGTCGGCATAAACCCAATGCCGATGATGAAACCTTCTGTCAGTCACAAGACATCATCACCCAGATCGATAATGAAACATATCCAGAATAGACCTTATGTCCATTCTGATGAAACGTATCAAATCCCTTGCGTCGGCATAAACCCAATGTCGATGATGAAACCTTCTGTCGGTCACAAGGCATCATCGTCTAGATCGATAATGAAACATATCCAAAATAGACCTTCCGTCTACTCTGATGAAACTTATCAAATCCCTTGCGTCGGCATAAACCCAATGTCGATGATGAAACCTCCTTTCGGTCACAAGGCATCATTGCCTGGATCGATAGTGAAACCTATCCAGAATAGACCTTTCGTATGTTCTGATGAAACACATCTATTCCCTTGCGTCGACATAAGCCCAATGTCAATGATGAAACCTGCTATCGGTCACAAGGCATCATCGCCTGGATCTATAATGAAACCTATCCAGAATAGACCTTTCGTCTATTCTGATGAAACATATTAATTTTCTTGTATCGGCATAAACCCAATGACGATGATGAAACCTTCTATTGGTCACAAGGCATCATCGCCTGGATCAATAATGAAACCTATCCAGAATAGACCTTTCGTTCATTCTGATGAAACATATTAATTTTCTTGCATCAGCATAAACCCAATGATGATGATGAAACCTTTTTTCGGTCACAAGGCATCATCGCCTAGATCGATAATGAAACCTACCCAGAGTAGGCCCTCTGTCTACTTTGATGAAACTCACCCATTTCCTACTATCCTAAGTCCCGCCGATGATAAAAACCCTCTACCGATCATAAGGCATCATCACCCAGATCGGTAATGAGACCTACCCAGAGTAGACCTTTCATCTATTCTGATGAAACACATCTATTTCTTTGCGTCGGCATAAACCCAATGCCGATGATGAAGCATTTTCGTGATCACATGGCACTTCACTTTGATCACTGTTAAAACCTATTTAAGATGGACCTTCTGTCTATTTCAATGAGACATATGAACCCTTCATACACATATCAGCAAGCAGTCATACATCCGGCACTTTTGGCCGATGAGACTTACACTTGTGCCAATTTGGCAACTCCTGAAATCCCGGCACGTGGTGGAGCAATGCCCCCATCCTTTCCTTGAAAGCATGGGCGCTCTCCTGTGATACAAACACGGGGATGCTTCCATACAAGTTGCCAAAGTTACCGCAACATATGACAGAATAAAGGTGCGGAGATAGGCACCGGAGACATTAAAAGAAAGATATATTTCATTACAAAAGAAAAGATAAGAACAATTGGGGCCCTTCGAGGGGATGGGTGAAATCGTCGGAAGATGTCTTCAAGGTCGAGAAGTTCGACGGTAGGAGTCGCTCCCAACTCACGAAGTTGAGATTCTTCTTCCTGGAGGCGAGCTGATTCTTCTTGCAGAGAGGTCACGCGTCCCTCCAGCAAAGCTACCTCTTCAGCACTCTGGGACTGCGTCTCCTCCACCAGTGGCAATTCGGCTTCGAGAGCGCTCAATTCTGCTTGCAGTTCGTCCATCCGGCTGCGCACCCATTCTGCACGAGCAGATGAAGCCTCCAGTCGGGTTCTGTGCTCCTGAAGGCTAGAATTCAGCTCTTCTAGCCTCGACCGGCAATCAGTTCTTTGTAGCTTAAGGGCCGTCAGTCTGTCATTTACAGTACGCCCTAGAAAGTCCCAACGATTCACAAACTTCAATAACAACAACATACGCTGGGTCCATATCTCCAAGGGGCAGCCCAGTGCTTGCAAGCCAATTGTTAGGCGTTCAGCCACCTCCTTCAATTGCAAATAAGTCAATGTCAGCTGAGACTCCACCACCCGATGCAACATCTCCAAATTCTGCCAGATAAAATCTTCTGATGAGGTGAAGCCTAGGGAAATTATTGGAGCTACATCAAAGGTGACTTCATTGTCAATAGCTGCCCACAAGCCGATGTCTGGCTGAGAAGATGAAGATGGAACGGTCGCCGGGGAAGGTGGAATGATCTCTACAGCAACCGCTTCCCGAACTGTTGTCTTTCCTGCTATCAAATCTTCGGGAGTCACTTCCGGAGTGATTGCTGGAGTTGAGCTGGTGTCTTTGGCAACCTCTTCCTGAATTGTGGTCCCCTCTGCTACTGAACCTTCAAGAGCTACTTCCTTAGTAGCTACTGGAGATGGTAGAGACTGAGATTCTATCATTTGCACAGATGAAGCTGTAAGTTCAGGGGCGACGGTCAATACGGTAGCAGGGACGAAGGTGGAACCCCTGGCTTGGTCTACTTCGGCTCTCAATTCTGAAACCCCAGTTGGAGTAGAACCTTCCCCTAAAGCCCCCAGCTCCAACGATGATATATCGGTTGTTGATTGCACCCTCACTGGCATAGGGTGAAATACATCAGTCATCCCAGTAGAAGCTACATCCCCAGGGAGCAGTACAGCCAAGGCTTCTGAGGAAATGATATCGGAGGCTGGTATCAAGACTATGTCGGTGGTGCCGAGCTCCTGAAACAATCTGAAATTAGCATCAAAATGGCAGATAAGCAAGAAGGCTATGCAGTAAAACAAGAAGGAAAAGGCGAAGCTCACTTTCATTGCAGGGTCAATCCCTTCAAGTGCCTGCATAGAAGATGACAGTTCTGTCGATGAAGCAACAAAAGGGGGAGTTATCTCCTCCTCCATATCAATACCAGCATATTCTTCTGGTGACATCCCATCAAATGATGGCACCGACAGCGTTGGAAGGCTAAACAATGGCAGACCCTCTAACAGCATAAGAGGTGCTACTACTCCATCTTTGGCTGATCCTTGTGCTTCCTCCTCGCCTTCAAAAAAGCCAAAGTCGATCACTTCATCAGAGGCAGTGGCGGAATTGCTGGAAGATATCTCCACGCTGGGAATGGGCAGACCCACTACTTCTATTGTCTTCCGGGCTGTCGAACAGGTAACTATTTGCCGTAAGGGGATAGTGCCTTTCTTCAACATAGCCTTGTGACCCTCCTACGGCTGAGAAACATCCATATCTGGGGTCCCAATGTCGGCTCCAACCCCCTCAGCCACTACAACATGGGCTCATATATGAAGAATGATGGAATGATCATCAAAAAGACAAGGAAGGATTAAAAGGGGCAAGACAAGCCTACCCTCAACTTCACTGGCTGGTGTGGGTGAAGGCAGCCTACTATCTTTCGGGGCAACTGTGGAAGGCTCCCCTTCCACCTCCTCTACTGCGCCTCTAGTCTCTTCAGCAGTCGCAGTGATAGCAACTTCTTCTTGAGCCACTACCAAATAAAGATATTCCAAGTCAAGAATGAAGACACCACAAAGTCTACAAGCTTGCAGCTAATAAGAGAACAATGATACCTTCGGCTGCTTGCTGAGCGACCTCCTGCTGAATGGCAAACTCCTCAAAAGAAGGCACACGTGGTAAAGGGACCTCAGTAACGTCGGCTGTGGAGGAAGATTGCTTCGTTAAAGCCTTTTGGGCCTTCTTGGCTCGCCCCACGGTGACTTTCACTGCATGAAGTCGCCCTCTTCTTGCTAGGAGGCAATGGGGTGGTAGTTGGCGCCGGCTCGGGGATGTCAAAATATGCAGGCTTCTGAGCCTGGGAAATTATCTTCCTGTAGATCCCTTGCTGCTTTATATCTAGTCGATCTGGCAAAAAGGATGCACATTATTATGAAGAAGATCAAGCAATGAGGCAAGCACCATGTCAACCAGAGGGAGTCATACCTGTCGGGCCATTGTAAAAAGATGAAAGGGGCCAATACTGATAGGCCACCTCTTTACTACGGGACGCAACCACCCTAACAAGCCAGCAAACGTCACCGATCTTTTGACACTTCTCCGCCAGGCTAGCTAAGTCTACATGGCCGCGAGAAGCAAGACAGTGATATAGGCCAAGGTGGTCCATCCCCCAACCGTCAGCATATTGGAAAGATGCAAACATGGGCCTGTCCAAGATACTGGCTGCAGGATTATCAAGAGTCAGCCCATGAATATTCATCAGAATGAACAGCCAGGACGTATGCTGATAATACGTCAGGGTCCTATCCTCCCTCCTTACAAAAGTCCTATATGGGCAGGAGTGGTCCGTTTGGCTTTTCCATGAAGCTACCTTGGGAAGCGGCTCCTCTATAAGGAATGGGTACTGTTGAGACTCCAGATGAGTGCTACTGATTTGGCATAAATGCTTCAAATTCTTCATGAAGGCATCCTCATTTACATTAGCGAGTACCGGTGTCAACTGTTGGGATGCATCCTCCTTCAGAGCTCGCCGCTTGGCTATGTATTTTTCTGCTTCCCTTGGGTGCTGAGAGAACAGTCTCTTCAGATGGGCCTCATCAATGTCAAACACTGGCCCAGGCTGCTGACTCAGGAATGTACGCTCTGCTACATCCCAGCAAGCTCCTCTGGCATTGTGATAGAAGCTCGTACGGGCATTCCACCATTTGATGTACTCTACGGTGACCCAAGGAACGTGGTTTGACACCGATGACATCCTGAAAGTAGCATCATCTTAGCGGTGAAAGAAATCCCACCAAAGGCGGCCGTCACCAGTCACAATGGAACTATGCTTTGACCTGCTCTCCAGCGGAAATTGGGCAACTGAAGTGGGAATATGTTGATCATAACCAAAATTCCGTCCAAATCGGAACAGATAGTAAGGTTCCAAATGAAGTAGGCCACCCATCCTAAAGACTAAGACACTCGGGCGGATGGACAGGGCCCATTCAACCAGCTCTGGCTCTAAAAGTGGTCGGGTGACTTTAGCACCCGAAATGGAGTGAGTGAGGACCTCCACATCTCCCAGCTTGCATTCGCGCTGCGGATTCGCCAAAGGAGCAGAATGTGTTGCCAATGTCCAGAAATGAATAGTCCCTACTGAATCCAACGGGACCTTGGTCAGGCGGCCTCTGATCTGGAAAAGCTGTTGTGACACCGGGCCAGGCTCGACACTGGCAAACTCTAGCATTCGGGGGTACAATGTGGTTGTCTGCAAAATCCTCGGAGCAAGTTCGGGGAACAAACTGCATACCCAAGCATTAAAGAAGTGAAATGGGCCCACTGTCCTGAGTGATCTGGGGACCCGATGTCTATGTAAGTCTCCCAAAGAGTTGTATATCAAGCAAAGTGCCGCCGGACACAAAGAGAGCCGCATACCCCAAGCCATCTGACAAGCCGGATATATTGCCTCCGGCCTGATAATTGTTTCATCTCCCTACAGGAGAGCAAAGGTGCACAACCAGAAAGTCAGATAAGTAGCACAATGAGTGATGGGATCCACCCCAGCAGGATTGGGCCCTTCTTGACTAGTCCGTCGGAGGGAAGCTGCCAACTCCGATTTGAAACTCAGGGTCCTACTCTGTTTGCCTGCAGTTGGAGCCACTAAAGGAAATTCATTATACTTTAGTGGACCATTGAAGAAATATTGAATCAACTGTCCCACTCGAACCTTCAGTCTGCTGCTCTTTTCTCGGGCATGATAACCCTTGGATGACCCTTTGTAATGTGACAAGGAGAGGGAGCGGTATGCCATCATTAAATATCGGTATGCAAAGCCGAAAGAATATTGGCCCTCGCCGTCAGTTTCATCCTTGACTGAGTCATACAAGCAGACTTCTTCATAAGGCTCTCCATCAATCGGTAAGCCTGAAAGCTGTGACAGACTCCAAAGGTCCAGGGAGGTTTCACCTTCTGCTGTGTAAAATGTGTTGAACTGAGGACAGAAAACTTCAAACATTCCACAGCACAAGCCCTTAGAAATGGGGTATCAGAATCGCGAAGCATATACGCTATGGTACACCCCATCTCTAATCAACAAAGGAGCATACTCCTTCAGCACAAATTCTGTGAACTCCACTGCCCCTACACAGAAGAGATGAGCATCCGTCACCTTCGCGTCAGCAAACCAGCCAGTAGCCAGCTGAAATTTTAAATAGACAGCCAGGCAATTCATGACAAATGGTTCGTCCCTGTAGCCCCACTTTATCGGTGCCAGGAATAATCCGTAGTCGGGCCCGCTGCGGTATCCCATCGGGTAGGGGTGAATTCAGGAGCTCTCGTTAGCATTTTCTGTTCCGGCTCCAGCTCAATCACACCAAAGACAGCATCACATTCACGCTGCTCTCCGGGAAGATATATGGCTTGGCCCCGATACACAGAGCCCTTCAAGCTGTCCCTCTCCGACAACATAGCCCACTCCACTACACGGGCTAATAGCAGATCCCTCAAGCCACCCACAGTAAAAGTGCGAATGAATGGCACCAAATGGCTATCCTTCAGGAAATCCGGGCGGTAGTCGCTACCATGTCTGAAACTCATTCCTTCTTCAGCAGAAAAGACACGGGTGGATGAAACAGTGTCCGTCTCAGAATCTGAATACTCGTCAACTACAGCAATTTGCTCGTAACCACGGTCCAATTGATGAACATTCAGCCAGTTCACTAGTGGACCGGATATTTCAGCCTGAGCAGAAGTGCACGCACCAGCAGCTCCGGAAGCAGCAGAGGCAGAGCCAGAGGTAGCAGCCATTGCAATAACTGCATTCCAAGAAAATTTCAAGATAAGACTCCAAAAGAAATCAACAAACAAAGCTAAGCACTTTAAAGAAATTTCGGCAGAATCTCCCCTTATATTGGGTATGCCCGAAGTATAATGGGAAGCCATTCACCAAGAGGGAATGACCCCTTAAACAACAAGGGACACGGTCCCAAGGATGAGGCAAAGGGTCTCACAGTGGAGAGATAGAAGGGAAGAAGGAAATCCACTGAAGTAGAAGTTGCGCCGAGCGTCACCGCGGGAAGAAGAAGGAGGAGAGAGGGAGCTCAGGGTGAAATGAGCTCCCCCGAACCCTAATGGGCCTTAAAAGGTCGCGCCGAGAAGAAAACCCCCGCCAGAAGAAAAGCGCGCCAAGAAGCGGTCGCTCCGATCGCCAAAAGGCATGCCGAGATGGCCGCGCCGAGACGCTCCCACCACATGACAGCGCCGATAGGCATCCTCCGCCCGTAAGCTGGGATACTCACGCTGATGCCGCCCGCGCCGATTTATTCACGCCGGGACGAGAACGCCGCCAATGAAGCTAGAAGACTGGCCATTCAAGACTCAGCAATCCAGAACTAGCCCCAAAAATGCCTATGAAATACTGAAGATGCCACAAATGTAAAGAAGATTTCAAGATGTATAGACAGATCAAGCAAGAAATATATGCATAGATATCGAAGGATACACCCGCAGGCCCCGTGCCGCTTATTCTTTGCTCACACCACCTGCTGGTGGGGGGCATTTGTTGACACCAAAAATATACAAAGATAAAGAAGAGGTCAAAGCAAGCTAAGGCTTTGAAGATCAATCAAGGGTGCGGCTCCCATGTCAGCCCTGGAGATTATGAGAATCAGAATAGAAGAAGACCCACTACACCTGACATTTTGTCCGGCTGAAGCCATCATCGGCCAAGCCGCTATCCAGCACGGCTATCACTCAAGATAGTCAGGCTGATGAAGACTACGTCAACACCCGGGCAATCATCTGCCTGCTGAAAAGGATCCTCAATGTATTCTGATGCTCGTAAAATAGGACTCGCATAGCTTCGCACATATCTGTTGGTCCTGGATGCTAAATAGACAACAAAGAAAGCCAATACACACTCCGAGAAGCCCACATAACCAATGAAAAGGCCTAGTTATTCCAAATGGCCTCTATCGGCGCATATCCACAAATAAAATGGGCCCAAGCCCATTACAATGAAGCGCGCTGGGAAGATTGATGCCAAGCGCGTCGGGTGATCCACGCCGGGAAGACCTACGCCGATGGACAGGGGGTCAGCCCTCTATAAATCCCCTTTGTCTTCGACAGAGAAAAAAGGGGGAGACATCTAGAAAAATCATCTGAAAGAAGAGAGCAAGGGCTGAGAAAAAAAGAGAGAAGAGAAAGGTCTGAGGGCCTGCTGAAGAAATCGGAAGAAAGCAAGAGATCTGCAAAAGTATGTGGAGAGAGATGTAAGGTGGGGTTGATTTCCAAATGCCCTAAGGGGCTACATTCTCCCCTTCCCCCCATCCAGTGTTTGCAATCTTTATTCTCCTATGTTGTCTGCTTCTATTTTCTTTTCTTTTGTGCTTTTGCTTCCGAGGCCTGTTCCTCTGCAAATGCTGAGTATCAGCAAAGTCTGATGTATGTTCAAGGAGCATCGGCCCATGTGTATGCCTTTGTAATCTGATTTCCCCCAAATGTTAAATGAATGCGTCCTTTCGGAATGCAATGAAATATGGGATTCTGAGAATTTTCTTCCTTATGCCCCTCTGAAATTTATCATATCCGATCGTGGTCGTGAGGGGGGGTTGTTAAATGAATGTTTTATGATTACATTATTTAGGTGACTCACATAATGACGCATAGTTGTCATCATCAAAAAGGGGGAGAATGTTGTGCATGTGTGGTACACGCATGATTCTATGGTTTTGATAATGTCTGTGTATGATTCATTATGATATGGTTTAATTGACTCAACTGCTTTATTGTGCATAATAATACTTTTGATGCCTCCATGCTATGCTCATCATGAAAAGACTACCTTCTGTAGAGAATGACATTGACAGCAAGGCACTCAGCCAAGTTGACTTGGGAAGCAATAATAAACAGCAAAAGGCCAGCCAACAGCAAGTGCAAATCCAAGGGAATAAAATAATGAAGCTACATAGACAAGAGTTCCTTAAATTGATGGAATTAAGTTGCACAGATTAAGAAAATGTCTGTGTATGATTCATTATGATATGGTTTAATTGACTCAATTGCTTTATTGTGCATAATAATACTTTTGATGCCTCCATGCTATGCTCATCATGAAAAGACTACCTTGTGTAGAGAATGACATTGACAGCAAGGCACTCAGCCAAGTTGACTTGGGAAGTAGCAGCAAGCAGCAAAAGGCTAGCCAACAACAAGTGCAAAGCCAAGGGAATAAAACAATGAAGCTCCATAGACAAGAGTTCCTTAAATTTCTGGAATTAAGTTGCATATATTAAGAAAATGCAAGGAAGGTAATTTGAGAAAGTGACATTGGCAGATCAAGCACTTTAAACCAATCTCCCAGGTGCAAAGAATCTTTGGATGCGTAGAAACCAAGAAAGGGTTGGCAGAAGAAGTTGAAAATTTCAAATTCTTTAAGGCTACGTCGACCTCATAAGGATGCTGCGTCGACCTCGCAGTTCAGCCAACTCTGAAGAATCGACCCTTGGTGTCGACACCCCTTCGCGAATGGTCTGTCGGGCAACACTGCGTCGACCTCACTTTCACAGGAGGTCGACCTTAGGGTCCTCCCAGAAGCCATTGTAAACTCGATTCTACAAGGCTACGTCGACCTCACTTTCACAGGAGGTCGACCTCATGCTGTTGTCCAGAAGCTCTTCACCCTATTTCTGTCAAACATGTCAGATCATCCAGGAACCAAAAATAGCAACCGTAAACCTCCAAAAACATGATTTTTAAAGTATGGAAAAGGTTCCTAGGACAGAGAACTGTCCTTCTCTATCATGAGGCTCAAGGACAACTTTTGAGAAGGCAGATCAAATAGGTTACATCTGTGGGAATGGTCAGTCTTGTTGGCACTCTGCTTTTTGACTTCAAGCAACCAGATTTTAGTCCAAGGAAAGGACCAAGGACAAATGACTGACCTTCTTCTGTCATGACCAATGAGGAAGAAGATCTGGAAGAAGCTCCCTATCCAAGACCATTATTTCCTCTCAAACAAATACAGATCTTGGAGGGCAAATTGCCTTGACTCTGCTCTGCTGCCATGTGACCAATCCGATTACAGAACCAAGAAAAGGCTGAAAAAAGAAAAGAAATACTTTCTATTCACCTGAACCAATCAAAAGTCAGCCTGGCAATATATTCTCTCATAATGTGCTGGACCTATTAGAGAAGAGGTTCTTTTCGAAAGAACCATTGTTTATTCCAACCAATCAGATACAGTTCCCATGGAGGGAAATTTCTCCAAGCTCTTTAATAAATTCGAAGCTCTTGCTTGATGAGGAGTTGCTGCTGCCTTAGGGAAGAGCCTATGTGTGCCAAAGAAAACCTATGAGAAGAGAGCTAGCAGCCCAGCACCTGGTCTGGCCCAGTCAAGTGCTGTAAAAGAAAAGAGAGCAGAAGAAGGAAGGGAAGCCATGAGAGAGAGCAGCCCGACAAAAGGTTGAGCTTGAAAAGTAGATCTGGTTACAGTCTTCATATTCTTATCTGAAGCTACAGTGGGAGTTCTTCCTTGTTTTGTTTTCTGTCTCATTTCTGATCCACATTTAAGTGTGTGTGTCCGGTGCTCTAGTTAGAGACCGGAAGTGTTTTTACTGCACTTGTAGCTTGTTTTCTTTGTTTGTGTGTGTGTATGTGGGGCTCATCCTCGTGTGTGTCTGTGGGGGGTGGGGTTCATCCTCGTGTGTGTTGAGCACTTCATCCTCGTGTGCTAAAGCCTCACCGATTTAGTGAGGGGTGAACGTAGGTTGCGGGTTTGCAACCGAACCACCTTAAAAATATCTAGTGCAGTGGGTGTGTTCTTGTGTGATTGATCTATATCTTCTATCCCCATTCACAGGAACACAGGTATTTCTATTCTGCACTTACCTTGCTCAGCCTCCACATTGTCCACCTGTGTGATCTGTCCTGCACCTACATATCCAATCCTTGCTTGTTGCATATCTGCACTCAAGCACTCCTTTTTTCACAGTCCCGATCCAAGTTATCATCCGCATTGCATGGTGTGACTATGTCTCGTATAGGTGTGTTTGATTTTGGTTCTGCATATCCCAATAGGAACACTTGTGTTCCACTTGTCTGCAACTCTATAAGGGACTGGGCTGTGTTATGTGTTTAAGTGGTTCATCTGCATTCAGTGGTGATTTACGTCGACCTCATCAGTCTGCATATGTTGTTTTGATCTAGCCTTCGAACTACTCTTGCTAAATCCACTATGTACTAAGCTCAAGTGTTTTATTTGTATTATAGCAGTGGTTTATGTTTAATTAGCAAAGTTTTTAATTGGGCAAAGTTTATGTCGGACCTATTCAACCCCCCCCCCCCCCTTCTAGATCCGGTTGCACCCAAGGGACCCAACAAAGCTTTCTTTGAATAGTCGCCTAAACTGTCAAAAGCCAGTGATGCTTCCAGGGGCGAGTGCTCAGAACTAGGCCTGAGCGCCCTGGACCTAAGTGGTGACGAACGCTCGACACTTGACATCGTCGGAAGTCCCGTGCAGGGTCATCAGGGCGTCGAAACTGTCATAGTGGTCGACCGGGTCGCCCTGACCGTCGTAGGACTTGAAGGCCAGAAGGGATATCCTTGGGGACAGTCCGACCTCCAAAATGTTGGAGGAGAACGAAGATTGCTCCTCTTCCTCCTTTGAGGTGGAGTTTTGTTGCAAGGCCCGGAGGGCCTACTCTTGCTCGGTGAAACGACGCTCGAACTCTCAGAGTTGCATGGAGAGCTAAGGACGAGTGCAAGGAGATTTTGAGGCATTTTTGGTGTGCTTGCTTTCATGTCGGCACGCACCGAGGCCAGCCGCTGGTATTGGTGGGCGCGCTTCACCTTCCTTCCCGCGAGAGTTGGAAGAAGCTTCTTGTTCGTTGTCTTGACATGGGAGGTGGGAAGGTTCGCCCGCAGTGTTGCGGATGATGTGACCCTCCTAGAGAATAAAACGGCCTCCTGCCGCTCGCCGGGAAGCTTCCAGATGGGGGGGGGGGGGGGGCTCGACCGTGAATGTTGCGAGCACTCCTCTCCGGTTACCTGGGCCCGCATCAGGTCGACGAGAACATCCAACTTATCGTTGAGGGCCTAGAATGTCGCGGGATCTACCGCGGGACGCGGGGCCTCCACAAGTGGAGGGGGTGGAGCATTGGCTTGGTTGGGCGGAAGGGGGCTGGTCAAGGAATTGGACGGCACGCGCCCTTCAGTTGCTATTGTCGGCGCCTTCCCCCTGTCGCCGACTACCCCCTACTGCTACTCCTTCGTACCGTACTGACTTTTAGCTCGTTTCTCACAAACGGCGCTAGATGAAGAGGCTGGATCTCGTGCTGAGCCATATACCGTCCGATCAGGGGAGATCATGATGGATAGCCACCTCGAGTTTGAATTCTGCGAGCAAAGAAAGAAAGCAGTCAGGGGGCCCGGTGTTGAGATCCCGAGAAAAACCATCCGATGCTTAAATCAGCAATGATAAGAGCTAATGGGCTGAGAAGGAGGCAAAGAGGGAGATGGGCACGAGACTGCTCCTCACTAATGAAGTGGCTAGAAGTGGCTTACTTTTTCGGAGGGCTTCCTTGGATTTATATAGTGATTAGTTCGGTTTTCGGGACAAGGGAAGAGAGAGAGCTTAGGGGGCGTTATCCCTCAGATGTGGGCTTTCCACCGTTCGGGGATGCTTACCCTTCTCTTAATCCCTGGGACTTCCCTCGAGCAGTTACGTCCGGTTGACCCTTTGACTTTTCCCGAGCGATAGGAGGTACCGTTACTCGGGCATTCGAGCCAAAAAGCTAGAATGTTTTGTGGTCTATGCCGGCCCGAGTGAGTTGGGACTTCTAATGAGTGGGCCCATGCAGAGACTTGTCACTCGTTGGGCTCCGAGTGTTTTGTTGGGCCGTATTGTGTCACATATCTTTTGGGGCCGTAAATATGTCCCTCTCCAATGCCAACATATCAAGGGAGGACACGAAGAAAGAACAACATTATTAGAAAAGGGAAATGAAGAAATGAAGAAAGAATAGTATGAAAATGAACTATGGAACCCTGAAAATCTGAAAGTGATGGCACGTGTATATATATATATATATATATATATTTATATATTTGACATATTGACACGTGACTTTGAGGAAATTGGAAAATATTAATTAAATACTTCTATGACCGCCTTCCGGCTGTTCAAACAATCTATGTTACACGCTTTCTCCGTAACGCGGTCGTCTGGATCATCATTCGTTACACCTTTAATTAGTAGACTACTATCTCCTTTTTTATGCCAATATATATTATATATATATATACCTTTTTTTTACGGCATTCCTGAAATTAAGAAAGAAAAGAAATAATCATATGAACTGTGCTTTGTCGAGCAACGATGTACTCCAAGTTATGATCTCATGGTTATGCATAACACCTTGACTCTTCCTTTTCCAGAGATTAGGTAAAAAAGACAAACTGTGATAATAACCCTGTCCAACCGGTCGAGTCGAGACAGCACATTGCGTGAACGCAGGAAGGCATAAAATTTTGGTCAGGTTTCTATTTCGAAAAAATTGCAGCTTCAATTCTGAGAGCAAATGTTCAATTTGTTAACGATATATATCTCTACCTTGCGAGAATATTCCGGCTGATCAAAGCAGGAACAATTCCTCGATCACGTTGCCCGAACCTTCCTCTTGTCACATGCCCGTCACCATCCATCCTTCCTTCCTTCGCGTCTCTCGCTGATCTGGCCTACCAAAAGTTTGCTGCGCTATCCCTTATGGCAGGCAATCGGACGTGTGTAACCATCGTACGACACTGTGCTGCCGTACGTAAGACGGGTCTCCGTTTAATATTCATCAAGAAGATTCATAACACTCAAGTAATTTCAAATCATGAATTATTGCGTTGTTCTTCCCGCTAACATAAATATATTAATCTTTAAAATATTTTTTACATAAATATCCTCCTAAATATTGATTACGTTAAATATTTCTTTTATTTAATTATATTATCAAAAATATCCTCTAAATATCTTTAATGATTATGATTATAACTCGCGCTTCCCTCCCATTAAAAGAGAATCGAATATTCGTAAGTATATGACATGAAAATCTTTAAATCATTTGTAATACCTTAAATTCCCTCCATAGTTACCACCGGTATACAATTGGAAGACTCTTCTTTTACATCCCGACGTTGTCCACAACCCTAACGAGAGGGAACTTCAGGTGGCCGAACGACGGCACACTTCGTCAGAACGAACGGCAGCACGGCGGCACACCTTGGAAACCCTGACTACTTCGACGCCGTCGAAGACGCCTCCCCACCTCACGCCTATGACTGAACACCTCGGAAACCCCGACTGCTATGACGCTGTCGAAAATGCCTCCTCACCTCACACCCTCAGCCTTTACCTCCTCGGGAGCAACTGCAAGTTCTTGATCAAGTATGACAAAGGAGGGCTGGTTGCCCTTCCCCATGCTGCGGGGCTCCATCGTTGTCACCCTCAGCAAAAAGTTCCAATGCATGCCTATTGCCTACCGTCTCGGGCTGAGCAGATAGTGTGCACCAGCAAGCATCAAGCCCTAAGCACTGGCGAGTATCAGGTTAACCCACAACCCCTGTCAAGAAGATTCCAGGGAAGGACATCTTCAAGATGAGTGACATGACCATCGGACAATCTAGTATTAGACGTTCACTACAATACAACAAACTGACTTTTACATATATTTTTAAAACGTAGGTATACATCCAAAAAACGTAGGTAAAGGCTTTACCTACGTTTCTTTGTCACACTTTGAAAATGTGACGCTTGCTCGCATAACTCTATGTTATACCTACGTTTCAATGAAACGTAGGTATAGATCGACCTATACCTATACTTTAGAAGCGTAGGAATAGTCCAACAGAAGCTAGATACAAATCATCTATAGATACGCAAATAAAAAGGATATATCTACGTTTCTGAAAATGTAGGTATTACCTTTTGACACATAATAGAAGAAACGAATGAATAAGAATTAACATCATTTTTTAAAAAATGTAGGAAAATTATTTAACGTTGGTTAATAAAAAACGTAGGAATATGTTATTTTTTTTATAAAAAATCCTATTAATATATGTGCTCTCATCACCTATAATAGTCCATCGTTTCATAGTTTGTCATCCTTTGACTTATGATTATTTGGAAGTGACCTGAATTCATCAGTGAGTCATATGCATTCATGAACATTTTCAGGTGACCCAAAATCAAGGGCAATCTTTGTGAACAGTTTCTAAATGGACATCATTTCAAGAGACACAGAAATTTAAGTTAAGCATTAAACTAAAGAAAAGCTATTATAAAGAATTCCAATGCATACATACCCTGAAGAAAATATTGCCTGCAAGGTAGAGAATAACATCTTATGCAGCCAAGTCTTAAATTCCAGACTTATCCATATATTCTGTCAATTGAAGTAAATAGAAGATGAAATAGCTTGATAAAACCGAATCCCTACCTTTTGCACACGAGCAGTCAACCTAGTCATTGCACTTTTCAGCTTACGGACAAGATCCAAGTTGCGGCTGCTAATCTGCATATTTGGAATGATGGTACTGAAAAAAATGGCAAGTAAAGAAGATCTTGCTTGCAAAACGACAACAACAGAGAAGATGAGTCTATGGACTAGACTGTAATTTCATAAAATAATAAAGCAGCTAAAGTAAGACCTCTTATAGGTTTCAGAAAATGTAGAGCACACATCAGCTGAATGCATCAAAGATATGAACTGTGATTAGCCGAAGTCACATTATGGCCATGCTGAGACTTCAAATTACAACACAGAAGGGGAGGAGGGGGGAACAAATTGTACCACATAACATATAGACATTGTAAAATAAAAGGTAATGTGCCCGATTACTAAGTTTTATTCCATTGTGATATATAATGATGAATAACCCTTCCACTAATATTCACAAGTCGAGAATCTGAAGGGGGTTTGGTAGTTCTAATGACAAATAACACATTGTGGTCAATAATCATATTACTGTAACAAACAAAGTCATCTTACATTGTTACAAACTTGAGGATATGAGAAAGATGATTTTCTCATGGTTAACAAAGATGTTCTTGATGAAACAATGTAAGATGTTCTTTAGAATTGGACCATACATCAAACAATTTGATGAAACATTGCCTAATAGAATTGGAGGAAAAAAAAGCTAAAGTCCGGCAACGATGGTTAGAATTCTAAATACTTTCTTCCAATGGCCAATCATCAAGATCCTTGACAATGAAAGGAAGACTACCAAGAATCCAACCTAAAAAGATAAAGAACATGTAGACAGACCTCATAAGAAAGACACTTCAAGGCATTTCTATTTCAGGAAACACAACAGTAGCAAGAAATAGGTGGGAGAATCCATATTAGGCCCAAAAATACCATTTAGTTTAGAGTATTCTGCTGAATTTTTTTATGTTATGCCTTTTTTCATGGAATTTGAAGAAACAAAATTCAAGGTTAGGAATCTGTGGAGCAGAATTAAAGCTGGAACAAGATCAAAAATGTCCCAACATAGCCACCAAAGATGACCTGCAAGCCTCCTGCCTCCCAACTCTCAAGCTGTTAAGGTCCCCTACTTGTTCCAGTTGACGTTGTGGAAGGAATCGATGATGGCATCGACAAGGTATTCACAGTTCGCCAGAGATAAACACGCCAATGATATCTGGCCATCCTTGGTCATGTACACGTGCCACTTGTTCGTCATGTTCTCACTCTGGGGAAACATGGCATGTAAGAAATGGAAAGCATATAAGACACCCAGCAGCAACCAAAAAGCCATAGGAAGAAACGGAACAAGAGACTATAATTAATAAAGGACTGTACATTTTGAAACGGTATTTTAAAAATCAGGACGGAGATCTCACCGGAAGGAACTCCAGTTTTGGTTTTCTGTAATCGATCTCAAAAAAAAAAAACAATGAAAAATGGAAGAGGAGTGACCAGTTCCATTTCTTTCCTCTTGCTGATAAAACTGTCTATTCAGCTTTAGTTTTTAAAACACTGTTTTAAAGTAGTAACTTTGTGCATTAGATCAAAGGAATAAAATGACAGGACTGAGGTTGCTACGTATGCACAGCCCTGAAAAGAATCATAGAACACACTGATCATATAGCTTTTTCACAAGGTTTCCTGCGGAACAGTCAACCTAATCACACTGAGCTTCCTTCGTTTTTGAAAAACTAGCTAACATTTCATTTGCATCAAGATAATTAAGAGCCACTTCAAGAATCTGCTAGAAACGTCGCATGCTCAAGTTTTGCAGACATCTTCGGACTTGAACATGTCATCGTGGGTTTGCATCAAGTATCAGGACGTACGGATACAGGCGTAACCACGCACACATGAAAACAAATACCAAAATTGTGACGTGATCACAGCGATGGACGAAGCTCTGTATCAAGAGCGTAGCAGGATATCACATTAGCAGGTCACTTATCGTTGTTGAAGGCTGTAACTACGGGTTCGAACTTCGAAATGCCTCCAATCTCAAATCTCAACACTTTCCCAAACTTTCATTTGGAAGCATGTCCTAGTGTTTTCGAGTCAGACAGAGCCTAAGGGCTAGAATGCCACATGACTAAAGGATAAGCATTTTCTTGGAGATCGATATATATGCATTCCACAAAGATTGTGAAAGAGCTCCCTTGATCAAACCGTGGTGTGCTTTTTCATTTCTTATTTTAGAGACTGATCCTTTTCCTTACAAGATGACTATCCTCATCAAAGCCATGCATTTGGAGTCATCATATCTTATAATAAAAATATAAAATTGTTTGACAAGTAATCATGTCATTTTTCACCACCCTGCTTTCTGCTGATATCTAACAATCCCTAGAGGGGGAGTGGCTAGCTGATGGCAGTTCTGGATCAATGTTTTACCGCCGAGAGGTTCTCCAACGTGACCATCCCCAATACTTGAGAAGCATTTCAGTTTAAAGATAACAAAATGGAGGTGCCAGTCACCTGACCTTACTGTAGATTTCTCGAACGCAGCATCACAGCCTTGCACCTGTCGGCAGACTCTACCCACCGTAGCACAACCGAGGCCACCACCCATCGAGAAGAAATCTCTCTATCACATCCCTTGGGCCTCACGCCGGCACTCCAACGAGAATAGCAACCACCTCTTCGGTGCCAACACAGCACACTCAAACTTTCACGCAAGAAACAAAGCGATAAATTTGCACAAAACCCTATGCCAACTGCCGATTGTACTGGACTTTATGGACTCTGATCACCGTAATATCTCGAATTCTCATGTACGTCCACAACACTCGCTCTGATACCATCTGTAATGACCCAAGATCCGAATATCGGGTCTAACCCAATATCATTCGAATCTTGGCCCACTGCCCACGAGCCGGAGGGCTCGGAAGGGTTAAAAGGTGTGTGGAGGTACAAAGAAATAGGAAATAAAGCAGGATAATTCAACAATTAACAAAAATTAAACAAACTAACAACATAGTCCACTCCAAATAAAGTACAGTCTACAGGGAAAAGAACGTACTCTAATGCCGAGTGAACACTCGGCCTGGTGAGCTGGCAACTAAGAACCTCCGCGCTGCACCCTCGAACCATGAGGACAAACCACTACACCTAAAAAGTAGGGGTGAGCCTCCTATCACTGGCTCAGTAGGGGTCTCGCGGAACCCCAACCGTAAACAACGGCGGTAGAGGAAAGGAGCAACAACAACATGAACAACAAACACGGTGGCCGGTAAAACCTTGGCTCTACAACTACTCCTACTGGAACGGAAACCAACTCCCCAATCTCGCAGTCAGGGGACCACTGAATTAACAGAAAAAGCCCTGGCTACGCTACCAGAAGAAATGCCACGATAGCTCTGTCATGAAGGCCCGCCCTCACAGGTAACGACCCACCCAAGACCATGCGGTTCGGGGCAAATAGTCACGACCACGCAGTCATGAACCCTACATTGTCTACGGGTGAAACCTCGATAACTCTACCGGAAACCCTAGACCTCTATATCGAGAAAACACCCGAAACTACACGTAAAACCACGTCTCGCAGATGGAAAATGGAAGCTCGAGTCACGAGAAATCTCACGTCACATGATAGAGTACTGTCCACCAGAAGCAAGGCCAGATGCGTCCACTGATGACTTAGTCCATGCCCCAGGTGTCTCCCTACTCGCCCCAAGTGGAAACTGAGACACCGTATAGCAACAAGGAACACAGAACAAGGACTAGCTGTGGTTGCGCTCGTCAGCGAGGGCCTATAGCCCCCAGCCATGTGTGCACACACAGACTATGCGCTCTAAGTCGGGTCCTCTAGTTGGTTTTCCCCCAGCCCAAACTCAGGCTGCACAGACGAGGGACCCTACGGTAACCAGTCTAAAAATCGTCTCTCTTGGGTAAGCCGCTCCACCACTTCCAGGTGGGTCAGCACAACACGTGCCGTAAGAAGGCTACGACTAGTGGGAGTCACTAAACGGGAACACGGAAGGTCATGCACGCACCCATTGCGAGTAACACGGAGTACCAGGCGGCTCGGGGCCACCAGACTCTGGATGGTTTACTAGACCTACTAAACCCAATGGTCCTTGAGTCACAAGACTCGGGTTAAGACCGTTGTACTGGGACGGCCCCATGCCGTCAATCTGGCCTATCCCTAGGTCAGAAACCATGGTAGAATAATTCACGAGGCGGCTCATGGCCGCCAAGTTTGATCTCCATTAAAGAGGGGAACCTCAGAAACCCGCAGCCCTAGGCTGGGTCATAAGACTCACACTTCATAGGCCATACGCATGGCCCACACGGAAACCACTTTTAGAAAAAGCTACGACCTGTGGGGATAGCCCTCCGCGCTCATACTGATACACGGTGAGTCAACCTAACGAATGCACGGAAGCCCGGGAACACACGGGGTCGCCCAGACGCTCAAAACTCACGGGAACACTAATCGAGGTAACACAATACCTCCCGGATCATGAAGAATCACGCGGACACCTCTTTTGCGAATACGTATCGCATACGGACACCTCGGGGCAAGAAAACGCGAAACACGACGGCCCGGTGGCTGAATGAGCTGGGCGGCCAAACTCTTGGCCGCCTAGAGGCCTGGGCGACCAGTGGCCGCCCAGCACCTGGGCACCCCATGGCCTGGGCGGCCACACCTTTGGCCGCCCAGAGGGCTGGGCGGCCATCATCTTGGCCGCCCAGACCTGGGCCATACAAGGTGAGGACGGCCAGACCTTTGGCCACCCAGTGACCTGGGCATCCAAGGTCTTGGCCGCCCAGACCAGGGCACAGACGGCCACCTATGTGGCCGTCTCCTGCAATTTCTGGAAGACAGATCGAACTGCGCCCCGAGCTCGGTTCCACGCCCCATTCGCCTGCCAGCGAAGGGGAAAACAAAGGGAATTCATCCCCGGACATCCCTACTACTGGAAAACCAAATCGGGGCCCAAATTGGGTGAAAACTGCCGCTCACCCCAAACATGTGATTTTTACACCGGCGTGAAATAAACACACACTCAGCTCGCCTCGGCCTACCAAACTCGTGGGAAATGAAGCACAGGGGTTAAAGAACCATCCCCCTATCTCCACCGAAGATTACGCGCGCCGAGGAGGCCATTTCCACTCGAAACGGTCGCACGAACCCATGCCGGCACTCCGAACCAGTGGACGAACGCCGCCGCACCTCCACCACCTCGATCCTCGTCCCGTCCACGCCGCTCCTCACCTCACGCACATTGCCGCCTAGCCCTCGTCCATCTCCATCGGCCGCCTAGAGAGAAGAGAGGGGGAGAGGAGAGAACGTGAGAAGAGAGAGGGAGAGGGAGAGAAAAATGAGAGATGGGGAGAGAGAAAAGGGGGATTTTAAATAGAAAATCCATGCGGATTTTTCACAATTCAAAAAATATAAAAATGGGGAAAATACTCTCCATGATCCTCGAGAAACGCACAACGCGCTTGTAACGTCTCGGAGCTAGAGAACACAGCGGTTCGCCCTATACAGGGTTCCGCAGGCTCGATAGCCAAAAATCCGAGTAATCCACAAAACACGATCCGGGACCCACAAATGTGATCCGAAACCCACGGATCCTGATCTGAAAAATCAGAAAAAAAATTTCGGGGTGTTACATTCTGGATGATGTAATGCCATCATGAAAACAGGCCAGCAAAAAGTGCTCTAGCAACAGTCCAAGGCTTGATATCAGCTTGTGTACATAGGCCATTTCTTCAAGCAACAAGAGAAGTGTAATTCAGCAGAAGAGACCATGGCACTTCAAGCATCAATGGAAATACCAGCAGTTGTATGCTACCATGATTTAAATTGGTTTAGCATGGTGTTTTTATGCTCCTCAAATCAAGATTGGGAAGATCTCTTGGTGCAAATGTGTTTTTGGAAGGTTCAAGAATGGCACTTTAAACCTCCTCAAACCTAGAGGAAATTGGTAACATCTAACCGCTTTGATTGCTTCAAGATGATTTTGTAAAGATGGCTTGGTTGAGGTTTTCATGAATGAGAGTTTCTTCTGAGTTTATTTCATCATGAACATAACTTCATTTGATGTTTTGTCAATGGTCATTTAAAAACTTGGAAGAGTATGTTCATTGGAACATATATGAGGGAAAGAAATTCATTGTGTTATCCTTGATGCACAAATGTTGATTCTCATGCAAATCAATTGATTCAACTTGTTTTTAAGCATGGAAATTCATGGTTGAATGTTTGATGTCAATGGGTTACATGTATAGATCATTTGGATTCACTAAATGGGATTTTCATTGTGCAGAGCATGAATGGGTCAACCCCCTCACTGAATGGGTCGACCCCTGGGCTGAAAACAGGCTAAATAGAAAGCCTGTCTGAAGTGGGACGACCCAATTGACAACTGGGTCGACCCATTTGCAGAACAGAATCTGTTCTACAAGTGGGACGTCCCAGTTTCAGAGATGGGACGCCCCATCTGTGTTCTGCTTTCTGCGCGTGATTTTCGTAGCTCCGCAAAACCTACACGTGTGGCATTCATTGGGGTTGAAATTTTACCCCAATGCCCCTGACCTATTGATACACATATGAGACACATTTTGGAGGGTTTTGGAAGGGGTTTGTATGTCTTTTGGGGGCTTCCCTTAGTATAAAATGTCTTGTTATGAATTTAGGAGTTGGGAACCCCATGAGCTAATTTTTTCTATCTTGAAGGAGAAGAAAGCAATAGAAGGAGAGAACAAGAGAAAGAGGAGGGATTTTCATCAGCAACAAGGGATTTCTGGAGCTTGTGGTAGAAGAGAAAGAGGAGCGAAATGAAGAAAGGATCAAGAAGACGCTGAAATCGCCATCATCCAAGGCTTGCAGAAAAAGAAGCAGCAGAAGAAGAAGAGAGGGTGCACAAGAAAGCTTGGAGGATAAGAAGAAGAAAAGGAAGAGGAGAGGAGCTCGCTTCCCCATGTTGCTGGAGAAAAGTTCTTCATTTGGATCGTGATTTGAACGGATTGTGTTGCATAGATCGTCATCCTATCATTCTCGCGGCTATTCAAGCATCGATAGGAGCCATCCAAAGGGGGGAACTATTCTTGCAATTTTTTCTATTAATATATCTGAAAATCATGTGCCATTTGATGTTATCTTGATAGATATACTTGTATAAACAACGATGATTACTGTGTGTGGTCGGATTGTGCGGTGTGCAAATCTGAGTGTGTTCAGGTTGCTGCGATTTGCAGCGTGTGTGCCCATGGGCTACATTCTGCAGCGCGTTTGCTTGATTTGGGGTTCGCTCCCATATGTTGATGCGTCTCTGCAGTGTGTGTTTGTCTTTGGGGTTCGACCCCGTGTGTTGCTACCATCTAGTAGCACGTGTGTGCGTGAGGTTCATCCCCGTCAAGCTGTATATCAGCGTGTGGTTGGGGACACGTCCCCGTGTGTGCTGCTCTGCATTTGCAACGTAGTAAGCCTCACTAGGTTTTGGTGAGGGGTGGATGTAGGGAGCCCGTCGTGGTCCCGAACCACCTTAAAAATCATTGTGTCACTGTGAATGCCTATGTGATTGTTCCATATCTTCTACCCCCATTCATAGAATGGTTTGCTAATCGTTGGGCTCATCTATTGCAACATGCATTTGATTCTCACACACACATCTATCTAATAGTTGGTGTTTCAGAGGTTTGTTCAATTAGCTTTAAGAGGGTGAACTAATTCTGCTATGTTTTAGCATTGTATGTGTTCCTTGAGATTCAGCAGTTCCTTAAGTTCTTTAGCATCTCAGGGATTATATTAGTGGCATATTGATAGAACTATTTTTAATTGGCCAAAGTTTCTAGAGGATCTATTCACCCCCCTCTAGATCCGTCTTCTTACACTACGAGACCAAACAGAGTTAAAGGAGTTGAAGGAGCAATTAATGGAGTTGTTAGAAAAGGGTTTCATTCGTCAAGTACATCCCCGTGGGGAGCTCCTATTCTTTTTGTGAGGAAGAAGGATGGTTCGTTAAGGTTGTGCATTGACTATCGCCAGTTGAATCAGTTTATGTCAAGAACAAGTACCTGTTGCCGAGGATCGATGAGCTGTTCGATCAGATATCAGGAGTGCAATATTTCTCAAAGATTGACCTGAGATCAGGGTATCACCAATTGAGGATCAAGGACGAGGATATTTTTAAGACGACATTCCGAAGTAGGTATTGGCACTTTGAATTTGTAGTAATACCTTTTGGACTAACGAATGCTCCTGCAGCTTTCATGCAGCTAATGAATAGTGTATTCCGACCCTACTTAGACCAATGGGTTGTAGTATTTATCGATGATATCCTCATTTATTCCAAGAGCAAGGAGGAGCATGAGGAGCACTTGAGGATGGCGTTATAGATATTGAGAGAACACCAGCTATACGTCAGGTTTAGTATGTGTGAGTTCTGGTTGCAAGAGGTATCTTTTCTGGGGCATATCATTTCCAAGGATGGTATTACAGTAGACCCTTCTAAAGTAGAGGCAGTGAGAAATTGGGAGAGGCCTGTCAATGTGACCGAAGTCAGAAGCTTCTTAGGCCTAGCAGGTTATTATCGGAGATTTATTAAAGATTTCTCCAAGATTGCCATACCCTTGACTAGGTTGACTCGTAAGGAGAACCAGTTCGAGTGGTCGGAAGAGTGTGAGAAGAGTTTCTAGACTCTGAAAGAGTGTTTGACCACTACCCCATTATTGGCTTTGCCTTCTAGAGAAGGAGGTTTTGAGGTATATACTGATGCATTGAGAATTGGTTTAGGTTGTGTACTGATGAAGCGAGGAAAGGTGATAGCTTATTCTTCTAGACAGTTGAGGAAGCATGAAGAGAATTATCTTGTTCATGACTTGGAGCTCGCTGCAGTTGTTTTTACCTTGAAGATTTGGAGGCACTACTTGTGTGGAGAATCTTTCATAGTATATTCTGATCACAGGAGCTTGAAGTACTTATTTTCCCAGAAGGAGCTTAATATGAGACAGAGAAGGTGGCTCGAGTACCTAAAGGATTTTGATTTCTCTATTGAGTATCATCCCGGAAAAGGGAATGTGGTAGCAGATACTTTGAGCCGTAAGCCAATGGCAAAGTTATCAAGCGTGATGCTTCAAGAATGGAGTATGTGGGAGCAATTGGCAAGCTTAGATCTAAATGTGGGAGAAAAGGAAGATCAGGTTATGATCGCTTATGTCCAGCTTCGCTTAGATTTTTTGGCTGAGATCAAGGCCCTACAAGATGATGATCCATTGCTTTTGGAGATTAAGGAAAATCTGAGTAGTCGACCAGATTTCTTGTTGGCCGATGATGGAAGATTGCTGTTCCGAGGAAGAACTTGTGTCCCTATTTCTATTGAAATGAAGAATAGGATTCTTGAAGAAGCCCATAGGTCCAAGTATACTATCCACCCAGGAGCTACAAAGATGTACCGAGATTTGAAAAGGACCTTTTGGTGGCCAAATATGAAGAAGGAAATGGCCGAGTTTGTGAGCAGATGCTTAGTGTGTCAACAAGTCAAGGCCGAGCATTTTAGGCCTACAGGAAAGTTGAAGTCTCTTGAGATACCACAGTGGAAGTGGGAGAGCGTCGGCATGGATTTTATTATGGGCTTACCGTGGACGCGTGGCAACTTTGATGCAATTTGGGTGATTGTAGATCGACTGACGAAGTTAGTGCACTTCTTATCCGTTAAATCAAAGTGGAATGTAGATGTTTTGGCTGCTTTATACATGAAAGAAGTAGTGAGGCTGCATGGTGTTCATGTATATAGTGTCAGATAGAGACCCCAGATTTACTTCCCGCTTTTGGAAAGGATTGCAGGCATCCTTGGGAACTCATCTGAACTTTAGCACCGCTTTTCATCCTCAAACTAATGGGCAGACCGAGAGAACCGATCAGATTATTGAAGATATGTTAAGGGCTTGCATGATTGATTTCAGAGGCAGTTGGCAAGAACACTTGGCTCTAATTGACTTTGCCTACAATAACAGTTGCCAGTCCAGCATTCAGATGGCAACATTTGAGGCCTTATATGGAAGAAGTTGTAGATCACCTCTGTGCTGGGAAGAAGTAGGCGAGAAGTAACGACTCGGACCAGATCCCATCTCAGAGTCATCCATGAATATTCAGATCATCAGAGACCGTCTGCAAGTTGCTCAGTCCAGGCAAAAGAGCTATGCTAATAACCGAAGAAGGGACTTGGAATTCTAGGTTGGTGAGCATGTATTTCTGAAAGTCTCACCCATGAGAGGAGTTCGAAGATTTGGAATCCGAGGTAAGTTGAGCCCGAGATTTGTTGGCCTGTTTGAATTCTTGGAGTGGGTTGGTGAGGTTGCTTACCAACTAGCGTTGCCACCCCAGTTGTCAGGCGTTCATAATATTTTCCATGTATCCATGTTGTAGAAGTACGTTTACGATGTCTCGCATGTCATCCAGCACGCGGATTTAGAGTTGAAGGAGGACTTATCCTACGAAGATAAGCCTGTCAAGATTCTGGACCAGAAATAACAACAACTCAGGAATCAATCCATACCAATGGTCAAAGTCTAGTGGGGTAGACGTGGAATTGAAGAAGCCACGTGGGAATCTGAAGAGGCGATCAAGAAGCGATATCCTGAACTATTCTAAGGTCAGTATTCGTAGTTATCTTTTGTTTCGATAGGTTCAGTGAATTTGGAGGACCAAATTCCTTAAAGTGGGGGAGGGTGTGGCAACTCGGATTTAAAAATTCAATTAATTATCCTTTTAGCCAAATTTTTGACTAATTTATAAAAAATAAGAAAAATATATATTCAAGTAGAGGATAGAATTTCCAACAAATTGTCTTCTAAGTCAATCCCAAAAGAAATTTTATTTGGGCCCGAAACAAGGGTTTTTTGGTAAACTCGAGTTTTTGGTTAGAGCGGTGCTAAATTGATTAATTCGAGCCCTAATGGGCTCAATCCAAACCCAAATGTTAGGCCCACGTCAGAGGCCCATTTCCCCTCGATTTACCCACATAAACCCTAAACCTAGCGGTCGAATTTTGAAGCTTTGGCGACGTAACCCGATCAACCACGAATGTCGTGCGGGATCCTCTCCACGTCATTCTCCGATCGATATCACGTCTCTAGGATCGATGCCAGACCTATAAAATGAAGCCTAATACTCTCTTGAGCCCCATTTTGTTGAGGCGGCCGATGGTGTGCGAGTTCGAGAGCGTGGTGTGGCGAGGAAGTAGGGGTTTTCATCTAGGGTTCCGACGTCGTCGACTTACTTTCTCGGGTCTTAAGGTAGGTTTCTCTCGGGCTAAACCTTAATTAAACTATGTCATATTGTTCGCCCTTCCATGCTCTTTCCATGGATAGTAATATGCCCAATTTTTATTGAGTATATTTTCTAGAGGTATGTCAAGGTTCGCCGGAAGGCGGGACTCGAATTTAGATAGCGAACCACCAGAGACCGCGACCTGGAGACCGTGGTCACGCGACAAACTACCTTTTCCTAGCGGGCGCACCTTTTCAAACTGGGTCAAAATGGACAAAACACGGTCGTTGACCGACCGCTACCATCAGGTAGCGGCCCTTCCTCGACCGCTTTCTGCCCTCGGGTTACAGACAGATCGATGTTCCTCGTTGTGTTCTAATCTGAACAGACAGCATGTTTAGGGCTAGCAACGCACTGAATAATTAGGGCTTTTATAAAAGAACGTCTAAATCCAAGTCAAATTCAGATCATCGCTTATTGATTATCTTTATTCCTTCTTGTTGTACCCTGCAAACAAGTAGATTAATTACAGCTTAATCGATTCATATCTCTGTAATTTCTGCAATACATTTACTTACTTGGTCAAGTTATTGGATTCATTGCTAGGATTGGTTAAGGGTCATGCCACTCCGGTGGTAATGACTTACCGTTCACTCCCGTTTTCCACGTTTCACACCACATTTCTTGGGATAGTTGGGGCTCTCCACCGGATACTCCTGCCGTCGGACTAGAACCATTATCTCGAGACCTCCGTAAGACTCTACGAGCTTGAGATTCCCACTAGGATGTCAAGTAGGTTGTACCCTGATTGCCCAAACCTACTGACTCGATCGAAATTTGATTTGGGGCTGTCCAAAGTTGTGACTGACTTCTACCCAGACCATACAGAACGTGGCCCTCTAGGGACGGCTACTGATCGCGTTTTGCTTTTGTTCTGGCTTGCGCACCTGTCACTCCCCGAGATTATGCAGTGGAAACAATCGGGAACGTGAACAGCCGGCTAGTACGCGTCAAGCGAGTAATATAATCAGAGCACTAGCACATTCCTACATAAGAAATGAATGCACAATATTTGGACAAAATATTTGCTTTATTTAAATAATAATCAAAAGTACATAATGTTGACTCTTGACTCTTTGACTATCTAGACTCAATAAAAAATGAAAAATTACATAGTGACTCTGGACAATCAACTAATGACAATATAAGGTTTCGCTCCTTCTTTAATCACTCTCGGATCCATCACGTGAATAGTCTGAATCCGACATGCTAGAAATTCTTAAAAAAGATTGAAAAAGTAGGGAATGAGCACACATGCCCAGGAGGTATCTTCGTATCAACATGAAGGTAATGTTTAAGAAATTAACATTTTAGCTCTAGAGTGTAAGTTAAGTAAATGAAGATATGATGAAACACGTAAATTGTCACGTCCCGAGATTATGTAGCGGAAACAATCGAGAACGTGAATAGTCGGCTAGTACGCCTCGAGCAAGCAATATAATCATAGCGCAAGACAATCACATAAAAAGTAATTGCACAAATAGATTCATTCAAACCTTCAACTTTATTTCATTATTAAATAATCTCAAAGTACAATAAGATTTTTTTAACTATCTTTCTTGACTCAAGAAAATAAAAAGTACATCATGACTCGACTAGACATTTGTTTAACTAAGGCTTCTCTCGTTCGTATTTCCTTCAATCGCTCTCGGACCCGTTACTTGCATCATCCGAATCCAACTCACTTGTACTTCCTGAAACATTGAGAAAGTAAGGAATGTGCACTCTTGTCCAGTAGGTATCTTCGTATCAACATGAAGATAATTTTAAGTGATTAGCATTTTAGCTCTAGAGAAATAAGACAAATCATGCAGATACGACAAAGCATGCGAACAAAGCCAAAGTAACAAGATATGATCACGACGAGATATGAAGAATATGATTAATCAAGTATATACCAAGAATGTCAATTTGGCCTTTCCATGAATAAGAATGTAACAAGAATGTACTTTTCATAACCATGAAGGCTATGTACTAAAAAGTCATGTAACAAGCAAGAAAGTACTATTTGCTTAATAGCAAGTACTTCGTGAATTTACGTGGATTCTGTGGATATTTCAATTATTTATAGAGAAAGTACTCCTAGCTCAATGCGACGCCTGTAGCATCATACCCCATGGTTTACAGTATGTTTCTGACAATCAGCCGAGGGGACTAGCATAGAGCCCTTGAACACAATCAGTGCTCGAACGGCATCTTCAAGTATAAATCAAGCTACTTCCACGTTTATAACAATAATGTGGCCAATAATATACAAGTTCAACAATAGTTCCATGATAATGTAACCAAGGAATAGAATGTACCAATAATTGATCATAAGAATTCAAGAAAATGCATTAATAACTAGGTTATGCCATAAATAAAATTCGGCAGCATAACGGTACACTCCTTATGTTCCATATCTTAACATTGACTTATCAACATAAGTTCAGAGTCCAGATAATTCCAAGACTATCCATGAACTCAAGAAAACCAACCCCAAAGGTAATCATGAACCAAGCGATCTAGTGCAGGACCGTTTAGCACGCCTGGCGGTCTAGTCTTGGACCATTTTGTAAGACAGAATCATAAATACGTTAAAAACTATCTGGAGCTTTGCGGTCTAATGGATGGCCATTTAGTACCCGTTAGCGGTCTAGTGAATGGCCGCAAGTGGAGTCTGGCGGTCAACCAGATGACCGCTAAGATCCAGAACACACAAAACACCGGTAAAGTGCTTTCTAGACAATTGGGTTTAATGGTACAACCAGCTCGGCGTCCTTGTGGTAATCCCAGGCTCGCGGAGTCTTACAGAGGCCTTGAAACAAGATTTCCTAGTCCGTTGGTAGGAATATCCAATGGAGAGGTAATCAAGTCCAAGATTGTGCACTTAAAGTGCAAAAGTGTAACTAATGACAACATACTGGAACATGTGCCATGTACTTAAGAAATGACTCTTAGGAGAGAGAGAATCATGTAAAATAGCGATTAAGTCAAATCATGAATCCTCTATCATTAAACATGTTTTTATTATAAGAATATATGATTTTTGGTCATAAATTAACATAAGTTAAAAATAATACCAATGTGTACAAAAACATGAAATCTACTATGACAAACAAGGAAATCAACTAAGTATATGAAACCAGCTCAAACCAGAAATAATACTTAGTTAACTAGGCTTATCATACATTAATTATGGCTAATCTACAATATGTTTCGGTTAACAATATTACAGAAAATCAGAAAAAAATAAAATAGTCTAATGGGTGACCGTTTCACACTGTCTAGCGGTCTATTGTACGACCGCTAGATTTCCTGGCGGTCTACAAGAAGACAATTTCCTCCTGTATTACAGAAAATTCAATAAAAAGATCAATCTAACACATATCATGCCTGGAAATCAACATACATTAACTTCTATAGCATGATAGAAAAAGGATAGGCCAATCAATATGCATGGGTTCATGTGATAAACAAGAAAATTTTCCTTTTAACTTCATTAGGCTAGAATTTATGCATGAAGAGTATACTAGATGCATAGTCTTAATAAATCATAAAATTCACGGTGTACAATGCATGAAATCAAATGAAACTAGAGGGCTTTTATTCCTGACATAAAGTTTAAGCCATTCATGAGATAACCTACCTCTATTCTGGGCTTTAGATTTCAAATTTAAGACTGAAAGTCAACCCTAGTTCTCTGCTCGTCCTGAACTAAATCAGCAACTTCACGCCCTTGTATCTTTTGATTCCCTTGACCTATGGACATGAAATTTTGAGGGTAAGAAGAGGGTACTATTAGGAACAAATAACTCTAAAGAACTTTTATCTAATTACCTCGTTTAGGGCTTCTATTTTCTTGATCTTCTTGGCTCGGTCGCATAGTTTCTTGAGTTATTAGTGTAGGATCAGCAACTTTGGAAGCCTCTAACTCTTTGTACACTTGATCTCCTAGAACAAAATTATGGAAAAAGTTAGTTCTAACTATAATGAACAAATTCCCAGAAGAAACTTACCTCTAATTTTTCCTCTTTACCTTAGTTCCATGCGTGCCAAAAGTAGGGGTCGCATACGTCAAACCTGGGGTCTATTTATAGGTTTAGCTAAGGTTTTGAGGATTAGAACGAACTTAGAGTCCCAATTAGGCTTTCAATTCGATCCTCTAGCCTTATAAACTTATCTAATTAGTAGATAGAATCGATCCTAAGTGATTTGGATGCTCAAAATCCAAGCTTTTCACGTTTTCTTCTTCTCATGGAACTGACAGAGCTTAGCGGTCGAATACTAGACCACTTACCAGCGTCTTGCGGTCTCGCGATAGAACGTTTTCCCTATTGGGCGCCGAATTTAAAACTAGTTCAAACTCTTTTGATAATATCCATTTGTTTATCTGTTAACCTATCTTTCTAAAAAGTAATTATCTCCTTAATTCCGTGATTACACTAGTTGTAGGCTTCTAGAATATGGGCTAAGGTCCAAAATAATCTTTTGGGTCAATGTGGGTTTATTATATGGGCCCAATCCTCTTGGATTAGTGTAAGGCCTAAATAATTCATTTTTAATTTACCTTAATTTAATTAATAGCCCATTAAATGTTTTATAATTATATTTGAAATCTAAAAAATTCCTAGAAAAATCCTCGGACGTTACACCCTCCCCCACTTAAAAAGAATTTGGTCCCCAAATTCAGTACATAGATTTATGGAGAGTGTACTTACATTAAAATATCTCTGGATATCTTTTGGGCATAGCTACTTTAGTTTCCCATGTTGCTTCATGTGGCCATGACCTGGTCCATTGGATCTTGACCATAGGAATAGTTTTGTTCCGAAGTTGATGCACTTCTCGTTCAATGATCTTGACTTACTTTTGCTCGTATGTCAAGTCCTTTTTAATTTTTAGATTGTCGTAAGTGATGACATGGAATGGATCAGGTACATACTTCTTGAGCATTGAGACGTGAAATACATCATGAACTTCAGATAGTTAAGGGGGTAAAGCTATTCGATATGCGACTTCACCAACCCTGTTGAGAATTTCAAAGGGGCCAATGAATCTTGGAGTAAGCTTTCCTTTGATACCGAATCTCCGAATACCTCGGCCTGGAGAAACCTTAAGAAATACATGATCTCCTACTTGAAATTCCAGGTCACGTCTTCGGTTATCAACATAAGATTTCTGCCTATCTTGAGCTATCTGGAGTCTCTCCCGAATAAGCTTTATCTTCTCGGTAGTATCCCTAATGATGTTGGGACTGATAAATTGCCTTTCTCCTACTTCATTCCAGTAAATAGGCGAACGACATCTTCTTCCATATAAAGCCTCGAATGGTGCCATTTGTATGTTAGCTTGGTAGCTATTATTGTATGAAAATTCTACTAGAGGCAAGTGATTGTGCCAACTTCCTCTAAAGTCAATAGCATATGCCCTGAGCATATCTTCCACCACTTGATTTGTCATTTTAGTTTGACCATCAGTTTGTTCATGAAATACAGTGCTAAAGTTAAGTCGGGTCCCTAATGAGTGTTGAAGACCCTTCCAGAATTGTGATGTGAACCGAGGATCTCAGTCAGATATAATGGTGACAGGGACACCATGTAATTTAACAATCTCCTTCATGTATAATACTGCTAGTATATCCACAGACCACTAACTTTTGATTGGTAAAAAATGTGCAGATTTAGTCAATCGGTCTATGATCACCCATATACCATCATGTCCTCCTCTTGTCTTAGGTAAACCCATGATAAAATCCATCCCTATACTTTTCCATTTCCATTCGGGAATATTTAAGGGCTGTAATTTCCCAGCGAGTCTTAAATGTTCTGCTTTTACTTGTTGACAAGTGAGACATCGGGACACAAAATCTGCTACTTCTCTTTTCATATTGGGCCACCAAAAGTTTATTTTCAAATCTTGATACATCTTGTTAGCACTAGGGTGAATAGCATACCTTGATTTATGAGCTTCTTCCATGATCAATTTCTTAATGTCATCATGATTCGGCACACAAATTCGATCCTTAAATAATAATCTTCCATCATTTGAGATAGAAAATTCCGGTCTTTGATCAATATTATCCTTAATCTCCATCAATGTAGGATCATTTTCTTGCAATTGAACTAGGTCCTCGATCAATGTAGGTTGAGACCTTATATTGGCAATCATACCTCCTTCTCCTTCGCTGTCAATATCAAGATTTAAATGAGAAAAATCTTCAATAAGACAAGTTATACCTTTCCTGAGACTTGCTAGAGTTGCCATTGGTTTCCTGCTAAGAGCGTCAACTACAACATTTGCTTTCCCTGGATGATATTAGATAGTAAAGTCGAAGTCCTTGAGATACTCCAACCATCTGCGTTGTCGCATATTTAATTCCTTTTGGGTGAAGAGATATTTCAGACTTTTATGATCTGAAAATATAATGAACTTCTCCCTATAAAGGTAATGTTGCCAAATCTTCAATGTGAATATGACCGCAGCTAGTTCCCGATCATGTACATGATAATTTTCTTCGTGACGCTTTAACTGCCTTGATGAATAGCAAATCACCTTTCCACTTTGCATAAGAACGCATCCTAGACCAGCGTCAGACGCATCCGTATAGACTTCAAAGCCACCACCCTCAGTCGGTAATGTTAATATAGGTGCTGCAGTAAGGTGATCTTTAAGAGTTAGAAAACTCACTTCGCAGTCCTTCGACCATATAAACGGATTCTCCTTTCTTGTGAGTCTAGTCAAAGGAACAGCGATCTTTGAGAAATCCTTGATAAATCTCCTGTAATAACCAGCCAAGCCTAGAAAGCTTTTGACATCTGACACGGTTGTCGGCCGGCTCCAGTCCTTCACAGCTTCTATTTTAGAAGGGTTGACAACGATACCTTCCTTTGAGATAATATGGCCAAGGAAAGATACCTTCTTTAGCCAGAACTCGCACTTACTAAGTTTGCATAAAGTTTGTGCTCTCTTAGTGTTTGTAAGGCTATTCTTAAGTGCTCTTCATGTTCCTCCTTTATTTTAGAGTATATAAGAATAGCATCAATAAAGATGACTACAAACTGGTCTAGATAAGGCCTGAAGATATTATTCATGAGTTGCATAAAAGCTACTGGGGCATTAGTTAATCCGAACGGCATTACCACGAATTCATAGTGGCCATATCTGCTTTGAAAAGTAGTTTTGTACATGTCTTCATCTTTGATCTTGAGCTAATGATAACCTGACCTGAGGTCTATCTTGGAAAAATACTCTGCTCCAGAAATCTGATCAAAGAGCTCGTCGATATGCGACAACGGATATTTATTCTTAATTGTGAGTTGATTCAGTCGCCGATAGTCGATACACAGCCTGAGGGATCCATCCTTCTTCTTGACAAATAGTACTGGCGCACCCCAAGGGGATGTGCTAGGTCAAATGAAACCCTTGTCTAATAATTCCTGAAGTTGTTTCTTCAATTCCTTGAGTTCTGTGGGGGACATCCTATAGGGAGCTATTGAAACAGGTGCTGCTCCGGGAATGAGTTCAATAAAGAAGTTTACTTCCCTTTCGGGCGGTAAATCAGGCAAATCTGATGGAAATTATGTCGAGAAACTCGTTCACAATGGGAATATCTTCTAAGATAATCTCCTTGGACTCATTAATAATTACGGAAGCAAGAAAAGTTTCACATCCTTGCGAAATAAGTTTACAAGCGTGAAGAGATGAAATAATGGCAGGATGCTTCCTATATTTGATACTAAGGAAGGAAAACCTTGGAAGACCTGGTTTCCAAAAAGAAATAATTCAGTTGCGGCAGTTTATATAGGCGTCGTGGTCTACAAGCCAATCTACACCTAAAATAGCATCGTAGCCCTCCATGTCAAGGCATACGAGGTTTGCAGGAAGATTGTGACTTTCTACCATTACCTCACTATCAGGGTAGTAGGTTGTAAGTTTGGTACCGGGACCTAATGGTGTAGTAATAGCAAGGTCTGAAGGTAAAGGAACTGATGAAAGTGGCAAGGTTTTTGCAAAAGTAGTAGATATAAAGGAATGAGAAGCTCCAGTATCAAATAGTACGAATGCAGGATGGGAATAGATTTGGATAGTACCTTCCATTAGGCCATCATTCTTGGGCGCTTCTTCGTCTTCCATAACAACATTGAGACGAGCCTGACGCTTACGTCCACCACCGGAAGATTGTTCCTTCATAAGGGGGCAATCCGGCATGCGGTGCTCCCGACTGCCACATCTTAAACAAGCGCCGAGACGCTTCCAGCACTCTTTGACCGAATGACCGAACTTCTCACAGAAGGTACAAGCTGTGGCGACTTACTTTTCTTCTTCTTTGACTTTCTTATTCTTATGGTAGCTACTACCACTCCCATTCCAGGATCTCTTCTTGCTATCATAGGATTTGTAGTGTTCCGTGATACTAAACTTTCTTTTCTTTTCATGCCGATCAGACCGTCGGCTTGGCTCTTCTCCCTTGCCTTTTAATTTCTTGACCTTCTCCAAGGTCCTTTCACATAGATGTGCCTGTTGGACCATCTCCGTATATGTACGGATATTATGAGTCCCAAGTTGTTGAATATAACTGGGCCTCAAACCATCCATAAATCGGTTAACTTTTAGCAAGTCGGTACTAACCAGATGAGGAGCATAAGGCGCCAGCCTAGAAAACTGGAGTTCATACTCTGCTACCGTCATCATGCCTTGGCGCAATGAGACAAACTCCATAGCCTTCCTCTCCTTGAAATGCTTGGAGAATGTTGTGCATGTGATTTTGATGATTACAAAATGCCTTTGTTGCTTGGCCGTGTGCAGAATGGTTGTTCATGTCGTCATGTGTATGGAGATTGAAATGGTTGAGGAAATGATCATAAACTGTTTCTATTGGGATATCATCATGTGGGTGTATTGTGATTCTATAAGGCTCATACGTGCTTTGAGGTTAGCACAAACATTGCATATACATTGTCTCTACACTTGGTGAGATTGCTTTGTGATGTGTGGGTTGATGAGCTTGGAGATTGAACAAATGGAATATGACTCAATAATGGTATGCGTGCCTTGATTCCCAAGTTGTTCATCATGCAATGGTAAGAATTTATATTGGAATCTATGGTGATATTCTTATAATCTTGAGTTGGAAAATTGGGTTCTCAAGTGCTTTCATGTTCATACTTCATGTCATTTGGGTCTCGGCCTTAAAACGAACTTCATATGTTAATGCATGACCCATATATATTGATCTTGATCTAACATCTTGCTTTATCATGTTTTTCATGATGAAAAATCATGGTGGATCTTCATGGGATTATGGTAATATTTAATCAATTGTTTCCCACTAATTTGATGGTGTTTTTAGTGGTTTTTCAGGCCCAAACAAGAATGGGTCGACCCATGGGGTCGACCCTCTCAGGTTTTGTTCAAACAGAATCAAAACAGAACCTCTTTTGTGAAGCTGCCTGAAAGGGTCGACCCCTCATGGAAGGGTCAACCCCTGTAAACCAGAACCAAAGTGTTGTTCTGTTTGGGTTCTGGAAACCCGAGGGTCGACCCCTGGGGTCGACCCCTTGAATTCTAGAAACCCGAGGGTCGACCCCTGGGGTCGACCCATGTAAAACAGAACACAAAATCCGTTCTGTTTGGCTTCTGTATGCCCAAGGGTCGACCCCAAGGGTCGACCCCTTCAGTTCCGACCTCCAGCCGCCGTTTTTGACCGCCGTTTTCTTGCCCCAAAAGTCTTCCAATCCGAGTCCAACTTCTCCTAATCACTCCATAACTTGTGGGTCTTGTCCGAGGGCTGTCTCTTGACCATCCAAAACACTTATATACTTCTCTTTGGGTCACAAACCCAAAGGAGAGAGGTGAGATCCGATTTTTGGGTGTTTTGCTAACCCTTGTGTATGCAGGTTCGGAGTTGAAGCTCCGAAGCCCTCTTCCACCTTGTTTTTAGCTTATATGTGAAGGGAAGAACGTGGATTCAAGTCCCTAATCGATCCTCTACTGGAAGCAACGTGGAGAATCAAGATACAAGCATCATCCATGCAAGAATCGATCATCTTTCTTCAAGAACGGTTCCTCATCCTACAGAAGCTTTTCATCGAAAATCTGAGGGAGTTGTCTTGATCTTTCACTTCTGTGTTTTTGTTTGAGATTGCTCAAGGTCTTGAATGATTATCTATGAGGTGCAATATATATATATATATATATATATATATATATATACATGTTCATTTGTTCATCCATTGATTGCTATCTTATTAGTACTGCGTTTTCATCCTAAGCAACAAAGATGAACTAATGCCTTCCTTTCTCTTACAGAAGAAGAAGGAGGAGTGGTACCACAAAGATGAGAGTAGACGGGTTCATGAGGATAATTAATTTTTTGATGTAAACAGGCTTGATTTAGAGCTTATCATTTCTATCAGTTCTTTCAGGTGAAGAAGAAATTAGAAGAAGGTAAAGACGTGCATCTCGAGGAGACGAAGAAGATGATGTCTAAATCATAATCATCCGTCAACAAGCAATGAGAATTAGTTTGTGCTGAATAAGGGGGAGCCTTATACTTGATGCATACTTCTAGCTTTCATCTATAGAATTCGTTGGGAGGTCATAGCATATATATGTTTTGATTCATATACATTTGAGATAATACCTTGTGTGGGTGTTCGGAGAAGGGGATCTCCGAGTGTGTGTGTTGTTATATGTGTGCTGATTGTGCGAAGTATATCCGCGTGTGTATTGTTGTTGGGAGTTTTCTCCCGTATGGTTGAGTAGGCATTATCCTACGTGTGTGTGTGGACGGAGTTGTGACTCCGTGTGAGGAATTTGTTCGGGGTGTGTTCCCCAGTGTGTGTGTGTGTGTGTGTGCTGCTGTGGCAGCAGGTTGAGGCAAGGCCTCGTGTGTGTGGTTTGCTGCGAAAGCAGCGTGTGTATGTTGGGGTTTGTCCCCGTGTTGCTACATTTTGTAGCGTGTAGTGAAGCCTCACCGATTTGGTGAGGGGTGGACGTAGGGAGCCCGTCGTGGTCCCGAACCACCTTAAAAATTCCCGTGTCTTATGGTTTGATTATTGTGATTGTGTGTTCTCTATCCTATCTGTTTGTGCAATCGTGTGAGCTCGATAAGATTGAGTGAATCTAGTTTAAACCTGTTTAGATTACATTACTCAATCTTGTATATTCCGCTGTGTGCTAGTTGAGTTTTTAATTGGACATAGTTTTTAGTAGAAGGATCTATTCACCCCCCCCTCTAGATCCGTGTTCCTGCACTACGGGACCCAACAATTGGTATCAGAGCGAGACTCTGTTGTCCCTAGATCTTGTGATCTACAGAGTGATCCTAGTGCATTCTACAATCATGAATTTTTCTGAACATATCTCAGTGAATTGTTTGCCAATCTTCACTGGTTCGGATTTTGATTCATGGCTAGGCAAACTGTGTATGGTGATCAATTCTATTAATCCTAGTCTTTGAAAATTGATTTATCATGGTCTACACACATTACCTCTAGATGAGACCAAGTGGTCTAATCAGGATAAAATGATGCACCATGACAATGTTACTGCTTTGAGTTTATTAAAAGCTTATGTAAGTACTAACAAGTATCCCTTTGTGTCTTCATGTAGGACGGCAAAGGAGCTTATGGACCGGTTGATCAAAGCTCAAGAAAAGGAAAGGCAAAAATGTCTCATGGCCGATGATGCTGATCAACAAAGTGATGAAAATGTAGAAGAGGTAAATTCTGATTCTGAAGAATTTACTCTTGATGATCTTGTTGAAGCTTATGATGAGTTGGAAAAATAATATAAGAAAGTCAAGTCAGAAAATAGAAAATTGAAAAAGAAATCTGAAAACTTGGTCCATGAAAATGGTTCTTGTGATAAATGTTCTGAGCTTGTTAACTTCAATGAACTTTTAGAGCATGATGTTGAATGTCACAAAGAAACCATTGCATGTTTGAGAAATGAAAATGCTGCCCTCATGAACATAATTGATCAATTGGAGAAAACTGAAAAAGATCTAAGAAACAAAATGGAGTCAAACTCTATTGATCGTGATATTTGCAATGAATTGATTATGAATGATAAACTTGCAAATGAAAATGAAGAACTCAAAAAGGAGAACAATGCGATGTTAATTCAAATCTCCCTGCTTGAAAGTAGATTGAAAAATCTTGAAAAATCTTGAAAATCTTGAAAAAGGGAAATCTGTGATAGTTGATGAATCTGATAAGGTGCATGTGCTTGAACAAGAAATAGCTAACTATGAATTACACATTGCATCCCTTGAATCTGAAATTGGTGACTTGAATGCATCCTTGTCTAAGTTTGTGAATGGGGAAGAGAATCTGAACAAGATATTGGGGACTAAGGTGAATTTCCAAAGAGAGGGACTAGGCTATAATCCTGTGAACAAAAAGAATTTTGAAAACAAAGTCTATACTTCATTTGTCCACAGTTCAAACATAGCCAGCACATCAAATGAGTCTCCAAATCAAACTACTGCTCAAACAACAAAGAGATCAAATGAAAATCTGAAAAAGAAACAAAACTTGCATCAAAAGGCTAAAAGTGTTGTTGGTGTCACGATGAATGCTAAGAAAAATCATGTTGCACACACACATGCATCAACAAAGAAAATCTCATGTTTTTATTATGGTAAACTTGGTCATATGATGCATGATTACTTTTTGATGAAATCTGAAGATCTAGATGCAAGCAAGAAAATGATTGGCTTCACAAAGCTAAGAAAGTTTTTGAACACAAAAAGAACTTTTGATAACTCCTATGTTCATGCAAGAAGACCATTTGAAAGAATTGGTCCTTTGAACTGTTTGCATTGTGGAAGGTTCGGTCACAGGATGAACAATTACTTTAGGTTGAAAAATGATAACATCTCTACAAACCCACAAAAATTTCATGCTCATCCTGACGTGAAGAAGAGAAATTTCCATGCTTATAATGATAACATTCATGCTAAATCACAGAAATTTGATTATCATGTTTATGAGAATTCTGTGAAGTCTCTTGATTGTTGTCATTATTGTGGTGAGTTTGGGCATACCATGCATGTTTGCTCCTTAATGTATTTTGATGATATGCATGCCCAAAAACTGTGGAAGGCACCCTCTAGAGGTGCAACTAACCATCCGGGACCCAAGAAGGTTTGGGTACCCAAAACAACCAAATGAGAACTCTTGTTGCAAGATTGCCTTGAGGCCAAGAGGAAGACGCTACGTTGACTTGGCCAGTTCTGGTGTGATGCCTTGGTGAACATGGGCTTGTCCCTGAGTTGATACTTGAAGCTCATCATTCACACTTGTAGCTCATAGGAGATTGTCTTGTGGAAGAAAAGCACTGAAATTGGCTTTCTCATTTGTATTGAGTTGAGATTGATATGAAATTGAGTTACTGATATTGCAGGTTGAGAGAGAGAGAGTCATTTGTGATGAAAAGCCTTGAAGTAAGTTTCTTCATATGCATTGGCTTAATATTGACATGAGTTGAGCTCTTTACAGTGCATGTTTGATAATGACCATCAACCCTTGAAATCATAGAGAGAAAGAAAGGAGCTCAAGAGGACTTCAATGCCAAATTTGATCTACTTCCATTTCTTCTGGCTAATATCATTCTATCTCTTGCAGGAGAGAAAGAAAGAAGCTTATTGATGCAGAAGACAACAAGGGGAATAAAGTAAAGAATCTGAAAATGTTAATAAAGGTAACTCAAGACAAAGGTGAGAAAATAAAGTGTTTGGCTAAAGTTCCTTGGTCTTGATGTTAATGTCATAACTTGACAGACAGTGATTTTGAAGGTTTGGATACCCCTTGGTTGTTCTTGACAATGTGGATAATGAATGCTTGGCTGAATGGTATTGAAACATCTGAGCAGTATATATGAGAGTATAACCATTGAATGCCTTTTGCTAAACCCCCGATGTCAAATGAGAGTACAATTATTTCTGATCATCATTTCAATGAATACATGGTATATAAAATGGTGACATGTGGAAGGGCAGGTCAAGCCTGTCTGAAAGCTATCACCATGCGTGAGAATATGTCTCCGCCTGGTACCATGAATCATCTATGCATATGGCATCCAACTTAAATGAATTTTCTGAAATCATGCATTGATTATGGGGGAGTTTTGCATGCTGAAAATTTTGAAAATGATATTTTTCTATTCTCTCAGCATGATGATATTGTGTTTGTGACTGAACATCTTGAGGACTGAAGTTGATCAATATTCCATGATCTTTATCAATGTGCCACTCATCTTTCTGGATAAAAGCACAACTGTTTTCAAGAAAAGTTCACATGTGATGATCTTGATGCTTTAAATGAATTTTCTGAATTCTCTTTTCAGAATAAAATTATGTTCTCACATTTTAACAATTGGTAATGCGTGTCATGCATTAGTTGCATTAGGTGCATATAGAGTGTCATGTGAAATCTGAAATCTTACATCACATTGCATATTTACATATCATTCTCTGCACATCATTCACATAGTGCTTTTGGAAGATGAAGCTCATCGTGTGTCGTGTTACATTGTTGGCATTTTCAGCATACATATAGTGCATATTTTGAAATATATTATTTTGCACATTTCATGTTGCATAAATGCCAAAATGAATACTTCCAATAATTGGTCTCATATCCTTGGAGCCAACATTTCAAGAACTGAGATTGCATACCTTTTCATTTTACATTGCATATGCATATCTTCATCGTATGCTTGCATGTTATTATATGCTATTCAACCCCTTCCTTGAAACTTCTAAGACCATATACTTCATTGATAAATAATGTTGCATCTGAGTCTTAACAAGTGTGCTTCATGTAAAACTCTAAGGGGGAGCATTTCATGCTTATTGCATTTACATAGGGGGAGCTACACTATCCTGTTCTAAGTTAAATTTTCTCCATACATGTTAAATCAAATTCGTACACTTCATGCACTTTAATGTGGAATTGAGTGTTATTCATAAGGATATAGGAATTTCATTTCAACACTCTAAAGTAATTCAACTTGCTGCATGGATGATAAGAGACAGTTGAGGAAAAAGCTGCCTACCTCCACATACAAAAAATGGTTGATATGAAAGACAGAGCAATGCTAAGTCTCACTGAGTAAACTGGGCACATGTCACCTGAGACGTGAGTATCTCTGTTCAAATGAGGTGACAAGGTTCAGTATTCTGAGTAACCGGGGATTCTGACATGAGCTCCATGTGTCTTCTCGCGTAAAAAGAATTATTTGAACCAGATCCTTCTTAGAAAAAATTCAGATTGTCAGTGTGAAAATTACTGATGATAATTTGATGAGGTAGAGCGAAGCCTCCAATATGCTGTTCTCTAGCTTGAAATGCAGTATGTGCCGTTACTATTATGTTTACTTGAAAATCCGGTTATCCATATGGGTAAGATTCATACTCATGTTACTCACTCACACATGATAATTTGATTTGATATGTATTTTAAAAATTTGATTAGTTGCTTGACCTGCTGTACGTCTTCTCCTATTTATCTGCACAATCCTCTAGGTGTAATCATGAGCATTCTGAACTTAATGACTCACTTGCACTTTTCCTACACCTATCCCCTCACTGTAAATCACTTGGTATCACTTCTTGTGAAGGAGTTTTGTTGCATGTATCTATAGATATCTGCTTGATTACATTGTATGCATTTCATGTCTCATCATTTTCATACATCCTGTTTCATGCATTTCACAAGAAAACAAAAAAATCAAAAACTTGAAAATTAAAGTCATTCATCTAATATGTCAATGTCAAAGGTGGAGCTTTGCATGTGATCTTATCTGCTTCAGTCATCAGGACTTGCATGAGTCACTACCTTACTATGGGTGTATGAGTACTTGTTTGCTTGCTCATTCTAGTTCCTATCATCCACCATTTCTAATTGCTGCAACTTGTGAGCATTTGCATATCATTTTGTCATCTTGCATACTACATGACCATATTGTCCACATTTACATTTCCAATTTCAACAATTGGTATCCCACAGTTTTGCAATTAGTTCATGCATATCATGCATATTGCGCATATTAGTTCATGCCATCTTGCATCCCCCATCATGATCCCCATTTCTGATTATGTCAAAGGGGGAGAGAGAACTTTATGAGAGAGCATTATAGCATAAATATTTTGTCATCATCAAAATGGGGAGATTGTTGTGCATGTGATTTTGATGATTACAAAATGTCTTTGTTGCTTGGCCGTGTGCAGAATGGTTGTTCATGTCGTCATGTGTATGGAGATTGAAATGGTTGAGGAAATGATCATAAACTGTTTCTATTGGGATATCATCATGTGGGTGTATTGTGATTCTATAAGGCTCATACGTGCTTTGAGGTTAGCACAAACATTGCATATACATTGTCTCTACACTTGGTGAGATTGCTTTGTGATGTGTGGGTTGATGAGCTTGGAGATTGAACAAATGGAATATGACTCAATAATGGTATGCGTGCCTTGATTCCCAAGTTGTTCATCATGCAATGGTAAGAATTTATATTGGAATCTATGGTGATATTCTTATAATCTTGAGTTGGAAAATTGGGTTCTCAAGTGCTTTCATGTTCATACTTCATGTCATTTGGGTCTCGGCCTCAAAACGAACTTCATATGTTAATGCATGACCCATATATATTGATCTTGATCTAACATCTTGCTTTATCATGTTTTTCAGGATGAAAAATCATGGTGGATCTTCATGGGATTATGGTAATATTTAATCAATTGTTTCCCATTGATTTGATGGTGTTTTTAGTGGTTTTTCAGGCCCAAACAAGAATGGGTCGACCCATAGGGTCGACCCTCTGAGGTTCTGTTCAAACAGAATAAAACAGAACATTTTTTGTGAAGCTGCCTGAAATAAACCAGAACCAAAGTGTTATTCTGTTTGGGTTCTGGAAACCCAAGGGTCGACCCCTGGGGTCGACCCCTTGAATTCTGGAAACCCGAGGGTTGACCCCTGGGGTCGACCCATGTAAAACAGAACACAAAATCTGTTCTGTTTGGCTTCTGTATGCCCGAGGGTCGACCCCTTCAGTTCCGACCTCCAGCCGCCGTTTTTGACCGCCGTTTTCTTGCCCCAAAAGTCTTCCAATCCGAGTCCAACTTCTCCTAATCACTCCATAACTTGTGGGTCTTGTCCAAGGGCTGTCTCTTGACCATCCAAAACACTTATATACTTCTCTTTGGGTCACAAACCCAAAGGAGAGAGGTGAGATCCGATTTTTGGGTGTTTTGCTAACCCTTGTGTATGCAGGTTCGGTGTTGAAGCTCCCAAGCCCTCTTCCACCTTGTTTTGAGCTTATATGTGAAGGGAAGAACGTGGATTCAAGTCCCTAATTGATCCTCTACTAGAAGCAACATGGAGAATCAAGATACAAGCATCATCCATGCAAGAATCGATCATCTTTCTTCAAGAACGGTTCCTCATCCTGCAGAAGCTTTTCATCGAAAATCTGAGGGAGTTGTCTTGATCTTTCACTTCTGTGTTTTTGTTTGAGATTGCTCAAGGTCTTGAATGATTATCTATGAGGTGCAATATATATATATATACATGTTCATTTGTTCATCCATTGATTGCTATCTTATTAGTATTACGTTTTCATCCTAAGCAACAAAGATGAACTAATGCCTTCCTTTATCTTGCAGAAGAAGAAGGAGGAGTGGTACCACAAGGATGAGAGTAGAGGGGTTCATGAGGCTAATCAATTTTCTGATGTAAACAGGCTTGATTTGGAGCTTATCATTTCTATCAGTTCTTTCAGGTGAAGAAGAAATTAGAAGAAGGTAAAGACGTGCATCTCGAGGAGACGAAGAAGATGATGTCTAAATCATAATCATCCGTCAACAAGCAATGAGAATCAGTTTGTGCTGAAGAAGGGGGAGCCTTATACTTGATGCATACTTCTAGCTTTCATCTATAGAATTCGTTGGGAGGTCATAGTATATATATGTTTTGATTCATATACATTTGAGATAATACCTTGTGTGGGTGTTCGGAGAAGGGGATCTCTGAGTGTGTGTGTTGTTATATGTGTGCTGATTGTGCGGAGTATATTCGCGTGTGTATTGTTGTTGGGAGTTTTCTCCCGTATGGTTGAGTAGGCATTGTCCTACGTGTGTGTGTGGACGGAGTTGTGACTCCGTGTGAGGAATTTGTTCGGGGTGTGTTCCCCAGTGTGTGTGTGTGTGTGTGCTGCTGTGGCAGCAGGTTGAGGCAAGGCCTCGTGTGTGTGGTTTGCTGCGAAAGCAGCGTGTGTGTGTTGGGGTTCGTCCCCGTGTTGCTACATTTTGTAGCGTGTAGTGAAGCCTCACCGGTTTGGTGAGGGGTGGACGTAGGGAGCCCGTCGTGGTCCCGAACCACCTTAAAAATTCCCGTGTCTTGTGGTTTGATTATTGTGATTGTGTGTTCTCTATCCTATCTGTTTGTGCAATCGTGTGAGCTCGGTGAGATTGAGTGAATCTAGTTTAAACCTGTTTAGATTAAATTACTCAATCTTGTATATTCCGCTGTGTGCTAGTTGAGTTTTTAATTGGACATAGTTTTTAGTAGAAGGATCTATTCACCCCCCCTCTAGATCCGTGTTCCTGCACTACGGGACCCAACAGAGAAGTACTTGGCTCTGAAGAGTGTAAGAAAATCTTCCCAAGTATGTGGTGCATCTGCTGGCGGTGCCAGAATTGACTTCCACCATGTACGAGCATCTTTATTTAATTAGAATGTAGCAAGACGGACTTTCTCCTGATCAGCACATTGCATAAGTTCAAAGATTCGGTTCATCTCATCAATCCAATTTTCAGCTTCATCTGGATTAGAGGAACCCGAAAATCGCGGAGGATTTAAGCTTCTAAAATTATGATGTAAGTCTCCAGCTCTTGCTCCTGCGCCAGCTTGTGCCATGTTTTGTAATGCTTGGGTAAGACCCACAATGGTCTGTTGCATACCTTCCCAGTCAACGCAATGAGCCATTGTAAGAATGAGGTATCTGAGAAGAATAATGAATTTGTTAATTCTAATGGAATGAGTAGGGTTCCTTAGAAATAATTCTAATTACTATATCATCCCAAATTCTACCCAATTCCTCTCGTAGGTTGGGAGTTTCTTTCCTAATTTCATAGGTGTGGGTCCTTAAACCTTGGACTTGGCCTATGACATGACATTTTCCCTAGGACTTACTTATGCTTAGGCTCTGATACCACTTTCACTGTCACATCGCGAGATTATGCAGCGGAAATAATCGGGAACGTGAACAGTCGGCTAGTACGCCTCGAGCAAGTAATATAATCAGAGCGCAAGACAATCACATAAAAAGTAATTGCACAAATACATTCATTCAAACCTTCAACTTTATTTCATTATTAAATAATCCCAAAGTACAATAAGATTTTTTTAACTCTCTTTCTAGACTCAAGAAAATAAAGAGTACATCATGACTCGACTAGACATTTGTTTAACTAAGGCTTCTCTCGTTCGTATTTTCTTCGATCGCTCTCAGACCCGTTACTTGCATCATCTGAATCCGACTCACTTGTACTTCCTGAAATATTAAGAAAGTAGGGAATAAGCACACTTGTCCAGTAGGTATCTTCATATCAACATGAAGGTAATTTTAAGTGATTAGCATTTTAGCTCTAGAGAAATAAGATAAATCATGCAGATACGACAAAGCATGCGAACAAAGCCAAAGTAACAAGATATGATCACAACGAGATATGAAGAATATGATTAATCAAGTATATACCAAGAATATCAATTTGGCCTTTCCATGAACAAGAATGTAACAAGAATGTACTTTTCATAACCATGAAGTCTATGCACTAGAAAGTCATGTAACAAGCAAGAAAGTACTATTCGCTTAATAGAAAGTACTTCGTGAATTTACATGGATTCCATGGATATTTTACTTATTTATAGAGAAAGTACTCCCAGCGCAATGCGACGCCAGTAGCATCATACCCCATGGTTTATAGTATGTTTCCGACAATCAGCCGAGGAGACTAGCATAGAGCCCTTGAACACAATTAGTGCTCGAACTGTATTTTCAAGTATAAATCAAGCTACTTCCATGTTTATAACAATAATGTGGCCAATAATGTACAAGTTCAACAATAGTTCCATGATAATGTAACAAAGGAATAGAATGTACCAATAATTGATCATAAGAATTCAAGAAAATTTCATTAATAACTAGGTTATGCCATAAAGAAAATTCGGCAGCATAACGGTACACTACTTTGTTGTGTAGTGGACATCGGATCTAGAGGGGAGGGGTGAATATATCTGCCCCTCTTTTCGCAATGCAACCCTCTATATAGCTAGTTAAAAATAATTGCAGCAGAATACAACTAGCTTAGCGACGTATAAAATGATTTGCTTAGAAATATGATTTCACAATATGGATATTGAACCTAAGCATGCATCTATCACAGATCAATCGCACAATCAAACCATAACACAAAGGATTTTAAGGTGGTTCGGACTGAATCCCCAGTCCTACGTCCACCCCTCACCAAATCCGATGAGGCTCCACTAGTGCCACGCACTAAACCGTAAATCGAAAGACCTCCGATTGCCTTCCTACTAACCACAGGTAGGGACATCAACACCGCAGATCGGACAGCTTCCGATTGTCTTCCTACTAACCACCGGTAGGGATGATCTTCAGTTTTGATTGTTTGAAAGAAATGAAAAGAGAACGAATATGAAATCACTCAAACAAGATATAGAATATGCTCAAAGTAAAAAGATATTGTCTGAGTTGCAGGAGCTTTAATCTGATGCTTCGATGATGTCTTCTTCCTTGAGATATGATCTTCCTTGAATCTCTTCTAGTTGATGAGGAAGACAATGGATGTAGCTTTGATCTTCCTATTGATCTTCTTGAGTTGATGAAGAGGTTTGAGGATGCAGTTTAGATCACCCTTGAGATGATGAAGAGGATGAAGTATGCAGCTTTATATTCTCTTGGCTTGGGCTTGATCTCCTCTTGAAGTAGCTTCAATCACTTGAGGATTTGATGAAGAACTTCTTCCCGGAGTACTGTTCACGGCTACAGTACTCGAACTCTTCTCCCTTGAACACACCCTTGCAGTCTCCCTTGAATCCCCTTGAAGCATTAGGGTTTCTAACCCCTCAAGTGTTGGTTTTATAGACTTTGAATGGTCCTTGGACATCCCCCAAACCAGATCTACAATTCATGGGGGATTGGGTGACTTTGGGGTTAAACAAATACAAGGAAAGGGGCTGGCCTTGAGGTGGAAATCGAAGTCAAACATGGCTGCATCGGGGCTGGCGGTCGACCGGAGGTAGGTGGCGGTCGACCGCTACTGAGACAATCTGTAGCTTGTTCGTTTCTGGAATTTTTGGTCGACCACCCTGGGCTGGTGGTCGACCGCCACTGAGAGAGCTGCAGACTGGGATCTGCTAGCAGGGGCGGTCGACCGCCCCTGTGCTGGCGGTCGACCGCCAGCTGGGCAGAACCCGAGTTTCCTCGATTCACTCCGTTCACTCTCTAGCTCAGTCTGCTTAAGTCCTTTAGCAGCCCGTTCTCATCTGTGGCATCAACATTGACAGTCTTGAAGATTTCAATTGATTATATCGCTCTCTATAATCAAAATTTTGTTCCGGGGGATCCGCCCCCGGAAACCCCCGCAAGAGGCGTTGCCCCCTTTGTTGGGTCCCGCGAGGTGTAAACGGATCTAGAAGGGGGGGGGGTTGAATAGATCCTATCAAAAGCTTTGGCCTATTTAAAACTCTGAGCTATCGGAAGCATGAACCACTCTTATAAAGTGAATGAATCACTTAGGGACAATGCACAGCGGAATTAAGTAGAGTGGCTCAAATGAAAAGACTTGGATTACAAGCTATGAAACGTCCACACTTCTTTAAGCACATTTGTGATCTTGAAAGAAATAAGCCTTATAGTGCAGGGATCATAAAGCATAACACTAGAGCATGCAATTGCTTGCAACAACCGTGCATGTGTGTGTGTGATATGTTGATTACTCAAAGTCCATATGTGTGAACAATCTAAGCAAGTATGGAACCACACGAACCTGTGAATGGGGTTAGAAGAGATAGAGCAATCACACACGATAAACAACCCACAACACAGGGATTTTTAAGGTGGTTCAGTTGCAACCCCGCAACCTACGTCCACCCCTCACCAAAACCCGGTGAGGCTTCCTTGCTGACTCACAGCTTGACCGGGGACACGCCCCAAACCACAGAACAGAGAAAACCCTCTTTCTGCTTCCTACACACAAAGCCGGTAGGGATGGCTACACCGCAGATCGGAGAACTCCTGATTGCCTTCCTACTAACCACCGGCAGGGACTATCTTCAGTTTCAATAGATTGAATGAAATGAAAATAGAAACAAGATGAAAATGCTCAAACAAGATATGAAGATATGCTAGAATGAACTAGATCTTGTCTGAGATTTTTGGATCTTGAATCTTTTGAGGATTTGATCTTCCTTTGATCCTTTTGAGTTGATGGAGCAGATATAAGATGTAGCTTGATCTTTCCTTTGAATCTTCTTGAGTTGATGAAGAAGAATATTGGATGTAGCTTGATCTTTTCTTGAATCTCCTTGAGTTGATGAAGAGGTGTATGGATGTAGCTTTGATCACCTTTGAGAGCCTTGAATGCTTCTTGCTTGCTTGGAGGTTGCTTGGCTTCAGATCTGAGCTTGAATCACCTTGGAAGGATGAAGAACTCCAGCCCGAAGTACTGTTCACGGAGGTGCTACAGTGCTTGCGAAATGGCCTCCCTTGAGCTCTCTTTGATTCACTTCATCAACTACATCAACTAGGGTTTCTAACCCTCTTGTATTGGTTTTATAGACTTTGAATGGTCTATAGACAAGCCCCAGACCAGATCCACAAATCATGGGTGATTAGGTGACTTTTGGATTAAACAAATCCATGTTGAATGGCCCTTTTCGAAGTGGAAATAAAAGTCAACAATTGATGGCTCGGGGCTGGCGGTCGACCTACAGCTTCTGGCGGTCGACCTCTACTGAGAAATCTGCAAACGGGCGGTCCCTGGGATTTTCGATCGACCGCTACTGGCTGGCGGTCGACCTGCAGCTGACAGAACTATAGACGGGAGTCTGCTGGCTGGGGCGGTCGATCACTGCTGTGTTGGCGGTCGACCGCCAGCTGGGCAGCCCCCCAGTTCAGTCCGGGTCGGTTCGTCAGCCCTCCAGCTCAGTCGCTTGAGTCCATTAGCAGCCCGTTCATGTCTGTAACTTCATCCGTGTTGGTCTAGAAGATACCAACTAAATCTTTGTCTTTGGACTCTCATCTTGTTCAGTGACCTTGGCTATTTGAATGAAGCTTGTAGTTGTTGTATAGACTTTGCATCAAGACTTGGACATGTAGACTTTGTGTGCATGTATGAACTCTGTATAGACTTTATACCTTGATCATGCATGAGCCTGTACAGCCTTGCTTCATGAGCGTACAAACTTGGTAACTTGATGCACGAACACAACAAAATGTAATGTATAGACTTTGCGTGTGAAGTAGCCGGCCAATGTATAGACTTGTGTTGCAGCCATCAACCAACATACAGACTTGGAGTTGTGCTAGCAGCCAACGTACATACTTTGTCTTGTGCAACGTACAGACTTTGAGTTATGCATCCAGCCAACGTACAGACTTCATCTGCAGCAACGTATAGACTTCATCTGCCGCAACGTACAGACTTCATCTGCCGCAACGTACAGACTTTGTGTTGTGCATGCAGCCAAGGTACAGACTTCATCTTGTTGGATGTATAGACTTGATGAATCTGAGTGTACAGACTTTGTTGGATGTGTAGACTTGATGAATCCGAGTGTACATACCTTGTTGGATGTATAGACTTGATGAATCTGAGTGTACAAACTTTGTTGGATGTATAGACTTGATGAATCTGAGTGTACAGACTTTGTTGGATGTATAGACTTGCTTAACCATGTCTTGTGATCTTGATCGTCTGCACTAGAGGTATAATGACCTGAAATGTATGAATATTAACATTATCAAGTGCAGGTATAGCTCATTAATGACTACAGAGGCAGACATCATCAAAACCATAAAAGTAATCATGTTGCACACATGTTCAACACCCTTGACCCCCGCGACCTGACCAGGCAGGTCGATCCCCGCGACCTGACGGCGCAGGCCGATCCGCGTGTGAGGGCGCAACCATTGAGCTTTCACCTTTGCCATTTTCACTGAATTCCTTGTCCATTTAATGGCATATCTGTCATGAACAAAACATCACCTGTGTCAGTCACATGAGAGTGGAAAATATCAATGACTAATAGTGTTTAGCCATTATCAAAACCAAGAATACCACAGAACTCATGTGACCATAGGATGATGTCGAATGACCCAAGTGACCACAGGATGACTCAAATGACCATAGGGACACAACATACGTATGTTCCATATCTTAACATTGACTTATCAACATAGGTTCAGAGTCCAGATAATTCCAAGACTATCCATGAACTCAAGAAAACCAACCCCAAAGGTCAAACCTTGGGTTAGACATAATCATGAACCAAGTGGTCTAGTACAGGACCGTTTAGCACGCCTGGCGGTCTAGTCTTGGACCGTTTCGTAAGACAGAGTCATAAATACGTTAAAAACTATCTGGAGCTTTGCGGTCTAATGGATGGCCATTTAGTACCCGTTAGCGGTCTAGTGAATGGCCGCTAGCAGACTCTGGTGGTCAACTAGATGGCCGCTAAGATCCAGAACACACAAAACACCGGTAAAGTGCTTTCTAGACAATTGGGTTTAATGGTACAACTAGCTCGACGTTCTAGTGGGAATCCCAGGCTCGCGGAGTCTTACGGAGGCCTTGAAATAAGATTTCCTAGTCCGTTGGAAGGAATATCCAATGGAGAGATCATCAAGTCCAAGATTGTGTACTTAAAGTGTAAAAGTGTAACTAATGACAACATATTGGAACATGTGCCATGTACTTAAGAAATGACTCTTAGGAGATAGTGAATCATGTAAAATAGCGATTAAGTCAAATCATGAATCCTCTATCATTAAAACATGTATTTATTACAAGAATATATGATTTTTGGTCATAAATTAACATAAGTTAAAAATAATACCAATATGTACAAAAACATGAAATCTACTATGACAAACAAGGAAATCAACTAAGTATATGAAACCAGCTCAAACCAGGAATAATACTTAATTAACTAGGCTTATCATACATTAATTATGGCTAATCTACAATATGTTTCGGTTAACAATATTACAAAAAATCAGAAAAAAATAAAATAGTCTAATGGGTGACCGTTTCACACTGTCTAGCGATCTATTGTACGACCACTAGATTTCCTGGCGGTCTACAAGAAGATCATTTCCTCCTGTATTACAGAAAATTCAATAAAAAGATCAATCCAACACATATCATGCCTGGAAATCAACATATATTAACTTCTATAGCATGATAGAAAAAGGATAGGCCAATCAATATGCATGGGTTCATGTGATAAACAAGAAAGATAAACAAGAAAATTTTCCTTTTAACTTCATTAGGCTAAGAATTTATGCATGAAGAGTATAATAGATGCATAGTCCTAATAAATCATAAAATTCACGGTGTACAATGCATGAAATCAAATAAAACTAGAGGGCTTTTATTCTTGACACAAAGTTTAAGCCATTCATGAGATAACTTACCTCTGTTCTGGGCTTTAGATTTCGAATTTAAGACTAAAAGTCAACCCTAGTTCTCTGCTCGTCCTGAACTAAATCAGCAACTTCACGCCCTTGTATCTTTTGATTCCCTTAACCTATGGACGTGAAATTTTGAGGATAAAAAGAGGGTACTATTAGGAACAAATAACTCTAAAGAGCATTTATCTAATTACCTCGTTTAGGGCTTCTATTTTCCTGATCTTCTTGGGTCGGTCACATTGTTTTCTGAGTTATTAGTGTAGGATCAGCAACTTTGGAAGTCTCTAACTCTTTGTACACTTGATCTCCTAGAACGAAAATTTGAGGAAAGTTAGTTCTAATTATAATGAACAAATTCCCAGAAGAAACTTACCTCTAATTCTTCTTCTTTACCTTAGTTCCACGCGTGCAAAAAGTTGGGGTCGCATACGTCAAACCTGGGATCTATTTATAGGTTTAGCTAGGGTTTTGAGGATTAGAACGAACTTAGAGTCCCAATTAGGCTTTCAATTCGATCTTCTAGCCTTTTAAACTTATCTAATTAGTAGATAGAATCGATCCTAAGTGATTTGGATGCTCAAAATTCAAGCTCTTCACGTTTTCTTCTTCTAACGGAACTGACAGAGCTTAGCGGTTGAATACTAGACCACTTAGCAGCGTCTTGCAGTCTCGCGATAGACCGTTTTCCCTATTGGGCGCTGAATTTGAAACTAGTTCAAACTCTTTTGATAATATCCATTTGTTTATCCATTAACTTATCTTTCTAAGGAGTAATTATCCCCTTAATTCCGTGATTACACTAGTTGTAGGCTTCTAGAATATGGGCTAAGGTCCAAAACAATCTTTTGGGCCAATATGGGTTTATTATATGGGCCTAATCCTCTTGGATTAGTGTAAGGCCTAAATAATTCATTCTTAATTTACCTTAAATTAATTAATATCCCATTAAATATTTAATAATTATATTTGAAATCTAAAAAATTCCTAGAAAAATCTTCGGGCGTTACATAAATAAACCAAAGTATTGCAAATAACAAGATATGATCAAGGTGAGATATGAGAATTCATGTACACTAAAAATATGATTAAGTAAGAATATAACATGAATGTAATTTGACCTTTCATAAACAAGAATGTACTTTTTCATAATCATAAAGGCTATGCACTAGAAAGTCATGTAACAAAAATGTACTAGCAAGCATGTAATTTCACAAGATTGCCTCGTGGATCTTCACCCGTGTATAAAAAAAAGTACTCTCAGTGCAATGCGACGCCAGTATTCATCATACCCCATGGTTTATGGTATGTTTCTGACAATCTACCGAGGGGACTAGAGTTGAGTCCTTGGACACTGTCCGTGCCCGCTCTTGCATCTTCAAGTTATAAATCAAGCTACCTCCATGAGAAATATCAATAATATAGGCCAATAATGTACATGTTCAAACTATAGTCTCATGATAACAAATATCAACGTAAGAATGCACCAATTAAGAACATGAGAGTTCAAGATTGATTTAGAACAAGGTTATGCCATGGAGAAAATTTCGACAGCATAACGGCATATTCTTTAATTTTTCATAATTCATTAGGTAGCTTTGGAATCTTGTATGCGGTTCTAGATAATCAATAGACCATCTATGATCATAGAAAAATCAACTCTTCTGTCAAAACTTAGGTTAATCACTACTTAGATATAAAATGGTCATATCGGAGCCGTTTCTGGAAATAGCGGTCGTTTACTGGACCGCTTACATGAATTAGTGGTCAGTGCAAGACCGTTTATTGACAGAGTTGACGCTACGAGTGAACTGGATCCAAGCGTTCATGGCAGGGCCGCTAGGCGTCCCTGGCGGTCAAGTAAATGGCCGCTACTAGAATATGGAGGTCTAATGGATGGCCGCTAAGATCTAGAACACAGAAAACTCCGGTAAAGTGCTTTCTAGACAATTTGGATTTTGAGAGTACAACCAGCTCGGCGTCTTAGTGGAAATCCCAGGCTCGAGGAGTCTTATGGAGGCCTTGAAACAAGATCACCTAGTCCGGTGGAAGGAATATCCAACGGAGAGGATCACAAGTCCAACATTATGTCCTTAAGTGCAAAGTGTATCTAATGGCCACGCACCAGAGTAAGCACCATGTACTTAAGAAAAGACTCTAGATGAGAAGGGATTGTGGAAAAATAGCGATCAAATCAAAACTAGACAAGTCCATGAACCATATGAAATTTAAGATAAATACAAGAGTATATGGTTTTTGGCATAAAATTAACATAAGTTTAAAATAAGCATTTAAACCATGTAAGACATGCAATCTATCAGGGATGGTGCATAATATAACTAATATTATCAATATAAAGTCAAAACTAAGAATAAGACCTCATTAACTAGGCTTAACATATAGTCAATAGGGTCAATCTCCCATATGTTTAGAGTTAACAAAGTGTAGATTACAGAAATCGATTAGCAGTCATGGGATGGCCGCTTAACAGGGCTTAGCGGTCTGTCGCAAGGCCGCTAGGTACCTCTAGCGGTCACAGAAAGACCAATTCTTTCTGTCTGTGGCAAACAATATAAAACCCGAAGAGTAGGCCAAATCTAAGGCAAATAGGTGCATAGAAAAATATGTTAGTAGGTAAATAAGGCCTGATGCAACTATATTAAAACATGGAGATGCATGGGTTTAAGTGAAGTAAGCCAAAATTATCAATTTTCTATTAAGGGCAAGGTTCATGCATGCTATGTTAACCCTTAATGCGTAGTCATAATAAAACCTCAAATTCATCATGTACAATCAATGAAAATAGGAGGGAACAGAGGGCTTTTGTTCCTAACATGTTAATTTAGTCTTTTCATGAGATAACCTATCTTTGATTAGATCCCTAGACTTTAGATTTCTGACTGGAAGTAGACCCTAGTTCCTACACGTCTTGTACCAAATCAGCAACTTCCCATCCTTCTATCTTCTGATTCTCTTGACCTAAATCCATGAAAATTGGAGGATAGGTAGAAGATACAAAGGGTAACAAAAAGTTATAAAGGACCAACTTGAACTAACCTCGTTTAGGGCTTCTAATCTCCTGATCTTTACTAGACTGACGCTCTGGTTCTTGTGCAGACTACAGCGAACCAGCAACTTTCAGATACTCTATCTCTTCAACGGTTGGGTCTTCTAGCACGAAAATTGGAAGTGTGTTAGATAAAACTAAGAAGAACATAAAGTTCTAAAGAACCAACCTGAGATAGGGTTTCCTTACCTTCGAAATACGTAAGCCAACATTAGGGTTCACATGAGTCGAAGATAAGGTCTATTTATGGAGTTCATCTAGCGCCGCTTTGTTTCGGGATTAAATATATCCCGGTTACATTTATGAGTTCCTCACTTATACCTTTTTACTTTGGTGTGGGATTGGGTTAAATTATCCCACCTGTGGAGGTGGGATAGTTTAACATGGCTTAAGTCTATTTAACCTACTTTTAAGTAGATTATCTAAAAAAGCTCCCGCCAAATCAAAGAGGGATAAGTTACATCAAAAAGTAACTTATTCTAATGTTAAATCCCAAACAAAGCGGCGCCTAGGGTTTAAGAGATTAGATCGAACCTAGAATCCTAAATTAGAGTAGAGTTAATCCATAGAGAGTTATAGAGAGTCTTCCACATCATGTAGCTTCGATCTAAGGTGATTTGATCGTCAAAGATCTAAGCTTTTCACGTTTCTATGATTCACGAAATTGGGGTCGCTTAGCAGTCATAGCTGGACCGCTAGGGTGTACTTGGCGATCTCGCGATAGATCGCCAGGCGGCACATAATCCGAAAAATTCAGATTTCCTTATTATCTCTCATTTATCCCCCCAATTGGTGTATATATCTCATTTTAAATCTGTAAATTACCCAATTTACGTTTCTATTAATGGGCTTGGGTCCAAAGGTCTTAGAATTGGGTCTTTGGGCCTATTTGAGTTAGGCTTAACCCTTTGGTTAATATAGTGTATTTTAATAGATTAAAATAATATCTAATTCTTCTTAATAGCCCATTATGCCTTTTAAATTGCTTAGTAATTAAATTTAAATCTCAAAAAATTCCTAGAAAATTCTCGGGCGTTACACCCTCCCCTACTTAAAAGAATTTGATCCCCAAATTTATCGTAATAAGATTTGCTAAGGAGAGTGTACTTACATTCAAAGTATCTTCGAAAATCTTTTACGCATGGCTTCTTTTGTTTCCCATGTCGCTTCGTGTGGCCAAGATTTGCTCCATTGGACTTTGACCATGGGAATAGTTTTATTCCGAAGTTGACGTACTTCCCGTTCAATTATTTTGATTGGCTTTTGCTCATACGTCAAATCCTTTTTAATCTCCAGGTTGTCATAAGTTATGACATGTAATGGATCGGGGACGTACCTTTTGAGCATTGAGACGTGAAATACGTCGTGGACTTCAGCTAATCGAGGGAGCGAAGCTATTCGATATGCGACCTCACCAACCCTTTCGAGAATTTCAAAGGGGCCAATGAATCTCGGAGTGAGCTTGCCTTTGATGCCGAATCTTCGAATACCTCGACCTAGAGAAACCTTAAGGAATACGTGGTCACCTACTTAGAGTTCCAAGCCGCGCCTTCTCTTATCATCATATGATTTTTGCCTTTCTTGAGTCATCTAGAGTCTCTCCCGAATAAGCTTTATCTTCTCGGTAGTATACCTGATGATGTCGGAGCCGAGAAATTACCTTTCTCCTACTTCATTCCAACATATAGGTGAGCGACAGCTTCTTCCATACAGTGCCTCAAGCGGTGCCATTTGTATACTAGCTTGGTAGCTATTGTTGTAGGCGATTTCCACTAGAGGCAAGTGGTCGTGCCAACTCCCTCCAAAATCAATAGCACATGCCCTGAGCATATCTTCTATTACTTGATTGGTTCTTTCAGTCTGACCATTAGTTTGTCTATGGAATGCTGTGCTAAAGTTCAGTCGGGTCCCTAATGAATGCTGTAGACACTTCCAAAATTATGATGTGAACCGAGGGTCTCGGTTAAATATAATGGTGACAAGGACACCATGTAGTTTGACAATTTTCTTCATGTATAGTGTTGCTAATACATCCACAGACCATCGACTTTTGATTGGTATAAAATGTACAGATTTAGTCAATCGGTCTATAATCACCCATATACCATCTTGTCCACCTCTCGTCTTAGGTAAACCCATGATGAAATCCATCCATATACTTTCCCATTTCCACTCGGGAATATCCAAGGGATGTAGTTTCCCGGCGGACTTTAAATGTTCCGCCTTTACTTGCTAACAAGTGAGGCAGCGAGATACAAAGTCCGCTACTTCTCTTTTCATATTGGACCACTAGAAATTTCTTTTTAAGTCTTGGTACATCTTGGTAGAACCAGGGTGAATATCATACCTTGATTTATGAGCTTCTTCCATGATCAACTTCTTAGTGTCGGTATGATCCGACACACATATTCGATTTTTGAACAATAATCTTCCATCAATTGAAATGGAGAATTTTGACCTTTGATCAATATTGGCCTTGATCTCCATCAATGTGGGGTCATTTTCTTGTAATTTGACTAGATCTTCAATTAATGTAGGTTGTGACCTTATATTAGCAATCATACATCATTTCTCTTCTTTGTCAACATCGAGATTCAAACGAGCAAAATCCTTGATAAGATAAGTCGTACCTTTCTTGAGGCTTGCTAGTGTTGCCATTGGTCTTCTGCTAAGAGCGTCAGCTGCAGCATTTGCTTTGCCTGGATGATATTGGATAGTAAAGTCGAAGTCTTTGAGATACTCCAACCATTTGCGTTGCCTCATGTTCAATTCCTTTTGGGTGAAGAGGTATTTCAGATTTTTGTGATATGAAAATATAGTGAATTTCTCCCCATAGAGGTAGTGTCGCCAGATTTTTAAGGCAAATATAACTGCAGCTAGTTCCAGATCATGTACATGGTAGTTTTCTTCATGACGCTTTAATTGACTTGAAGAATAGAAAATTACCTTGCCATTTTGCATAAGAACGCATTCTAGGCCAATGCCAAATGCATCGGTATAGACTTCAAAGCCACCACCCTCAATGGGTAGTGCCAATATAGGGGCTGTAGTGAGATGATATTTAAGAGTTAGGAAACTTTCTTCGCAATCCTTTGACCATATAAAAGGGTTCTCCTTCCTTGTAAGTCTAGTCAAAGGGATGGCGATTTTAGAGAAATCTTTAATGAATTGCCTATAATAACTATCCAGACCTAGAAAAGTTCTAACTTCAGACACGATCGTCGGCCGGCTCCAATTCTTAACAGCTTCTACCTTTGAAAGATTGACAGCGATTCCTTCCTTTAAAATAATATGGTCGAGGAAAGAGACCTCCTTTATCCAGAACTTGCACTTATTAAGCTTTGCGTACAGTTGATGCTCTCTTAGGGTTTGCAAGGCTATTCTTAAGTGTTCTTCATGTTCTTCCTTAGTCTTGGAGTAAATAAGAATATCATCAATGAAGACGATCACAAATTGGTCGAGATAGGGCCTGAAGGCGTTATTCATAAGTTGCATAAATGCTGCCGGGGCATTAGTTAACCCGAACGGTATTACCACGAATTCGTAGTGCCCATATCTGCTCCGGAAAGCAGCCTTGTATATATCTTCGTCTTTGATCTTGAGATGATGATAACCCGACCTGAGGTCTATCTTGGAGAAATATTCCGCTCCCTAGATTTAATCAAAGAGCTCATCGATACGCGGCAACAGATATTTGTTCTTGGTAGTAAGTTGATTTAGTCGCTGGTAGTCGATACATAGCCTGAGAGATCTATCCTTCTTCTTGACAAATAAAATTGGCGCACCCCAAGGGGATGTGTTTGGTCGGATGAATCCCTTATCTAACAACTCCTGAAGTTGCTTCTTTAATTCTTTGAGTTCTGTAGGGGACATCCTATAGGGAGCTAATGAAATAGGTGCTACTCCAGGAACGAGTTCAATTGATTTGTTTACTTCCCTTTCGGGTGATAAACCAGGTAAATCTGATGGGAACACATCGGGAAACTCATTCACAATAGGAATATCTTCTAAGATGATTTCCTCAGACTCGGTAATGATTACGGAAGCAAGAAAAGCTTCACATCCTTGTGAAATGAGTTTGCAAGCATGAAGAGATGAAATAATAGTAGGATGCTTCCTGTACTTGATACCAAGGAAAGAAAATTGCGGGAGTCCTGGTTTCCGAAAAGAGATTCTTCTATTGCGATAATTTATATAGGCGTCGTGGTCTACAAGCCAATCTACACCTAGGATGGCATCGTAGTCTTCCATTGCAAGGCATACGAGATTTGCAAGAAGATTATGACCTTCTACCATTACCTCACTATCGGGGTAGTGGGTTGTAAGTTTAGTTCCGGGACCTAAGGGTGTAGTGATAGCTAGGTCCGAGGGTAGAGGAACTGATGAAACTGGTAATGTTTTTGCAAAAGTAGTAGATATAAAGGAACGAGAAGCACCAGTATCAAATAACACGAATGCAGGATGGGAATAGACTTGAATGATACCTTCCATTAACCCATCATCCTTGGGTGCTTCATCATCATCTAGAATAGCATTAAGACGCGCCTGTCGCTTGCGTCCACCGCTGGAAGATTGATCCTTTATGAGAGGGGAAATCCGGCATGCGGTGCTCCTGACTGTCACGTTGCAAACACGCCCTTGGGCATTTCCAGCATTCTTCGACTGAGTGGCCAAACCTCTCGAAGAAAGAGCAAGCCGCCATGACTTGCTTATCATCTTCTTTAGCATTCTTGTTCTTGTGGTAGCCACTACCACTCCCATTCCGAGATCTCTTCTTACTATCACGGGATTTGTAAGGTTCCGTGATGCTGAACTTCTCCTTCTTTCCACGCCGATCAGACTTTCAGCTAGGCTCCTCTCCTTTGCCTTTGAGTTTATCGACCTTCTCCAAGGTCCGTTCACATAAGTGTGCCCATTGGACCATTTCTATATAGGTCTAAATATTTTATGGGCCAAGTTGCTGGATGAAAATGGGTCGCAGCCCGTCCCTGAAACGATTAGCTTTGAGAAGATCCGTGCTCACTAAATGTTGAGCATAGGGTGTTAGGCGAGAGAATTGTAACTCATACTCTGCCACCATCATCATGCCTTGACGTAAATAAGCGAACTCCGCCGCCTTCCTCTCCTTAACATGTAATGCCCCAGAATTTTTATAAAATATTTCTGGAATATTTAAGTATTTTTTGGGAATTTTAAAAGACCAAAATAAATTAATAAATAAATATTAGGTTAAATAAATTATTATTAAGGCCAATTATGGTAAATAATTAACCTAGCCTATTTTAAAGCCCAAAAAGGTTTTAAGGACCAAACCCATTAAGTTTGGCCCATATTCTAGAAGGTAAATTAACTTATTTACGGAATTTAAGGATAAATACTAATTGTTTAGATAATTTAGTAGATAAACTGAAATTAGAATTTGAACTCATTTCAAATTCAGCACCCAATGTGCGTGGCGGTCTATCGTAAAATCGCTACAGGGACTTTGGCGGTCCAATGTACGACCGCCACATTCTGTCAATTCCGTGAATGGAAGAATGAGCGAAAAGATAAGATTTTTAAGACTCTATCTCCTAGAGATCGAGATGAATGGACTAGTAGACATCTATAGGACTCTCAGAAGTCGATCTAAGCTTTAAAAAGGACTCTAGAATCGATCTAATCCTCAAACCCTAGTAAAACCCTATAAATAAGACCTAGTCTTGACCTGCGTGACCCCTACATTGGCTCGCGTGGAATCAAGGTAAGACGACATTATTTCAGGTAGGTTCTTTATAAGTTTTATTGATAATGTATATGACTAACATCTCCCAAAATTTCGTGCTAGGAGATCAAGCACACAAGGAGATAGAAGCTTGCAAAGTTGCTGGTTCCACCTTAGCGACCCAAGAAACTGTGCAAAGGTCCGGTGAAGATCAAAGGATTAGAGAACCAAATCGAGGTATTTAGCCGAAGTGCCTTTAGAACTTTTCGTTCCCCTTAGTATCTACTTCTTACCCTCCAAATTTCACGCCATTAGGACAGGAGGATCAGGGGATATCAAGGCGTGAAGTTACTGATTTAACATTGGAGGAGCAGAGGTTAGGGCTCCATTCTAACATCAAATTCAGAGATTCAAAGCCTTAGCAGAGGTAGGTCATCTCATGAATGGCTAAAACATCACTCTAGGGATAAAAGCCCTCTTATTGCACTTGATTTCATTCTTTATGTATGGAGAATTTCATATTTTAATAGGACCTATGCACTAAGTATTTCATTCATGCATATTCCTTAACCTTAATGAACCAAATAAATTCTCTTATTCCAATACATGATTCCCATGCATATTGCAGCCTATTACTCGTTCTATCATGTAGTAGTTTTATTAAAAGGTTGATTTTCAGACATGATGTGAGTTAAAAACTTTAGACCTTGCTTATTTAAGTTGCTGTCTGTCGTGCTCTAGCGGCTTAGGGTTTGACCGCCAGAATCCTGTAACGGCTCTATTATAGACCGTTAAAGTCACTGTGGTAGCCTTACGATAAATTGTCAGACACTACAATTCGATTTCTGTAAAATCTTTTACCGTTCCTCTGGCGGACCATAAGTAGAGCGTTAGAAGTCTCTGGCAGCCTTACGATAAACCGCCACATCACTGTGACGCGCCTGTCTTAGACCGCCAGAGTGATGTGTTCTGTCAACCCAACATAGAATTGAGAACAGTCAAATTAGCTTATAAATAAGCCTAGTTATCTAAGTTTTAACCTGTTTTTTATGATTCTGAGTTTATTTACTGATTCAAGGCAGTCATTGCATGTTTTATGGTATCTTGAGGTTATTTTAAAGCATATGCTAATTTTATACCAAAACCCTATAATTTTGTACTAACTCTATGGTTTAAAAGCAATATTGATGAGGTTTCAACATGTATTTATTCTCCCTCATCTATAGAGTCAATTCTATAAGTTCATGACATATATTCCGATATATGACCATTAGTTACACACTTTGCAATATAGGAACATAACCTTAGACATGATAACCTCTCCTTTGGATATTCCTTCCAATGGACTAGGAAATCTTGTTTCAAGGCCTCCGTAATTCTCCGCGAGCCAGGGATTCCCACTAGGACGCCGAGTTGGTTGTACCATTAAAGCCCAATTGTCTAGAAAAGCACTACTGAAATTTTGAATTCTATCCATGTAACGGCCTATTACTCGACCGTCAGACACATCTAACGGTCCAGTATGCAACCGTCACATTACTGAGTCCAATTTATTCTTCTGGATTCAGCCCATTCTAACGGTCCAATACTTGACCGTCACGTTCATGTAGGAGCCCATTAATTGACCGCCACAATTCCTGAGTACTTTAACCCGAGGTTTGACCCAAGGGTTGGAATTCCAAAGTTCCTAGATGGATTATGGATGGTCTAGGGCTTGTCATATTATCCAAGACACTTAATTTAATTTATGGAAGATAAGGAATGTACTGTTATGCTGTCGAATTGTTTCCATGAGCATAACCTTGTTTTAAGTCATTCTTGATCCCTCGCATTCTTAATTGAAGTGTTCATTCATTGAATTATTGTTATCATGAACTTATTGAACTTGTTATATTACTGGCCATATTTTATTGCTTGAAACGTGGAAGTAGCTTGATTTATACTTGAAGATGCGGATCGAGCACTGATTGTGTTCAAGGGCTCTATACTAGTCCCCTCGGCTGATTGTCGAAAACATACTATTATAAACCATGGGGTATGATGCTACTGGCGTCGCATTGCGCTAAGAGTACTTTCTTTATAAATAAGTGAAAAACCACGGCATCACGACATCACGGTATCACGGAAATCATGGAATTATCCACAAAGTGATATTCCATAGAAATTCACGAAGTACTTGTTACTAAGTGAAGAGTATATTCTTACTTGTTACATGTCATTCTAATACATTCTTGTTCTTGAAAGGCCATTATGACATTCTTACTTGATTATACTTGATCGATTCATGTTCTCACATTTTAAGCTTGATTATATCTTGTTATTTTGTTGAAACCCGTATTGATCGCATTTCGCATGATTTTACATTATTCTTTAGTGCTAAAATGCTAATCACTTTAATATTGCCAATCATGTTGATGCGAAGATATCTACTGGGCAAGTGTGCTCATTACCTATTTTCAATATTTTCAGGAGATGCAAGTAGTTCGGATTCGGATTCGAGTTATTCAAGTGATGGGTCCGAGAGCGAATGAAAGTCACATGAAATTGAGAGTGAAGATTTAGGAGTCAATAAATGTCTAGATCGAGTTCATGTAATTTTTATTTTTATTGAGTCTAGTGGATTAATGAAAGTTATGTACTTGGATTATCATTATTTGATATGAAATAAAGATGAAGTTTTGAGTAAATTTATTGTGTTATTGCATTGTCGTGTGATTGTTATTACGCTCTGAATATTCTTGATTGCATGAGGCATACCATGCCGGCTGTTCACATTTCCCGAGATCATCTTCGGTTGTAATAAAAGCTCGGGGCGTGACAATTAAGTTGGTATCAGAGCCTAGGCATAAGTATGTCTTAGGAAAAAGTCAAGCCGTAGGTTAAGTCCAAGGTTTAAGGACCCACACCTATGAAAACTAGGAAAGAAATTCCCCACCTATGCGAGAATTGGGTAGAGCTTGGGATGAGATAGTTATTAGAATTACTTCTAAGCTTTCCATTAGAATTAACCAAAAGATTCGTTATTTTTCTCAGGTACCTTATTTGTATTAGATGGCTCATCGTGTAGACTGGAATGGGATGCAAGAGACAGTCGCAGGTCCAACACAGGCTTTACAAACCATGGCGCAAGCTGACGCAGGAGCGAGAGCTGGGGACTTGCATCGTAATTTCCGGAGTTTAAACCCTCCGCGATTCTATGGCTCTTCCAACCCAGATGAAGCTGAAAATTGGATGGATGAGATGAATCGTATATTTGATGTCATCTAATGCACGGATCAGGAGAAAGTGCGTCTAGCTACCTTCCAACTCAATAAAGATGCACGTACGTGGTGGAGGTCAGTTCCGGCACCTCCAGCAGATGCACCTCATACCTGGGAGGGATTTCCCACTTTATTCTGTGCTAAGTACTTTTCGGAACATGTTAAAGAGAGAAAGGCTATGGAATTCGCCTCTCTTCGTCAAGGAATGATGTCGGTTGCCGAATATGAACTTCAATTTTCTAGACTTGCGCCGTATGCACCTCATTTAATCAGCACCGATTTGTTAAAGGCCAATCGGTTCATAGATGGATATTAAGACTCGGGTACATTCAGCAACTGGGGACTCAGAATATCCGTACTTATACGGAGATGGTCCAGAGGGCGTATCTATGCGAGAGGACTTTAGAGAAAGTAGATAAATTAAAAGGAAAGGGGGAGGAACCGAGCCGAAGGTCTGATCGGCATGATAAGAAGAAGAAGTTCAGCATCACGGAACCCTACAAATCCCGTGACATCAAGAAAAGATCCCGAAATGAGAGTGGTAGTGGCTACCACAAGAACAAGAAAGTCAAGGAAGAGGACAAGCAGGTCACTACGGCCTGTACTTTCTGTGAGAAGTTCGGTCACTCGGCCGAAGAATGCTGGAAGCGCCTTGGCGATTGTCTACGTTGTGGCAGCAGGGAGCACCGTATGCCGGATTGCCCTCTTATGAAGGAGCTATCTTCTGGAAGTGGACGTAAACGACAGGCTCGTCTAAATGCCGTCATGAATGATGATGAAGCGCCTAAGGATGATGGGCTCATGGAAGGTACTATTCACATTTGTTCGCATCCTGCTTTTGTACTATTCGATACTGGTGCTTCTCATTCTTTTATATCTACTTCCTTCGCAAAAACCTTTTCTATTTCGTCTGTTCCTTTACCTTCGGACCTTTCTATTACTACGCCTTTAGGCCCCGGAACCAAACTCACCAACTATTACCCAAATAGTGAGGTAAGGGTAGAAGGTCACAATCTTCCTGCAAACCTCGTATGCCTTGACATGGAAGGCTACGATGCTATTTTAGGGGTAGATTGGTTGGTAGATCATGATGCCTACATAAATTGCCGCAACATGATTATCTCTTTTCGGAAACCTGGTCTTCCAAGGTTTTCCTTCCTTGGTATCAAATATAGGAAGCATCCAGCCATCATTTCATCTCTGCACGCTTGCAAATTAATTTCGCAGGGATGTGTAGCTTTTCTTGCTTCTATTATCCTCACCGAATCCAAGGAGATCATCCTAGAAGATGTCCCTATTGTTAATGAATTTTCAGATGTTTTTCCATTTGATTTACCTGGTTTACCGCCCGAAAGGGAAGTAAACTTCTTGGTTGAACTTATTCCTGGAGCAACACCTATTTTAATAGCTCCCTATAGGATGTCCCCCACAGAACTCAAGGAATTAAAGAGACAACTACAGGAGCTACTAGACAAGGGTTTTATTCGACCCAACACATCCCCTTGGGGTGCGCCAGTTCTTTTTGTCAAAAGGAAGGATGGATCTCTCAGATTATGTATCGATTACCGGCGACTGAATCGGCTTACTATCAATAATAAGTATCCGTTGCCACGTATCGATGAGCTCTTTGATCAGCTTTCGGGAGCAGAATATTTTTCCAAAATAGACCTCAGGCCAGGCTATCATCAACTCAAGATCAAGGATGAAGACATATACAAAACGGCTTTCCGGAGTCGTTATGGCCACTATGAATTTATAGTAATGTCGCTCGGGTTAACTAATGCCCCGGCCACATTTATGCAACTTATGAATAACGTCTTCCTGCCATATCTCGACCAATTTGTGGTCGTATTCATTGATGACATTCTCATATATTCCAAAACAAAGGAAGAACATGAAGAACATTTAAGGATAGCATTGCAGACTTTAAGAGAACATAAGTTTTATGCCAAACTTAGTAAATGTGAGTTTTAGCTCAAGGAAGTCTCATTTCTTGGACATATTATTTCAAAAGAAGGCATCGTTGTGGATCCTTCTAAAGTGGAAGCTGTTAAGAACTGGAACCGGCCAACGACCGTGTCAGAAGTTAGAAGCTTTTTGGGACTGGCTGGTTATTACAGGAGATTTATTAAGGATTTCTTTAAGATCACCGTTCCTTTGACTAGACTTACAAGAAAAGAAAATCCTTTTATATGGTCGAAGGACTGCGAGGAGAGTTTCCTAACTCTTAAGGATCACCTTACCACTGCACCAATTTTAACTCTGCAACGGAAGGTGGTGGATTTGAAGTATATACAGATGCATCTGGCATTGGCCTGGGATGCATTCTTATGCAAAATGGGAAGGTGATTTGTTATTCCTCAAGATAACTGAAGCGTCATGAAGAGAATTATCATGTACATGATCTAGAATTAGCTGCAGTTATTTTCGCATTAAAAATTTAGCGACATTACCTTTATGGGGAGAAGTTCACCATATTTTCATATCATAAAAGTCTGAAGTATCTTTTCACCCAAAAGGAGTTGAATATGCGACAACGTAGGTGGTTGGAGTATCTTAAGGACTTCGACTTCACAATTCAATATCATCTAGGGAAGGCAAATGCCGTAGCAGACGCTCTTAGCAGAAGACCGATGGCAACAGTAGCAAGCCTCAGAGAAGGTATGACTTGTCTTATCAAAGATTTCTCTCATTTAAATCTTGATATTGACAGGGAAGAAGATGGATGTATAATTGCCAATATTAGGTCTCAACCTACATTAATAGAGGACATAGTCAAGTTGCAAGAGAATGATCCTATGATGATGGAAATCAAGGATAATATTGATCAAAGACTGAAATTTTCTATCTCACATGAAGGAAGATTACTATTCAAAGATAGGATTTGTCTGCCAAATCATAATGACACTAAGAAGTTAATCATGGAAGAAGCACACAAGTCAAGGTATGCTATTCACCCGGGTGCTACCAAGATGTATCAAGATTTGAAAAGAAATTTTTGGTGGCCCAATATGAAAAGGGAAGTGGCAGAATTCGTGTCTCGCTGTCTCACTTGTCAACAAGTTAAGGTAGAACATTTAAAACCCACAGGTAAATTACACCCCTTGAATATCCCCGAATGGAAATGGGAAAGTATAGGGATGGATTTCATTATGGGTTTACCTAAGACAAGAGGTGGACACGATGGTATATGGGTGATCATAGACCGATTGACTAAATCCGCACATTTTCTACCAATTAAAAGTTGATGGTCTGTGGATGTACTAGCAGCCTTATACATGAAGGAAATTATCAAATTGCATGGTGTCCCAGTCACCATTATTTCTGACCGAGATCCTCGGTTTACTTCGCAATTCTGGAGGGGTCTACAACATTCTTTAGGGACCCGACTGAATTTTAGCACATCATTCCATCCACAAACAGATGGTCAAACAGAAAGGACGAATCAAGTGGTGGAAGATATGCTCAGGGCTTGTGCTACTGATTTTGGAGGAAGTTGGTATGATCACTTGCCTCTAGTGGAATTTGCATACAATAACAGTTACCAAGCTAGTATTCAAATGGCACCGTTTGAAGCTCTTTATGGAAGGAGTTGTCGTTCCCCTATCTGTTGGAATGAAGTAGGAGAAAGGTAATTTCTCGGTCCCGATATTATTAGGGATACTACCGAGAAGATTAAACTCATTCGAGAAAGACTTCAGATAGCCCAAGACAGGCAAAAATCGTATGTTGACAATCGAAGGCGCGACTTGGAGTTTCAAGTAGGAGATCACGTATTCCTTAAGATTTCTCCCGGTCGTGGTATTCAAAGATTTGGTATTAAGGGAAAGCTTACTCCAAGATTTATTGGTCCTTTTGAAATTCTAGAAAGAGTTGGTGAAGTAGCTTATCGAATTGCTTTACCTCCTCAATTATCCAAAGTTCATGATGTATTCTACGTCTCGATGCTCAAAAAGTATGTTCCCGATCCTTTCCACGTCATCACTTACGACAATCTGGAGATTAAGAAGGATTTGACATACGAACAAAAGCCAATCAAAATCATTGAACGAGAGGTACGTCAACTTCGGAACAAGACTATTCTAGTGGCCAAGATCCAGTGGACAAAATCGGGAGAAACATGGGAAACCGAAGAAGCTATACGCAAAAGATTTCCAGAATTATTCGAATGTAAGTACACTCTCTACAATCCCATATTGAATTTGGGGATCAAATTCTCTTAAGTGGGGGAGGGTGTAATGCCCCAGAATTTTTATAAAATATTTCTGAATATTTAAGTATTTTTTTAGAATTTTAAAAGACCAAAATAAATTAATAAATAAATATTAGGTTAAATAAATTATTATTAAGGCCAATTATGGTAAATAATTAACTTAGCCTATTTTAAAGCCCAAAAAGGTTTTAAGGACCAAACCCATTAAGTTTGGCACATATTCTAGAAGGTAAATTAACTTATTTACGAAATTTAAGGATAAATACTAATTGTTTAGATAATTTAGTTGATAAACCGAAATTAGAATTTGAACTCATTTCAAATTCAGCACCCAATGTGTGTGGTGGTCTATCGTAAAACCGCTACAGGGACTTTGGCGGTCCAATGTACGACCACCACATTCTGTCAGTTCCGTGGATGGAAGAACGAGCGAAAAGATAAGATTTTTAAGACTCTATCGATCTCTTAGAGATCAAGATGAATGGACTAGTAGACATCTATAGGACTCTTAGAAGTCAATCTAAGCTTTAACAAGGACTCTAGAATCGATCTAATCCTCAAACCCTAGCAAAACCCTATAAATAAGACCTAGTCTTGACCTGCGCGACCCCTACATTGGCTCGCGTGGAATCAAGGTAAGACGACATTATTTCAGGTAGGTTCTTTGGAAGTTTTTATTGATAATATATTGGACTGACATCTCCCAAAATTTCGTGCTAGGAGATCAAGCACACAAGGAGATAGAAGCTTGCAAAGTTGCTGGTTCCACCTTAGCGACCCAAGAAACTGTGCAAAGGTCCGGTGAAGATCAAAGGATTAGAGAACCAAATCAAGGTATTTAGCCTAAGTGCCTTTAGAACTTTTCGTTCCCCTTAGTATCTACTTCTTACCCTCCAAATTTCACGCCATTAGGACAGGAGGATCAGGATATATCAAGATGTGAAGTTACCAATATATCATTGGGAGGAGTAGAGGTTAGGGCTCCATTCTAACATCAAATTCAGAGATTCAAAAGCCTTAGCAGAGGTAGGTCATCTTATGCATGGCTAAAACATCACTCTAGGGATAAAAGCCCCCTTATTGCATTTGATTTCATGCTTTATGTATGGAGAATTTCATGTTTTAATAGGACCTATGCACTAAGTATTTCATTCATGCATATTCCTTAACCTTAATGAACCAAATAAATTCTCTTATTCCAATACATGATTCCCATGCATATTGCAGCCTATTACTTGTTCTATCATGTATTATTTTTATTAAAAGGTTGATTTTCAGACATGATGTGAGTTAAAAACCTTAGACCTTGCTTATTTAAGTTGCTGTCTGTCGTGCTCTAGCGGCTTAGGGTTTGACCGCCAGAATCCTATAACGGCTCTATTATAGACCGTTAAAGTCACTGTGGTGGCCTTACAATAAACCGTCAGACACTACAATTCGATTTCTGTAAAATCTCTTACCATCCCTCTGGCGGACCATAAGTATAGCGTTAGAAGTCTCTGGCGGCCTTACGATAAACCGCCACATCACTATGACGTGCCTGTCTTAGACCGCCAGAGTGCTGTGTTCTATCAACCCGAGACAGAATTGAGAACAATCAAATTAGCTTATAAATAAGCCTAGTTATCTAAGTTTTAACCTATTTTTATGATTCTGAGTTTATTTACTGATTCAGGACAGTCATTGCATGTTTTATGGTATCTTGAGGTTATTTTAAAGCATATGCTAATTTTATACCAAAACCCTATAATTTTGTACTAACTCTATGGTTTAAAGGCAATATTGATGCGATTTCAACATGTATTTATTATCCCTAATCTATAGAGTCAATTCTATAAGTTCATGGCATATATTCCGGTATATGACCATTAGTTACACACTTAGCAATATAGGAACATAACCTTGGACATGATAACCTCTCCTTTGGATATTCCTTCCAATGGACTAGGAAATCTTGTTTCAAGGCCTCCGTAATTCTCCGCGAGCTTGGGATTCCCACTAGGATGCCGAGTTGGTTATACCATTAAAGCCCAATTGTCTAGAAAAGTACTACCGAAATTTTGAATTATGTCCATGTAACGGCCTATTACTCGACCGTCAGACACATCTAACGGTCCAGTATGCAACCGTCACATTACTGAGTCCAATTTATTCTTCTGGATTCAGCCCATTCTAACGGTCCAATACTAGATCGTCACGTTCATGTAGTGGCCCATTAATTGACCGCCATAATTCCTGAGTACTTTAACCCGAGGTTTGACCCAAGGGTTGGAATTTCAAAGTTCCTAGATGGATTATGGATGGTCCAGGGCTTGTCATATTGTCCAAGACACTTAATTTAATTTATGGAAAATAAGGAATGTACTGTTATGCTGTCGAATTGTTTCCATGAGCATAACCTTGTTTTAAGTCATTCTTGATCCCTCGCATTCTTAATTGAAGCGTTCATTCATTGAATTATTGTTATCATGAACTTATTGAACTTGTTATATTACTGGCCATATTTTATTGCTTGAAACGTGGAAGTAGCTTGATTTATACTTGAAGATTCGGATCGAGCACTGATTGTGTTCAAGGGCTCTATGCTAGTCACCTCAGCTGATTGTCGGAAACATACTATTATAAATCATGGGATATGATGCTACTGGCGTCGCATTGCGCTGGGAGTACTTTCTTTATAAATAAGTGAAAAACCACGGTATCATGACATCACTGTATCACGGAAATCACGGAATTATCCACAAAGTGATATTCCACAGAAATTCACGAAGTACTTGTTACTAAGTGAAGAGTACATTCTTGCTTGTTACATGTCATTCTAATACATTCTTGTTCTTGAAAGGCCATTACGACATTCTTGCTTGATTATACTTGATCGATTCATGTTCTCACATTTTAAGCTTGATTATATCTTGTTATTTTGTTGAAACCCGTATTCATCGCATTTCGCATGATTTTATATTATTCATTAGAGCTAAAATGCTAATCACTTTAATATTGCCAATCATGTTGATGCGAAGATACCTACTAGGCAAGTGTGCTCATTACCTATTGAAGAGGGGCGATCTCGCGCTGGTCCTGAGCTGGAGGAGATGATCACCGAGTAGTGAACTGCAAGGAAGGGAAACGGATCAGGGGGCCCAGGGATGGTTCCCTAGGGAAAACCCTCCGATGCCTAAGTCAGTAGAGCAGTGGTGGAAGCTATGAAGGGAGGAAGAAGGAGATGCACGAGATCCCTCTCCACCAAGGTGGTGAGGTGGTTCCTACTCAGGGAGTTTTAGGCATGTGTTGGCCTTACCTTTCACTGGAGGGTGTCCTAGGTTTAAATAGTGCGCCAGCCTTATGAGTCCCGTAAGCTGAGGAGTTTCAGGCGGGGGTTACGTCCTCAACGTGGGCTCTTTACGTCCTCGACGTGGGCTCTTTATAGCCTTGAGGATTCGTGGGACCCCTTATCCTTGTATACTCCTGCTCAGAAAGGGTTCTCAATGGCAGCGTGGATAAGCAATCGTCGATCGACCCAAGCATGAAGGGTGTCAGCCCTGTTCCGGGCGATAGGCATAGCTCGGGTGAGTCTCGATCGGAGTGGGCGCTGGGCGCTAGCCCTTATCCCAGAGAGGGGGATAGGTCGGGTGTGGGTCTTCCTCCGACCGGACCGACGCTCGGCCTTCCAAGCCTAATGGCTGCCTAGGAAGTGCTTGATCCCGAGTAAACTTATTGGGCTTTTATGTTAAGTGGGCCCTGTGGGGTGGTCACTTAGATGAGCTGGGCCTCATTTGGTCTCACTGGACCTAGTTCAGCCGCTCTTAGATGGGCTATAGAAACCCCCCTGTCCACTTGTCCTCCTCCTACTCCCGAGCCTTGGCAGGCTCGGAAGAGTAGCCGTTGGGGTTTTGGACCTGCGTGGCTCAGGTGGGAGGAGATATGGCGGTGCAAAGAAGCCACATATCGTGGTCACCTGGGCCCGTAATAATGATAATTCTTACGGATTTGAAACGAAGGGGCCCCCCCTATCTCGGAGGTCGGAATGACGCGCCGCCTTCCGCGAGGGGATATAAGTGTTGTGCGCTTGCTATCGTTCCATACTCCCTTCACTTTAGGATTTTGCTCTCCTTCGTACTTGCTTTTCGGGGCTCTCTGATGCGCCGTGGGGATACTGCGGAAGAGCAGAGACTCGCAGCGGCATTCACAGAGTTGGCGGAGACAACCGCGGAGGTGGTCCGATAGCTTCCCCTTCCTCTAGAGTCTTCGGAGTCTTGGGAGCCTTCTTCTTCAAGTTCCTCTTTGGATTTCATGGCGGACCAGCGTCCGGAGGTCGAGGAGTTGGAGGGTGAGCTTGAGGGGTGGGTGGTGGTGATACCGCCGGCTCCGAACTGCAGCGAGCTGGGGGAGGCGGAGGTGAAGTGGCTGGAGCACCAGTTTCGCCTACCCTGGCAGTACTACTTCGCCGCCGCTACCCCAAATGAGACGAGCTTGGATTCTCATACGGGCCATTTTTGTTCCTTCCTTCTGCCGTGGAAGGGCGGGTTCCGTCTTCCCTTCGACCGTTTTATTCTTGACCTTCTCAATTTCTTCCTGTTGGCTCCCATACAGTTGGTGGCAAACTCTTATCTTCTACTTTCCTCTTTCCGCATCCTCTACCTCTAGTGCGGGGTTCCTGTTTCCTTGGACCTCTTCCATTACTTTTTTGAGTTGAAGGAGCATTCCTCAGTCGGGAGGGGCGTCTATTTCATCCAGGTGAGGCGAAATAGGAGCTGTGCCTCCTTGGCCGTGAAGGACTCTTCCCACAAGGGGTGGAAGACTCAGTTCTTCTGGGTGGGGATTTGTTTAGTGGAGGAGTCTTGGAGGTGTCCCGTAATCCCAACTTTCACCCGAACATTCCTCCGAGGCAAGATGAGTTCTCCCTGGATGTGGAGAAGTATGCGGCCATTCTGCTGAAGCATCACCAGTCCACGGAGGAGCTGGTGACCCCGGAGAACATCGAGCGATGCCTTCTCCAACGGCTACGGCCGTCAGGTGCGGGCACCACGAATCAACTTTCTCTTCGGATGATGAAGCTATTTTTCTTTTCCTGACCATGTCTTCGTTTGCGCAGACACCAGACGGTCGGCTGCAGAGGAGGAGCATGCGACCGAGCAGGAAGTGATCGATCTGGGCTACAACTCGACTGCCGTTGAGTCGCAAGCTCCCGAGGGTCGCTCCCGAGCCCGAGATAAGGGCAAGGGGGTGACCCGGGAAGGGTCTTCTAGGTCACGGGGGTCCAAGCGCAAGGATCCCGTGGAGAAGATGCTGCGGGATGCCGCGAAGGCCAAGAAGCATGCCAAGAAGGCCGGGGCCGTCCCCACAGTCGAAGGTGGTTCTGGCTCAGCTCTCCCCTCTGCCGAGCGTGACAGGGCCAACCCTATTAGGCCATCTCGCCCATCCGCCGAGCAAGAGGGGGCCGAGGAGGCCAGGGCCGTTTCTGCGGTTGGCGGCGGAGTGGGCCCGGCTATCCCCTCTGCAGGAGCCGAGGGGACTGGGGCCGAAGCGGGTGACTCTAGGGCCGCGGCCGAGACTGGAGCGTCGAGCAAGGTAGGCGGCGCTCCGGGCGGCGACGCTGGGGCCGAGCCGGTCGAGGTCGGGGGGTCGCAAGGAGAGGTGACGCAGCCCTAACCGATCGAGGCAAGAGGGGCGGATGAAGCAGCGGCTCAATCTGAGCCGGCCGGTGGGGCTCCCGAGGGGATGCCTCTCGGAGGTGGCACCCCTATTCTGGCTATTCTGGAGAGACTGGGCATCCGGGGCCCTCTGTACAAGAAATGTCGCAGCATAGCTATGAGGGTGGTGAAGGGGGGAGACAGGCAACGCTCCCCACCCGTGGCCCTTGAGATGATCATGGAGGGTGGCCTCGTCTTGGCCCAGATGGGGGTCTCTTTGGCTGAAGCTTACGCTCGGTCGGAGACAGAACGAGCGAACCTTGCCTGGACCCTTGGCGTGTCCTATGGGAAGATAGCTCGGCTCACCGAGGAGCGTGATGGGCTTCGGCGGGAGCTCTCCTCGGTTAGAGAGCTGGCAGGGTGAGCCAGGTGGAGGTCCGACATTGACCGAGCAACTGGCTCGGGCCCGTGGGTCGCTCGAGAGGAAGAGCAAGCTTCTGGAGGAGGAGCGCGTGGCCCACGCCGAGCGAGATGGCCATTGGGAGGTCAAACGTGCCGAGCTATTAGGTCGAGCGGAGGAAGCCACGCATCTTGGCTGGAGGCCGAGGCTGATCGAGCCGAGGCGGAGAAGCAGATGGCCGAGGCAGAGCGGAGGTTGGCCGAGGCGGAGTGGGAGAAGGTCGAGCTCGCTAGTTGGGTAGGATCGGCTGGGGCGAAGGCACTCGAGCAATACAAACGCTCGGAGGCCTACCGAGTCGACCTTAAGGAGGCTGCCCTCCCCTACTACGAGTTAGCACTTCGCCGGGGCATCCACAAGGGGTTCGAGCACTGCTACGGCCGGGCCATCTTCTACGCAGAGGAGCAGGCGCCCGGGACAATCAGTTTCCCATCCGGGCAGCGCTATGACTCAGATTTGGCGTCCTCCGATTCCTCTGGTTCTGCGTCGGGGGAAGAAGGAGACCAGGGGGACTCGTCTTCGTCGAGGGGTCACTAACTCCGGATGCCTCGGGAGGGCGCGCAACCGAGGCAGTTCCCACACAGGTGGGGTCAGTGCCAGGGTCGACCGTCGCCGAGGGTGCCGGGGGCAGACCGTCCGAGCCTTCAACTTTCGAGCCTCAGGATGGGCCAGAGGACCTGATGTATCTGTTCCTCTTTTTCTCCTTGTACGTTTTTCCTTTTTGAAGAAAAACTTCTCTTTTCATGTAAAGGAAAGTCGAGAACGTAAGGCAATAGCATTATGATAAAGACTTGACTATTTTTTACCGCCATTGCCGTGGTTTGACCAGCGTATCCGCAGTAGTTAGAACATGCCAATACTTTCTGCGTGGATCTCGCATGATGGTTGGGCGGGCGTCTGATAGGGTGTCTTTCCGTTTTCTCATGCTTTAAATGCCCGGTCGCTTCGTGTGTTCTGTAGGGATGGAACCGAGGAGTTTGAGGTGACCGTTCGTAGGGAGAGGTCCCTTTAGCGTGTTTTCAAGGGGAGAATCATTTAAGGCAAGTAACCTCCCTTCGCCTACAAAAGGTCTGAAGGGCGTCGCTTCCTCTCCATCACTTAGGGTCCTCTCTGACAGTCTTTCCTCCCTCCTTCTTCACGAAGCGTTGTGCTGTCAGTTCATCCATCCGACTGCGCACCCATTCTGCACGAGCAGATGAAGCCTCCAGTCGGGTTCTGTGCTCCTGAAGGCTAGAATTCAGCTCTTCTAGCCTCAACCGGCAATCAGTTCTTTGTAGCTTAAGGGCTGTCAGTCTGTCATTTACAGTACGCCCTAGAAAGTCCCGACGATTCACAAACTTCAATAACAACAACATACGCTGGGTCCATATCTCCATGGGGCAGCCCAGTGCTTGCAAGCCAATTGTTAGGCGTTCAGCCACCTCCTTCAATTGCAAATAAGTCAATGTCGGCTGAGACTCCACCACCCGATGCAACATCTCCAAATTCTGCCAGATAAAATCTTCTGATGAGGTAAGCCTAGGGAAACTATTGGAGCTACTTCAAAGGTGACTTCATTGTCAATAGCTGCCCACAAGCCGATGTCTGGCTGAGAAGATGAAGATGGAACGGTCGCCGGGGAAGGTGGAATGATCTCTACAGCAACCGCTTCCCGAACTGTTGTCTTTCCTGCTGCCGAATCTTCGGGAGTCACTTCCGGAGTGATTGCTGGAGTTGAGCTGGTGTCTTTGGCATCCTCTTCCTGAATTGTGGTCCCCTCTGCTACTGAACCTTCAAGAGCTACTTCTTAGTAGCTACTGGAGATGGTAGAGACTGAGATTCTATCATTTGCACAGATGAAGCTGTAAGTTCAGGGCGACGGTCAATACGGTAGCAGGGACGAAGGTGGAACCCCTGGCTTGGTCTACTTAGACTCTCAATTCTAAAACCCAGTTGGAGTAGAACCTTCCCCTAAAGCCCCCAGCTCCAACGATGATATATCGGTTGTTGATTGCACCCTCACTGGCATAGGGTGAAATACATCAGTCATCCCAGCAGAAGCTACATCCCCAGGGAGCAGTACAGCCAAGGCTTCTGAGGAAATGATATCGGAGGCTGGTATCAAGACTATGTCGGTGGTGCCGAGCTCCTGAAACAATCTGAAATTAGCATCAAAATGGCAGATAAGCAAGAAGGCTATGTAGTAAAACAAGAAGGAAAAGGCGAAGCTCACTTTCATTGCAGGGTCAATCCCTTCAAGTGCCTGCATAGAAGATGACAGTTCTGTCGATGAAGCAACAAAAGGGGGAGTTATCTCCTCCTCCATATCAATACCAGCATATTCTTCTGGTGACATCCCCTCAGATGATGGCACTGACAGCGTTGGAAGGCTAAACAATGGCAGACCCTCTAACAGCATAAGAGGTGCTACTACTCCATCTTTGGCTGATCCTTGTGCTTCCTCCTCGCCTTCAGAAAAGCCAAAGTCGATCTCTTCATCAGAGGCAGTGGCGGAATTGCTGAAGATATCTCCAAGCTGGGAATGAGCAGACCCACTACTTCTATTGTCTTCCGGGCTGTCGAACGGCTAACAATTTGCCGTAAGGGGATAGTGCCTTTCTTCAACATAGCCTTGTGACCCTCCTACGGCTGAGAGACATCCATATCTGGGGTCCCAGTGTCGGCTCCAACCCCCTCGGCCACTACAACATGGGCTCATATATGAAGAATGATGGAATGATCATCAAAAAGACAAGGAAGGATTAAAAGGGGCAAGACAAGCCTACCCTCAACTTCACTGGCTGGTGTGGGTGAAGGCAGCCTACTATCTTTCGGGGCAACTGTGGAAGGCTCCCCTTCCACCTCCTCTATTGCGCCTCTGGTCTCTTCAGTAGTCGCAGTGATAGCAACTTCTTTTGAGCCACTACCAAATAAAGATATTCCAAGTCAAGAATGAAGACACCACAAAGTCTACAAGCTTGCAGCTCATAAGAGAACAATGATACCTTCGGCTGCTTGCTGAGCGACCTCCTGCTGAATGGCAAACTCCTCAAAAGAAGGCACACGTGGTAAAGGGACCTCAGTAACGTCGGCTGTGGAGGAAGATTGCTTCGTTAAAGCCTTTCGGGCCTTCTTGGCTCGCCCCACGGTGACTTTCACTGCATGAAGTCGCCCTCTTCTTGCTAGGAGGCAATGGGGTGGTAGTTGGCGCCGGCTCGGGATGTCAAAATATGCAGGCTTCTGAGCCTGGGAAATTATCTTCCTGTAGATCCCCTGCTGCTTTATATCTGGTCGATCTGGCAAAAAGGATGCACATTATTATGAAGACGATCAAGCAATGAAGCAAGCACCATGTCAACCGGAGGGAGTCATACCTGTCGGGCCATTGTAAAAAGATGAAAGGGGCCAATACTGATAGGCCACCTCTTTACTACGGGACGCAACCACCCTAACAAGCCAGCAAACGTCACCGATCTTTTGACACTTCTCTACAGGCTAGCTAAGTCTACATGGCCGCGAGAAGCAAGACAGTGATATAGGCCAAGGTGGTCCATCCCCTAGCCGTGAGCATATTGGAAAGATGCAAACAGGGGCCTGTCCAAGATACTGGCTGCAGGATTATCAAGAGTCAGCCCATGAATATTCATCAGAATGAACAGCCAGGACGTATGCTGATAATACGTCAGGGTCCTATCCTCCCTCCTTACAAAAGTCCTATATGGGCAGGAGCAGTCCGTTTGGCTTTTCCATGAAGCTACCTTGGGAAGCGGCTCCTCTATAAGGAATGGGTACTGTTGAGACTCCAGATGAGTGCTACCGATTTGGCATAAATGCTTCAAATTCTTCATGAAGGCATCCTCATTTACATTAGCGAGTACCGGTGTCAACTGTTGGGATGCATCCTCCTTCAGAGCTCGCCGCTTGGCTATGTATTTTTCTGCTTCCCTTGGGTGCTGAGAGAACAGTCTCTTCAGATGGGCCTCATCAATGTCAAACACTAGCCCAGGCTGCTGACTCAGGAATGTGCGCTCTGCTACATCCCAGAAAGCTCCTCTGGCATTGTGATAGAAGCTCGTACGGGCATTCCACCATTTGATGTACTCTACGGTGACCCAAGGAACATGGTTTGACACCGATGACATCCTGAAAGTAGCATCATCTTAGCGGTGAAAGAAATCCCACCAAAGGCGGCCGTCACCAGTCACAATGGAACTATGCTTTGACCTGCTCTCCAGCGGAAATTGGGCAACTGAAGTGGGAATATGTTGATCATAACCAAAATTCCATCCAAATCGGAACGGATAGTAAGGTTCCAAATGAAGCAGGCCACCCATCCTGAAGACTAAGACACTCGGGCGGATGGACATGGCCCATTCAACCAGCTCTGGCTCTAAAAGTGGTCGGGTGACTTTAGCGCCCGAAATGGAGTGAGTGAGGACCTCCACATCTCCCAGCTTGCATTCGCGCTGCGGATTCGCCAAAGGAGCAGAATGTGTTGCCAATGTCTAGAAATGAATAGTCCCTACTGAATCCATCGGGACCTTGGTCAGGCGGCCTCTGATCTGGAAAAGCTGTTGTGACACCGGGCCAGGCTCGACACTGGCAAACTCTAGCATTCGGGGGTACAATGTGGTTGTCTGCAAAGTCCTCGGAGCAAGTTCGGGGAACAAACTGCATACCCAAGCATTAAAGAAGTGAAATGGGCCCACTGTCCTGAGTGATCTGGGGACTCGATGTCTGTGTAAGTCTCCCAAAGAGTTGTATATCAAGCAAAGTGCCACCGGACACAAAGAGAGCCGCATACCCCAAGCCATCTGACAAGCCGGATATATTGCCTCCGCCTGATAATTGTTTCATCTCCCTACGGGAGAGCAAAGGTGCACAACCAGAAAGTCAGATAAGTAGCACAATGAGTGATGGGATCCACCCCAGCAGGATTGGGCCCTTCTTGACTAGTCCGTCGGAGGGAAGCTGCCAACTCCGATTTGAAACTCAGGGTCCTACTCTGTTTGCCTGCAGTTGGAGCCACTGAAGGAAATTCATTATACTTTAGAGGACCATTGAAGAAATATTGAATCAACTGTCCCACTCGGACCTTCAGTCTGCTGCTCTTTTCTCGGGCATGATAACCCTTGGATGACCCTTTGTAATGTGACAAGGAGAGGGAGCGGTATGCCTTCATTAAATATCGGTATGCAAAGCCGAAAGAATATTGGCCCTCGCCGTCAGTTTCATCCTTGACTGAGTCATACAAGCAGACTTCTTCATAAGGCTCTCCATCAATCGGTAAGCCTGAAAGCTGTGACAGACTCCAAAGGTCCAGGGAGGTTTCACCTTCTGCTGTGTAAAATGTGTTGAACTGAGGACAGAAAACTTCAAACATTCCACAGCACAAGCCCTTAGAAATGGGGTATCGGAATCGCGAAGCATATACGCTATGGTACACCCCAGCTCTAATCAACAAATGAGCATACTCCTTCAGCACAAATTCTGTGAACTCCACTGCCCCTACACGGAAGAGATGAGCATCCGTCACCTTCGCGTCAGCAAACTAGCCAGCAGCCAGTTGAAATTTTAAATGGACGGCCAGGCAATTCATGACAAATGGTTCGTCCCTGTAGCCCCACTTTATCGGTGCCAGGAATAATCCGTAGTCGGGCCCGCTGCGGTATCCCATCGGGTAGGGGTGAATTCAGGAGCTCTCGTTAGCATTTTCTGTTCTGGCTCCAGCTCAATCACACCAAGGACAGCATCACATTCACGCTGCTCTCCGGGAAGATATATGGCTTGGCCCCGATACACAGAGCCCTTCAAGCTGTCCCTCTCCGACAACATAGCCCACTCCACTGCACGGGCTAATAGCAGATCCCTCATGCCACCCACAGTAAAAGTGCGAATGAATGGCACCAAATGGCTATCCTTCAGGAAATCTGGGCGGTAGTCGCTACCATGTCTGAAACTCATTCCTTCTTCAGCAGAAAAGACACGGGTGGATGAAACAGTGTCCGTCTCAGAATCTGAATACTCGTCAACTACAACAATTTGCTCGTAACCACGGTCCAGTTGATGAACATTCAGCCAGTTCACTAGTGGACCGGATATTTCAGGCTGAGCAGAAGTGCACGCACCAGCAGCTCCGGAAGCAGCAGAGGCAGAGCCAGAGGTAGCAGCCATTGCAATAACTGCATTCCAAGAAAATTTCAAGATAAGACTCCAAAAGAAATCAACAAACAAAGCTAAGCACTTTAAAGAAATTTCGACAGAATCTCCCCTTATATTGGGTATGCCCGAAGTATAATAGGAAGCCATTCACCAAGAGGGAATGACCCCTTAAACAACAAGGGACACGGTCCCAAGGATGAGGCAAAGGGTCTCACGGTGGAGAGATAGAAAGGAAGAAGGAAATCCACTGAAGCAGAAGCTGCGCCGAGCGCCGCCGCGGGAAGAAGAAGGAGGAGAGAGGGAGCTCAGGGTGAAATGAGCTCCCCCGAACCCTAATGGGCCTTAAAAGGTCGCGCCGAGAAGAAAACCCCCGCCAGAAGAAAAGCGCGCCAAGAAGCGGTCGCTCCGATCGCCAAAAGGCGTGCCGAGATGGCCGCGCCGAGACGCTCCCACCACATGACAGCGCCGAGAGGCATCCTCCGCCCGTAAGCTGGGATACTCACGCCGATGCCGCCCGCGCCGATTTACTCACGCCGGGACGAGAACGCCGCCAATGAAGCTGGAAGACTGGCCATTCAAGACTCAGCAATCCAGAACTAGCCCCAAAAATGCCTATGAAATACTGAAGATGCCACAAATGTAAAGAAGATTTCAAGATGTATAGACAGATCAAGCAAGAAATATATGCACAGATATCGAAGGATACACCCGCAGGCCCCGTGCCGCTTATTCTTTGCTCACACCACCTGCTGGTGGGGGGCATTTGTTGACACCAAAAATATACAAAGATAAAGAAGAGGTCAAAGCAATCTAAGGGCTTTGAAGATCAATCAAGGGTGCGGCTCCCATGTCAGCCCTGGAGATTATGAGAATCAGAATAGAAGAAGACCCACTACACCTGAAATTCTGTCCGGCTGAAGCCATCATCGGCCAAGCCGCTGTCCAGCACGGCTATCACTCAAGATAGTCAGGCTGATGAAGACTACGTCAACACCCGGGCAATCATCTGCCTGCTGAAAAGGATCCTCAGTGTATTCTGATGCTCGTAAAATAGGACTCGCATAGCTTCGCACATATCTGTTGGTCCTGGATGCTAAATAGACAGCAAAGAAAGCCAATACACACTCCGAGAAGCCCACATAACCAATGAAAAGGCCTAGTTATTCCAAATGGCCTCTATCAGCGCATATCCACAAATAAAATGGGCCCAAGCCCATTACAATGAAGCGCGCTGGGAAGATTGATGCCAAGCGCGTCGGGTGATCCACGCCGGGAAGACCTACGCCGATGGACAAGGGGTCAGCCCTCTATAAATCCCCTTTGTCTTCGACAGAGAAAAAAGGGGGAGACATCTAGAAAAATCATCTGAAAGAAGAGAGCAAGGGCTGAGAAAAAAAGAGAGAAGAGAAAGGTCTGAGGGCCTGCTGAAGAAATCGGAAGAAAGCAAGAGAGCTGCAAAAGTCTGTGGAGAGAGATGTAAGGTGGGGTTGATTTCCAAATGCCCTAAGGGGCTACATTCTCCCCTTCCCCCCATCCAGTGTTTGCAATCTTTATTCTCCTATGTCGTCTGCTTCTATTTTCTTTTCTTTTGTGCTTTTGCTTCCGAGGCCTGTTCCTCTGCAAATGCTGAGTATCAGCAAAGTCTGATGTATGTTCAAGGAGCATCGGCCCATGTGTATGCCTTTGTAATCTGATTTCCCCCAAATGTTAAATGAATGCGTCCTTTCGGAATGAAATGAAATATGGGATTCTGAGAATTTTCTTCCTTATGCCCCTCTGAAATTTATCATATCCGATTGTGGTCGTGAGGGGGGGTCGTTAAATGAATGTTTTATGATTACATTATTTAGGTGACTCACATAATGATGCATAGTTGTCATCATCAAAAAGGGGGAGAATGTTGTGCATGTGTGGTACACGCATGATTCTATGGTTTTGATAATGTCTGTGTATGATTCATTATGATATGGTTTAACTGACTCAACTGCTTTATTGTGCATAATAATACTTTTGATGCCTCCATGCTATGCTCATCATGAAAAGACTACCTTCTGTAGAGAATGACATTGACAGCAAGGCACTCAGCCAAGTTGACTTGGGAAGCAATAATAAACAGCAAAAGGCCAGCCAACAGCAAGTGCAAATCCAAGGGAATAAAATAATGAAGCTACATAGACAAGAGTTCCTTAAATTGATGGAATTAAGTTGCACAGATTAAGAAAATGTCTGTGTATGATTCATTATGATATGGTTTAATTGACTCAATTGCTTTATTGTGCATAATAATACTTTTGATGCCTCCATGCTATGCTCATCATGAAAAGACTACCTTGTGTAGAGAATGACATTGACAGCAAGGCACTCAGCCAAGTTGACTTGGGAAGTAGCAGCAAGCAGCAAAAGGCTAGCCAACAACAAGTGCAAAGCCAAGGGAATAAAACAATGAAGCTCCATAGACAAGAGTTCCTTAAATTGCTGGAATTAAGTTGCACATATTAAGAAAATGCAAGGAAGGTAATTTGAGAAAGTGACATTGACAGATCAAGCACTTTAAACCAATCTCCCAGGTGCAAAGAATCTTTGGATGCGTAGAAACCAAGAAAGGGTTGGCAGAAGAAGTTGAAAATTCCAAATTCTTTAAGGCTACGTCGACCTCATAAGGATGCTGCGTCGACCTCGCAGTTCAGCCAACTCTGAAGAGTCGACCCTTGGTGTCGACACCCCTTCGCGAATGGTCTGTCGGGCAACACTGCGTCGACCTCACTTTCACAGGAGGTCGACCTTAGGGTCCTCCCAGAAGCCATTGTAAACTCGGTTCTACAAGGCTGCGTCGACCTCACTTTCACAGGAGGTCGACCTCATGATGTTGTCCAGAAGCTCTTCACCCTATTTCTGTCAAACATGTCAAATCATCCAGGAACCAAAAATAGCAACCGTAAACCTCCAAAAACATGATTTTTAAAGTATGGAAAAGGTTCCTAGGACAGAGAATTGTCCTTCTCTATCATGAGGCTCAAGGACAACTTTTGAGAAGGCAGATCAAATAGGTTACATCTATGGGAATGGTCAGTCCTTTTGGCACTCTGCTTTTTGACTTCAAGCAACCAGATTTTAGTCCAAGGAAAGGACCAAGGACAAATGACTGACCTTCTTCTGTCATGACCAATGAGGAAGAAGATCTGGAAGAAGCTCCCTATCCAAGACCATTATTTCCTCTCAAACAAATACAGATCTTGGAGGGCAAATTGCCTTGACTCTACTCTGCTGCCATGTGACCAATCCGATTACATAACCAAGAAAAGGCTGAAAAAAGAAAAGAAATACTTTCTATTCACCTGAACCAATCAAAAGTCAGCCTGGCAATATATTCTCTCATAATGTGCTGGACCTATTAGAGAAGAGGTTCTTTTCGAAAGAACCATTGTTTACTCCAGCCAATCAGATACAGTTCCCATGGAGGGAAATTTCTCCAAGCTCTTTAATAAATTCGAAGCTCTTGCTTGATGAGGAGTTGCTGCTGCCTTAGAGAAGAGCCTATGTGTGCCAAAGAAAACCTATGAGAAGAGAGCTAGCAGCCCAGCACCTGGTCTGGCCCAGTCAAGTGCTGTAAAAGAAAAGAGAGCAGAAGAAGGAAGGGAAGCCATGAGAGAGAGCAGCCCGACAAAAGGTTGAGCTTGAAAAGTAGATCTGGTTACAGTCTTCAGATTCTTATCTGAAGCTACAGTGGGTGTTCTTCCTTGTTTTGTTTTCTATCTCATTTCTGATCCACATTTAAGTGTGTGTGTTCGATGCTCTAGTTAGAGACCGGAAGTGTTTTTGCTGCACTTGTAGCTTGTTTTCTTTGTTTGTGTGTGTGTATGTGGGGCTCATCCTCGTGTGTGTCTGTGGGGGGTGGGGTTCATCCTCGTGTGTGTTGAGGACTTCGTCCTCGTGTGCTAAAGCCTCACCGATTTAGTGAGGGGTGAACGTAGGTTGCGGGTTTGCAACCGAACCACCTTAAAAATATCTAGTGCAGTGGGTGTGTTCTTGTGTGATTGATCCATATCTTCTATCCCCATTCACAGGAACACAGGTATTTCTATTCTGCACTTACCTTGCTCAGCCTCCACATTGTCCACCTGTGTGATCCGTCCTGCACCTACATATCCAATCCTTGCTTGTTGCATATCTGCACTCAAGCACTCCTTTTTTCACAGTCCCGATCCAAGTTATCATCCGCATTGCATGGTGTGACCGTGTCTCGTATAGGTGTGTTTGATTTTGGTTCTGCATATCCCAATAGGAACACTTGTGTTCCACTTGTCTGCAACTCTATAAGGGACTGGGCTGTGTTATGTGTTTAAGTGGTTCATCTGCATTCAGTGGTGATTTACGTCGACCTCATCAGTCTGCATATGTTGTTTTGATCTAGCCTTTGAACTACTCTTGCTAAATCCACTATGTACTAAGCCCAAGTGTTTTATTTGTATTATAGCAGTGGTTTATGTTTAATTAGCAAAGTTTTTAATTGGGCAAAGTTTATGTCGGACCTATTCAACCCCCCCTTCTAGATCCGGTTGCACCCAAGGGACCCAACAAAGCTTTCTTTGAATAGTCGCCTAAACTGTCAAAAGCCAGTGATGCTTCCAAGGGCGAGTGCTCAGAACTAGGCCTGAGCACCCTGGACCTAAGTGGTGACGAACGCTCGACACTTGACATCGTCGGAAGTCCCGTGCAGGGTCATCAGGGCGTCGAAACTGTCATAGTGGTCGACCGGGTCGCCCTGACCGTCGTAGGACTTGAAGGCCAGAAGGGATATCCTTGGGGACAGTCCGACCTCCAAAATGTTGGAGGAGAACGAAGATTGCTCCTCTTCCTCCTTTGAGGTGGAGTTTTGTTGCAAGGCCCGGAGGGCCTACTCTTGCTCGGTGAAACGACGCTCGAACTCTCAGAGTTGCATGGAGAGCTAAGGACGAGTGCAAGGAGATTTTGAGGCATTTTTGGTGTGCTTGCTTTCATGTCGGCACGCACCGAGGCCAGCCGCTGGTATTGGTGGGCGCGCTTCACCTTCCTTCCCGCGAGAGTTGGAAGAAGCTTCTTGTTCGTTGTCTTGACATGGGAGGTGGGAAGGTTCGCCCGCAGTGTTGCGGATGATGTGACCCTCCTAGAGAATAAAACGGCCTCCTGCCGCTCGCCGGGAAGCTTCCAGACGGGGGGGGGGGGGCTCGACCGTGAATGTTGCGAGCACTCCTCTCCGGTTACCTGGGCCCGCATCAGGTCGACGAGAACATCCAACTTATCGTTGAGGGCCTAGAATGTCGCGGGATCTACCGCGGGACGCGGGGCCTCCACAAGTGGAGGGGGTGGAGCATTGGCTTGGTTGGGCGGAAGGAGGGCTGGTCAAGGAATTGGACGGCACGCGCCCTTCAGGTGCTATTGTCGGCGCCTTCCCCCTGTCGCCGACTACCCCCTACTGCTACTCCTTCGTACCGTACTGACTTTTAGCTCGTTTCTCACAAACGGCGCTAGATGAAGAGGCTGGATCTCGCGCTGAGCCATATACCGTCCGATCAGGGGAGATCGTGATGGATAGCCACCTCGAGTTCGAATTCTGCGAGCAAAGAAAGAAAGCAGTCAGGGGGCCCGGTGTTGAGATCCCGAGAAAAATCATCCGATGCTTAAATCAGCAATGATAAGAGCTAATGGGCTGAGAAGGAGGCAAAGAGGGAGATGGGCACGAGACTGCTCCTCACTAATGAAGTGGCTAGAAGTGGCTTACTTTTTCGGAGGGCTTCCTTGGATTTATATAGTGATTAGTTCGGTTTTCGGGACAAGGGAAGAGAGAGAGCTTAGGGGGCGTTATCCCTCAGATGTGGGCTTTCCACCGTTCGGGGATGCTTACCCTTCTCTTAATCCCTGGGACTTCCCTCGAGCAGTTACGTCCGGTTGACCCTTTGACTTTCCCCGAGCGATAGGAGGTACCGTTACTCGGGCATTCGAGCCAAAAAGCTAGAATGTTTTGTGGGCTATGCCGGCCCGAGTGAGTTGGGCCTTCTAATGAGTGGGCCCATGCAGAGACTTGTCACTCGTTGGGCTCCGAGTGTTTTGTTGGGCCGTATTGTGTCACATATCTTTTGGGGCCGTAAATATGTCCCTCTCCAATGCCAACATATCAAGGGAGGACACGAAGAAAGAACAACATTATTAGAAAAGGGAAATGAAGAAATGAAGAAAGAATAGTATGAAAATGAACGATGGAACCCCGAAAATCTGAAAGTGATGGCACGTGTATATATATATATATATATATATATATATATATTTGACATATTGACACGTGACTTTGAGGAAATTGGAAAATATTAATTAAATACTTCTATGACCGCCTTCCGACTGTTCAAACAATCTATGTTACACGCTTTCTCCGTAACGCGGTCGTCTGGATCATCATTCGTTACACCTTTAATTAGTAGACTACTATCTCCTTTTTTATGCCAATATATATTATATATATATATACCTTTTTTTACGGCATTCCTGAAATTAAGAAAGAAAAGAAATAATCATATGAACTGTGCTTTGTCGAGCAACGATGTACTCCAAGTTATGATCTCATGGTTATGCATAACACCTTGACTCTTCCTTTTCCAGAGATTAGGTAAAAAAGACAAACTGTGATAATAACCCTGTCCAACCGGTCGAGTCGAGACAGCACATTGCGTGAATGCAAGAAGGCATAAAATTTTGGTCAGGTTTCTATTTCGAAAAAATTGCAGCTTCAATTCTGAGAGCAAATGTTCAATTTGTTAACGATATATATCCCTACCTTGCGAGAATATTCCGGCTGATCAAAGCAGGAACAATTCCTCGATCACGTTGCCCGAACCTTCCTCTTGTCACATGCCCGTCACCATCCATCCTTCCTTCGCGTCTCTCGCTGATCTGGCCTGCCAAAAGTATGCTGCGCTATCCCTTATGGCAGGCAATCGGACGTGTGTAACCATCGTACGACACTGTGCTGCCGTACGTAAGACGGGTCTCCGTTTAATATTCATCAAGAAGATTCATAACACTCAAGTAATTTCAAATCATGAATTATTGCGTTGTTCTTCCCGCTAACATAAATATATTAATCTTTAAAATATTTTTTACATAAATATCCTCCTAAATATTGATTACGTTAAATATTTCTTTTATTTAATTATATTATCAAAAATATCCTCTAAATATCTTTAATGATTATGATTATAACTCGCGCTTCCCTCCCATTAAAAGAGAATCGAATATTCGTAAGTATATGACATGAAAATCTTTAAATCATTTGTAATACCTTAAATTCCCTCCATAGTTACCACCGGTATACAATTGGAAGACTCTTCTTTTACATCCCGACGTTGTCCACAACCCTAACGAGAGGGAACTACAGGTGGCCGAACGACGGCACACTTCGTCAGAACGAACGGCAGCACGGCGACACACCTTGGAAACCCTGGCTACTTCGACGCCGTCGAAGACGCCTCCCCACCTCACGCCTATGACTGAACACCTCGGAAACCCCGGCTGCTATGACGTTGTCGAAAATGCCTCCTCACCTCACACCCTCAGCCTTTACCTCCTCGGGAGCAACTGCAAGTTCTTGATCAAGTATGACAAAGGAGGGCTGGTTGCCCTTCCCCATGCTGAGGGGCTCCATCGTTGTCACCCTCAGCAAAAAGTTCCAATGCATGCTTATTGCCTATCGTCTCGGGCTGAGCAGATAGTGTGCACCAGCAAGCATCAAGCCCTAAGCACTGGCGAGTATCAGGTTAACCCACAACCCCTGCCAAGAAGATTCCAGAGAAGGACATCTTCAAGATGAGTGACATGACCATCGGACAATCTAGTATTAGACGTTCACTACAATACAACAAACTGACTTTTACATATATTTTTAAAACGTAGGTATACATCCAAAAAACGTAGGTAAAGACTTTACCTACGTTCTTTGTCACACTTTGAAAATGTGATGCTTGCTCGCATAACTATAGGTTATACCTACGTTTCAATGAAACGTAGGTATAGATCGACCTATACCTATGCTTTAGAAGCGTAGGAATAGTCCAACGAAGCTAGGTACAAATCATCTATAGACACGCAAATAAAAAGGATATATCTACGTTTCTGAAAATGTAGGTATTACCTTTTGGCACATAATAGAAGAAACGAATGAATAAGAGTTAACATCATTTTTAAAAAAAGTAGGAAAATTATTTAACGTTGGTTAATAAAAAACGTAGGAATATGTTATTTTTTTTATAAAAAATCATATTAGTATATGTGCTCTCATCACCTATAATAGTCCATCGTTTCATAGTTTGTCATCCTTTTGACTTATGATTATTTGGAAGTGACCTGAATTCATCAGTGAGTCATATGCATTCATGAACATTTTCAGGTGACCCAAAATCAAGGGCAATCTTTGTGAACAGTTTCTAAATGGACATCATTTCAAGAGACACAGAAATTTAAGTTAAGCATTAAACTAAAGAAAAGCTATTATAAAGAATTCCAATGCATACATACCCTGAAGAAAATATTGCCTGCAAGGTAGAGAATAACATCTTATGCAGCCAAGTCTTAAATTCCAGACTTATCCATATATTCTGTCAATTGAAGTAAATAGAAGATGAAATATCTTGATAAAACCGAATCCCTACCTTTTGCACACGAGCAGTCAACCTAGTCATTGCACTTTTCAGCTTACGGACAAGATCCAAGTTGCGGCTGCTAATCTGCATATTTGGAATGATGGTACTGAAAAAAATGGCAAGTAAAGAAGATCTTGCTTGCAAAACGACAACAACAGAGAAGATGAGTCTATGGACTAGACTGTAATTTCATAAAATAATAAAGCAGCTAAAGTAAGACCTCTTATAGGTTTCAGAAAATGTAGAGCACACATCAGCTGAATGCATCAAAGATATGAACTGTGATTAGCCGAAGTCACATTATGGCCATGCTGAGACTTCAAATTACAACACAGAAGGGGAGGAGGGGGGAACAAATTGTACCACATAACATATAGACATTGTAAAATAAAAGGTAATGTGCCCGATTACTAAGTTTTATTCCATTATGATATATAATGATGAATAACCCTTCCACTAATATTCACAAGTCGAGAATCTGAAGGGGGTTTGGTAGTTCTAATGACAAATAACACATTGTGGTCAATAATCATATTACTGTAACAAACAAAGTCATCTTACATTGTTACAAACTTGAGGATATGAGAAAGATGATTTTCTCATGGTTAACAAAGATGTTCTTGATGAAACAATGTAAGATGTTCTTTAGAATTGGACCATACATCAAACAATTTGATGAAACATTGCCTAATAGAATTGGAGGAAAAAAAAGCTAAAGTCCGGCAACGATGGTTAGAATTCTAAATACTTTCTTCCAATGGCCAATCATCAAGATCCTTGACAATGAAAGGAAGACTACCAAGAATCCAACCTAAAAAGATAAAGAACATGTAGACAGACCTCATAAGAAAGACACTTCAAGGCATTTCTATTTCAGGAAACACAACAGTAGCAAGAAATAAGTGGGAGAATCCATATTAGGCCCAAAAATACCATTTAGTTTAGAGTATTCTGCTGAATTTTTTTATGTTATGCCTTTTTTCATGGAATTTGAAGAAACAAAATTCAAGGTTAGGAATCTGTGGAGCAGAATTAAAGCTGGAACAAGATCAAAAATGTCCCAACATAGCCACCAAAGATGACCTGCAAGCCTCCTGCCTCCCAACTCTCAAGCTGTTAAGGTCCCCTACATGTTCCAGTTGACGTTGTGGAAGGAATCGATGATGGCATCGACAAGGTATTCACAGTTCGCCAGAGATAAACACGCCAATGATATCTGGCCATCCTTGGTCATGTACACGTGCCACTTGTTCGTCATGTTCTCACTCTGGGGAAACATGGCATGTAAGAAATGGAAAGCATATAAGACACCCAGCAGCAACCAAAAAGCCATAGGAAGAAACGGAACAAGAGACTATAATTAATAAAGGACTGTACATTTTGAAACGGTATTTTAAAAATCAGGACGGAGATCTCACCGGAAGGAACTCCAGTTTTGGTTTTCTGTAATCGATCTCAAAAAAAAAAAAACAATGAAAAATGGAAGAGGAGTGACCAGTTCCATTTCTTTCCTCTTGCTGATAAAACTGTCTATTCAGCTTTAGTTTTTAAAACACTGTTTTAAAGTAGTAACTTTGTGCATTAGATCAAAGGCATAAAATGACAGGACTGAGGTTGCTACGTATGCGCAGCCCTGAAAAGAATCATAGAACACACTGATCATATAACTTTTTCACAATGTTTCCTGCGGAACAGTCAACCTAATCACACTGAGCTTCCTTCGTTTTTGAAAAACTAGCTAACATTTCATTTGCATCAAGATAATTAAGAGCCACTTCAAGAATCTGCTAGAAACGTCGCATGCTCAAGTTTTGCAGACATCTTCGGACTTGAACATGTCATCGTGGGTTTGCATCAAGTATCAGGACGTACGGATACAGGCGTAACCACGCACACATGAAAACAAATACCAAAATTGTGACGTGATCACAGCGATGGACGAAGCTCTGTATCAAGAGCGTAGCAGGATATCACATTAGCAGGTCACTTATCGTTGTTGAAGGCTGTAACTACGGGTTCGAACTTCGAAATGCCTCCAATCTCAAATCTCAACACTTTCCCAAACTTTCATTTGGAAGCATGTCCTAGTGTTTTCGAGTCAGAAAGAGCCTAAGGGCTAGAATGCCACATGACTAAAGGATAAGCATTTTCTTGGAGATCGATATATATGCATTCCACAAAGATTGTGAAAGAGCTCCCTTGATCAAACCGTGGTGTGCTTTTTCTTTTCTTATTTTAGAGACTGATCCTTTTCCTTACAAGATGACTATCCTCATCAAAGCCATGCATTTGGAGTCATCATATCTTATAATAAAAATATAAAATTGTTTGACAAGTAATCATGTCATTTTTCACCACCCTGCTTTCTGCTGATATCTAACAATCCCTAGAGGGGGAGTGGCTAGCTGATGGCAGTTCTGGATCAATGTTTTACCGCCGAGAGGTTCTCCAACATGACCATCCCCAATACTTGAGAAGCATTTCAGTTTAAAGATAACAAAATGGAGGTGCCAACCACTTGACCTTACTGCAGATTTCTCGAACGCAGCATCACAGCCTTGCACCTGCCGGCAGACTCTACCCACCGCAGCACAACCGAGGCCACCACCCATCGAGAAGAAATCTCTCTATCACATCCCTTAGACCTCACGCCGGCACTCCAACGAGAATAGCAACCACCTCTTCGGCGCCAACACAGCACACTCAAACTTTCACGCAAGAAACAAAGTGATAAATTTGCACAAAATCCTATGCCAACTGCCGACTGTACTAGACTTTATGGACTCTGATCACCGCAATATCTCGAATTCTCATGTACGTCCACAACACTTGCTATGATACCATCTGTAATGACCCAAGATCCGAATATCGGGTCTAACCCAATATCATTCGAATCCTGGCCCGCTGCCCACGAGCCGGAGGGCTCGGAAGAGCTAAAAGGTGTGTGGAGGTACAAAGAAATAGGAAATAAAGTAAGATAATTCAATAATTAACAAAAATTAAATAAACTAACAACAGAGTCCAATCCAAATAAAGTACAGTCTACAGGGAAAAGAACGTACTCTAATGCCAAGTGAACACTCGGCCTGGTGAGCTGGCAACTAAGAACCTCCGCGATGCACCCTCGAACCATGAGGACGAACCACTACACCTGAAAAGCAGGGGTGAGCCTCCTATCACTGGCTCAGTAGGGGTCCCGCGGAACCCCAACCGTAAACAACGGCGGTAGAGGAAAAGAGCAACAACAACATGAACAACAAACACGGTGGCCGGTAAAACCTTGGCTCTACAACTACTCCTACTGGAATGGAAACCAACTCCCTGATCTCACAGTCAAGGGACCACTGAATTAACAGAAAAAGCCCTGGCTACGCTACCAGAAGAAATGCCACGATAGCTCTGTCATGAAGGCCCGCCCTCACAGGTAACGACCCACCCAAGACCATGCAGTTCAGGCAAATAGTCACGACCACGCAGTCATGAACCCTACATTGTCTACGGGTGAAACCTCGATAACTCTACCGGGAACCCTAGACCTCTACATCGAGAAAACACCAGGAACTACACGCAAAATCACGTCTCGCAGATGGAAAATGGAAGCTCGAGTCATGAGAAATCTCACGTCACATGATGGAGTACTGTCCACCAGAAGCAAGGCCAATGCGTCCACTGCTGACTTAGTCCATGCCCCAGGTGTCTCTCTACTCGCCCTAGGTGAAAACTGAGACACCGTATAGCAACCAGGAACACAGAACAAGGACTAGCTGGGGTCACGCTCGTCAGCGCTGGCCTGTAGCCCCCAGTCACGTGTGCACACACAGACTATGCGCTCTAAGTCGGGTCCTCTAGCTGGTTTTCCCCCAGCCCAAACTCAGGCTGCATAGACGAGGGACCCTACGGTAACCAGTCTAAAAACCGTCTCTCTCGGGTAAGCCGCTCCACCACTTCCAGGTGGTTCAGCACAACGCCTGCCGTAAGAAGGCTACGACTAATGGGAGTCACTAAACGCGAACACGGAAGGTCATGCACGCACCCATTGCGAGTAACACGGAGTACCAGGCGGCTCGGGGCCACCAGACTCTGGATGGTTTACTAGACCTACTAAACCCAATGGTCCTTGAGTCACAAGACTCAGGTCAAGACCGTTGTACTGGGACGGCCCCATCCGTCAATCTGGCCTATCCCTAGGTCAGAAACCATGGTAGAATAATTCACGAGGCGGCTCATGGCCGCCAAGTTTGATCTCCATTAAAGAGGGGAACCTCAGAAACCCCCAGCCCTAGGCTGGGTCATCAGACTCACACTTCATAGGCCATACGCATGGCCCACACGGAAACCACTTTTAGAAAACGCTACGACCTATGGGGATAGCCCTCCGCGCTCATACTGATACACGGTGAGTCAACCTAACGAATGCACGGAAGCCCGGGAACACACGGGGTCGCCCGGACCCTCAAAACTCATGGGGACAGTAATCAAGGTAACACGATACCTCCCGGATCACGAAGAATCACGCGGACACCTCTTATGTGAATACGTATCGCATACGGACACCTCGGGGCAAGAAAACGCGAAACACGGTGGCCCGGGGGCTGAATGAGCTGGGCGGCCAAACTCTTGGCCGCCTAGAGGCCTGGGCGACCAGTGGTTGCCCAGCACCTGGGCACCCCATGGCCTGGGCGGCCACACCTTTGGCCGCCCAGAGGGCTCGGCGGCCATCATTCTGGCTGCCCAGACCTGGGCCATAAAAGGTGAGGGCGGCCAGGGTCCTGGCCGCCCAGCACCCCTGGGCGGCCAGACCTTTGGCCGCCCAGTGACCTGGGCGTCCAGGGTCTTGGCCGCCCAGACCAGGGCATAGACGGCCACCTATGTGGCCGTCTCCTGCATTTTCCTGAAGATGCACTGAACTGCACCCCGAGCTCGGTTCCACGCCTCATTCGCCTGCCAGCGAAGGGGAAAACAAAGGGAATTCATCCCCGGACATCCCTACTACTGGAAAACCAAATCAAAACCCTAATGGAGGCCCAAATAGGGTGAAAACTGCCGCTCACCCCAAACATGTGATTTTTACCCCGGCGTGAAATAAACACACACTCAGCTCGCCTCGGCCTACCAAACTCGTGGGAAATGAAGCACAGGGGTTAAAGAACCATCCCCCTACCTCCACCAAAGATTACGCGCGCCGAGGAGGCCATTTCCAGGCGAAACGGTCGCACGAACCCATGCCGGCACCCCGAACCGGTGGACGAATGCCGCCGCACCTCCACCACCTCGATCATCATCCCGTCCACGCCGCTCCTTGCCTCTCGCACACTGCCGCCTAGCCCTCGCCATCTCCGTCGGCCGCCTAGAGAGAAGAGAGGGGGAGAGGAGAGAACGTGAGAAGAGAGAGGGAGAGGGAGAGAAAAATGAGAGATGGGGAGAGAGAAAAGGGGAATTTTAAATAGAAAATCCACGCGGATTTTTCACAATTCGAAAATATAAAAATGGGGAAAATACTCCCCATGATCCTCGAGAAACGCACAACGCGCCTGTAACGTCCCGGAGCTAAATAACACAGCGGCTCGCCCTATACAGGGTTCCACAGGTTCGATAGCCAAAAATCCGAGTAATCCACAAAACACGATCCGGGACCCACAAATGTGATCCGAAGCCCACGGATCCTGATCTGACAAATCAAAAAAAAATTTCGGGGTGTAACAATTTGGATGATGTAATGCCATCATGAAAACAAGACAGCAAAAAGTGCTCTAGCAACAGTCAAGGCTTGATATCAGCTTGTGTACATAGGCCATTTCTTCAAGCAACAAGAGAAGTGGAATTCAGCAGAAGAGACCATGGCACTTCAAGCATCAATGGAAATACCAGCAGTTGTATGCTACCATGATTTAAATTGGTTTAGCATGGTGTTTTTACGCTCCTCAAATCAAGATTGGGAACATCTCTTGGTGCAAATGTGTTTTTGGAAGGTTCAAGAATGGCACCTTAAACCTCTTCAAACCTAGAGGAAATTGGTAACATCTAACCGCTTTGATTGCTTCAAGATGATTTTGTAAAGATGGCTTGGTTGAGGTTTTCAGGAATGAGAGTTTCTTCTGAGTTTAATTCATCATGAACATAACTTCATTTGATGTTTTGTCAATGGTCATTTAAAAACTTGGAAGAGTATGTTCATTGGAACATTTATGAGTGAAAGAAATTCATTGTGTTATCCTTGATGCACAAATGTTGATTCTCACGCAAATCAATTGATTCAACTTGTTTTTAAGCATGGAAATTCATGGTTGAATGTTTGATGTCAATGGGTTGCATGTATAGATCATTTGGATTCACTAAATTGGATTTTCATTGTGCAGAGCATGAATGGGTCAACCCCCTCACTGAATGGGTCGACCCCTGGGCTGAAAACTGGCTAAATAGAAAGCCTGTCTGAAGTGGGACGACCCAATTGACAACTGGGTCGACCCATTTGCAGAACAGAATCTGTTCTACAAGTGGGACATCCCAGTTTCAGAGATGGGACGTCCCATCTGTGTTCTGCTTTCTGCGGGTGATTTTCATAGCTCCGCGAAACCTACACGTGTGGCATTCGTTTGGGCTGAAATTTTACCCTATTGCCCCTGACCTGTTGATACACATATGAGACACATTTTGGAGGGTTTTGGAAGGGGTTTGTATGTCTTTTGGGGGCTTCCCTTAGTATAAAATGTCTTGTTACGAATTTAGGAGTTGGGAACCCCATGAGCTAATTTTTTCTATCTTGAAGGAGAAGAAAGCAATAGAAGGGGAGAACAAGTGAAATAGGAGGGATTTTCATCTACAACAAGGGATTTCTGGAGCTCGTGGTAGAAGAGAAAGAGGAGCGGAATGAAGAAAGGATCAAGAAGACGCTAAAATCGCCATCATCCAAGGCTTGCGGAAAAAGAAGCAGCAGAAGAAGAAGAGAGGGTGCGCAAGAAAGCTTGGAGGATAAGAAGAAGAAGAGGAAGAGGAGAGGAGCTCGCTTCCTCATGTTGCTGGAGCAAAGTTCTTCATCTGGATCGTGATTTGAACGGATTGTGTTGCATAGATCGTCGTCCTATCATTCTCGCGGCTATTCAAGCATCGGGAGGAGCCATCCAAAGGGGGAAACTATTCTTGCAATTTTTTCTATTGATATATCTGAAAATCATGTGTCATTTGATGTTAGCTTGATAGATATACTTGTATAAACAACGACGATTATTGTATGTGGTCGGATTGTGCGGTGTGCAAATCTGAGTGTGTTCAGGTTGCTGCGGTTTGTAGCGTGTGTGCCCATGGGCTCCATTCTGCAGTGCGTTTGCTTGATTTGGGGTTTGCTCCCGTATGTTGATGCATCTCTACAGTGTGTGTTTGTCTTTGGGGTTCGACCCCGTGTGTTGCTACCATCTGGTAGCACGTGTGTGTGTGAGGTTCATCCCCGTCAAGCTGTATATCAGCGTGTGGTTGGGGACGTGTCCCCGTGTGTGCTGCTCTGCATTTGTAACGTAGTAAGCCTCACTAGGTTTTGGTGAGGGATGGATGTAGGGAGCCCGTCGTGGTCTCGAACCACCTTAAAAATCATTGTGTCACTGTGAATGCCTATGTGATTGTTCCATATCTTCTACCCCCATTCACAAAATGGTTTGCTAATCGTTGGGCTCATCTATTGCAACATGCATTTGATTCTCACACACACATCTATCTAATAGTTGGTGTTTCAGAGGTTTGTTCAATTAGCTTTAAGAGGGTGAACTAATTCCGCTATGTTTTAGCATTGTATGTGTTCCTTGAGATTCAGTAGTTCCTTAAGTTCTTTAGCATCTCAGGGATTATATTAGTGGCATATTGATAGAACTATTTTTAATTGGGCAAAGTTTCTAGATGATCTATTCACCCCCCTCTAGATCTGTCTTCTTACACTACGAGACCAAACAGAGTTAAAGGAGTTGAAGGAGCAATTAATGGAGTTGTTAGAAAAGGGTTTCATTTGTTCAAGTACATCCCCGTGGGGAGATCCTATTCTTTTTGTGAGGAAGAAGGATGTTCGTTAAGGTTGTGCATTGACTATCGCCAGTTGAATCAGTTTATGTCAAGAACAAGTACCCGTTGCCGAGGATCGATGAGCTGTTCGATCAGATATCAGGAGTGTAATATTTCTCAAAGATTGACCTGAGATCAGGGTATCACCAATTGAGGATCAAGGACGAGGATATTTTTAAGACGGCATTTCGAAGCAGGTATTGGCACTTTGAATATGTAGTAATACCTTTTGGACTAATGAATGCTCCTGCAGCTTTCATGTAGCTAATGAATAGTGTATTCCGACCCTACTTAGACTAATGGGTTGTAGTATTTATCGATGATATCCTCATTTATTCCAAGAGCAAGGAGGAGCATGAGGAGCACTTGAGGATGGCGTTATAGATATTGAGAGAACACCAGCTATACGCCACGTTTAGTAAGTGTGAGTTCTGGTTACAAGAGGTATCTTTTCTGGGGCATATCATTTCCAAGGATGGTATTGCAGTAGACCCTTCTAAAGTAGAGGCAGTGAGAAATTGGGAGAGGCCTATCAATGTGACCGAAGTCAGAAGCTTCTTAGGCCTAGCAGGTTATTATCGGAGATTTATTAAAGATTTCTCCAAGATTGTCATACCCTTGACTAGGTTGACTCGTAAGGAGAACCGATTCGAGTGGTCGGAAGAGTGTGAGAAGAGTTTCTAGACTCTGAAAGAGTGTTTGACCACTACCCCTGTATTGGCTTTGCCTTCTAGAGAATGAGGTTTTGAGGTATATACTGATGCATTGAGAATTGGTTTAGGTTATGTGCTGATGAAGCGAGGAAAGGTGATAGCTTATTCTTCTAGACAGTTGAGGAAGCATGAAGAGAATTATCTTGTTCATGACTTGGAGCTCGTTGCAGTTGTTTTTACCTTGAAGATTTGGAGGCACTACTTGTGTGGAGAATCTTTCATAGTATATTCTGATCACAAGAGCTTGAAGTACTTATTTTCCTAGAAGGAGCTTAATATGAGACAGAGAAGGTGGCTCGAGTACCTAAAGGATTTTGATTTCTCTATTGAGTACCATCCCCGAAAAGGGAATGTGGTAGCAGATACTTTGAGCCGTAAGCCAATGGCAAAGTTATCAAGCGTGATGCTTCAAGAATGGAGTATGTGGAGCAATTGGCAAGCTTAGATCTAAATGTGGGAGAAAAGGAAGATCAGGTTATGATCGCTTATGTCCAGCTTCGCTTAGAATTTTTGGCTGAGATCAAGGCCCTACAAGATGATGATCCATTGCTTTTGGAGATTAAGGAAAATCTAAGTAGTCGACCAGATTTCTTGTTGGCCGATGATGGCAGATTGCTGTCCGAGGAAGAACTTGTGTCCCTGTTTCTGTTGAAATGAAGAATAGGATTCTTGAACAAGCCCATAGGTCCAAGTACACTATCCACCCAGGAGCTACAAAGATGTACCGAGATTTGAAAAGGACCTTTTGGTGGCCAAATATGAAGAAGGAAATGGCCGAGTTTGTGAGCAGATGCTTAGTGTGTCAACAAGTCAAGGCCAAGCATTTTAGGCCTGCAGGAAAGTTGAAGTCTCTTGAGATACCACAGTGGAAGTGGGAGAGCGTCGGCATGGATTTTATTATGGGCTTACCAAGGACGCGTGGCAACTTTGATGCAATTTGGGTGATTGTAGATCACCTGACGAAGTCAGTGCACTTCTTATCCGTTAAATCAAAGTGGAATGTAGATGTTTTGGCTGCTTTATACATGAAAGAAGTAGTGAGGCTGCATGGTGCTCATGTATCTATTGTGTCAGATAGAGACCCCAGATTTACTTCCCACTTTTGGAAAGGATTGCAGGCATCCTTGGGAACTCGTCTGAACTTCAGCACCGCTTTTCATCCTCAAACTGATGGGTAGACCGAGAGAACCGATCAGATTATTGAAGATATGTTAAGGGCTTGCATGATTGATTTCAGAGGCAGTTGGCAAGAACACTTGGCTCTAATTGAATTTGCCTACAATAACAGTTACCAGTCTAGCATTCATATGGCAACATTTGAGGCCTTATATGGAAGAAGTTGCAGATCACCTCTGTGCTGGGATGAAGTAGGCGAGAAGCAATGGCTCGGACCAGATCCCATCTCAGAGTCATCCAAGAACATTCAGATCATCAGAGACCGTCTGCAAGTTGCTTAGTCCAGGCAAAAGAGCTATGCTGATAACCGAAGAAGGGACTTGGAATTCCAGGTTGGTGAGCATGTATTTCTAAAAGTCTCACCCATGAGAGGAGTTCGAAGATTTGGAATTCGGGGTAAGTTGAGCCCGAGATTTGTTGGCCTGTTTGAATTCTTTGAGTGGGTTGGTGAGGTTGCTTACCGACTAGCGTTGCCACCCCAGTTGTCAGGCGTTCATAATATTTTCCATGTATCCATGTTGTGGAAGTACGTTTACGATGTCTCGCATGTCATCCAGCACGTGGATTTAGAGTTGAAGGAGGACTTATCCTACGAAGATAAGCCTGTCAAGATTCTGGACCAGAAACAACAACAACTCAGGAATCAATCTATACCAATGGTCAAAGTCTAGTGGGGTAGACGTGGAATTGAGGAAGCCACGTGGGAATCTGAAGAGGCGATCAAGAAGCGATATTCTGAACTATTCTAACATCAGTATCCGTAGTTATCTTTTGTTTCGATAAGTTCAGTGAATTTGGAGGACCAAATTCCTTAAAGTGGGGGAGGGTGTGGCAACTCGGATTTAAAAATTCAATTAATTACCCTTTTAGCCAAATTTTTGACTAATTTATAAAAAATAAGAAAAATATATATTCAGGTAGAGGACAGAATTTCCAACAAAGTGTCTTCTAAGTCAATCCCAAAAGAAATTTTATTTGGGCCCGAATCAAGGGTTTTTCGGTAAACTCGAGTTTTTGGTTAGAGCGGTGCTAAATTGATTAATTCGAGCTCTAATGGGCTCAATCCGAAGCCAAACGTTAGGCCCACGTCGGAGGCCCATTTCCCCTCGATTTACCCACATAAACCCTAAACCTAGCAGTCGAATTTCGAAGCTTTGGCGACGTGACTCGGTCAACCACGAATGTCACGCGGGATCCTCTCCACGTCATTCTCCGATCGATATCACATCTCTAGGATCGATGCCAATAAAATGAAGCCTAATACTCTGTTGAGCCCCATTTTGTTGAGGCGGCCGACGATGTGTGAGTTCGAGAGCGTGGTGTGGCGAGGAAGTATCAGTTTTCATCTAGGGTTCCGACGTCGTCGACTTACTTTCTCGGGTCTTAAGGTAGGTTTCTCTGGGGCTAAACCTTAATTAAACTATGTCATATTGTTCGCCCTTCCATGCTCTTTCCATGGATAGTAATATGCCCAATTTTATTGAGTATATTTTCTAGAGGTATGTCAAGGTTCGCCGGAAGGCAGGACTCGGATTTAGATAGCGAACCACCAGAGACCACGACCTGGAGACCGTGGTCACGCGACAAACTACCTTTTCCTGGCGGGCGCACCTTTTCAAACTGGGTCAAAATGGACAAAACACGGTCGTTGACCGACCGCTACCATCAGGTAGCTGCCCTTCCTTTACCTCTTTCTGCCCTAGGGTTACAGATAGATCGATGTTCCTCGTTGTGTTCTAATCTGAACAGACAGCATGTTTAGGGCTAGCAACGCACTGAATAATTATGGCTTTTATAAAAGAACATCTAAATCCAAGTCAAATTCAGATCATCGCTTATTGATTATCTTTATTCCTTCTTATTGTACCCTGCAAACAAGTAGATTAATTGCAGCTTAATCGATTCATATCTCTATAATTTCTGCAATACATTTACTTACTTGGTCAAGTTATTGGATTCATTGCTAGGATTGGTTGAGGGTCATGCCACTCCAGTGGTAATGACTTACCGTTCACTCCCATTTTTCACATTTCACACCTCATTTCTTGGGATAGTTGGGGCTCTCCACCGGATACTCCTTCCGTCGGACTAGAACCACTATCTCGAGACCTCCATAAGACTCCGCGAGCCTGAGATTCCCACTAGGACGTCAAGTAAGTTGTACCCTGATTGCCCAAACCTACTGACTCGACCAAAATTTGATTTGGGGCAGTCCGAAGTTGTGACTGAGTTCTTCCCAGCCCATACAGAACGCGGCCCTCTAGGGACCGCTACCAGGAGGTAGCGGGTGGCTACTGATCGCGTTTTGCTTTTGTTCTGGCTTGCGCGCCTGTCACTCTCAAAGATTATG